>WBMV01006297.1:0-91838 GCA_013396655.1 Campylorhamphus procurvoides | reverse complement strand
TTCTTTCCTTCCTTCCTTCCTTCCTTCCCTCCTTCCTTTTCTTTATTTCTTTGACCCTTTTAAGTTTTAACAATTTCCCTTCTAACTGAAGTCCAGAACCTGCAGAGAAATGCTTTCCCTTCAGCTGGGCCTCTTCCTATCTTATCAAGTAATATTAGCTTGCACTCCATTTATACCACATAAAGCCTTAGAAACTCTCATAGCTTTTAACCTGTCATGCAGATTAAGACCTCATTAAATTTCATACCACCTTCAGCATGATCATGTTACCTAATGTTAAAGATTTTGGGGCAACAAAATCAGTACTGATACAGAATGAAAGCAGAGGGATCTTTCATCATGTGGCTGTTTGTAGCTTCATTTGCTAAAAAGAGAATTTACTGTCTGATAAATTCATTTCAATCTTGTCTGCGTTTCTGCATGTGCACTGCATGGGCAAAGTATGCCTTGCATTTCCCCTCACAAACTGATTGCATGACCTGTGCTTCTGAGTTTGAATGAACATGTCCATGTTCATAGATAAAATATGGCTATTTGAGAATTAATAAAATGTGTGTGTGAATGCATACACATGTACATATTTATAAATAGATTCAGGATGAATGAGCTTACATAGGTACAGGAATTACATTCATCTACATTTTTTTCTGGCTCTTCTCACATGTTTGCAAAAAAAACTGTTCAGAGAGAAATAACTGGAACCAAGAAGGGAGGAACACACACTTCTCCTTCATCAATGTTTGCAGCACAATAGCAGCTATAAGTGATTATTTCCAGACTGGAAACTTCTGATGTGAGCACTGTATACACAGTGTAGAATACCAACTGTGCCACAGGAACATTACAGTTGAAGAAGGTTTAAACAATATAAAATACCATTATTTCAGGTTTTTATTAGTAAGAAATGAATACCAAATGACTTGTTCTCAGTCACATGGGGAGCAGAGGCAGAGACTGTGGCAGAAGCTGCCCATGGCAGTTGAGGGAGAGCAGAAGGTGAATGCAAGTTTTCCCCAGGTTTGACCTGAAGCTCTAACATTTGTTCACCCTTTCTCACTGAGTACTTAGCTAATTATCTAGGAGTCCTTATCAGGGTATTACAAGACATCTCTACAGGACAGCATCAATTAAAAATGGCTTTGATGAATTTCTCCTCATACTTTCTTTCACTTTTAAAATTACTCTTTCTGTTCCAAAGGATTAGGCCACAAAATGACACCATATCATTTTACTCTTGAAAGTACACCTTGTTGGGTTGAGAGACTTGTCTGTGGAGCAGGAAGGGTGGGAAATGAAAAGAGCAATGACAGCTTTCTCCCAGCACATGGTGCAATCCCCTTGATGGTGGAGGTGGGGGGGAGTGCCCCTCTTGACCTCCCCCTCTGAGCCCCATTTCCTTCCCCGCTGCCTGCCCGCCCAAAATCAGCAGCCTTTGGACGGGGCTGGATGAGGTTGTCCCTCCGCCAAGCCCAGATAGCCACTCAAAGGACTTCCCTGTGTCACATCTGTTGTAAACTCCGCCATGCTTTTCCTGTGTCTGCACAACATCTCAGCTCATTAGGAAGACATGAGATAGCAGAGGGCCCAATATGAAGCTGTTTGGATCCCCCCAGCCCAGTAGATCCTCATTCCTGTACCATGCATGGGACCCTTAACTTTAACCCAGCCGTGCCTTTTGTCTGAAAGGGAGAGACTATTTATGAGGAGTCATACAAAATAAACACAGAGAGTTCACCATAAAATATGACAACCACTTTAAATAATGTTGACTTAATTAAACTTTAAACTTTATTTATATATTTTATGGCCGTAGTGTGAGCTCTTCTCGGATGTTTACTTCAGTGAAAAATCCATCATGTGAGAGCCTTGAAAGGAATTAATCCCCTTACCCCTGGCACAGAACTCAGCTCCAACAATTCAGATCTAAATATTTAGTGATGGATGATACATGTTTATAGAACAGAGGGCAGCATGACATTTAAATGGGATCTGGGGTTGCTATAGTGAGCGGACATTGTTGAAAAGAAACTGGAAGCTGAAGCCATGCCAATTATCAGAAGCCAATAAGTCAGCCCCTTTTTGCCTGTTTTTTCCCTTCCATCTATCCCTTCTGGGTTTTCGAAGGCTTCTTCACAGAAGGTTACGAGCAATTTTCCAAAGGAAAAGTTCTGCTGACTCTTGTACATTTGGTAGTGCATCCCATGGTTAAACTAATAGCCTCGTTGGGTGTCAGCCAAAGGTTACAGGCCTCTCAAAATATTCTTGGAAAAAAAAAAAAGAGTTTATCACTGAACTGAAGTTTCTCATTAGTAACCCTGTGTTGTCTAATCTGTGAAATTACATGATTAACTCTTTTGCAGAGACAGCTTCAGCCAGAGTTTGCAATCCCACAGGAAGTTATTAAAAGTACCACCGAGATAATTTCCCTGCTTTGTACTTGGCCCTTAGGGTAAAGGAAATACATCATTAGATGAGTACTTTATAATAAAGCTATAGATCACTAACAATTATTAAATGGCTGTCAAGAATGATTATTATTTTAAAAGTTGAGCACTGTGCAATTTGAAAAAACAAATAAAAAACCTTGAAAGAAATTACTTCCTTTGTTTTTGTACAGAAATTAGAAACATGCCTTCCCCCCCATTCCCTTTGAAGTGATGATTGGAATATAATCTTGCTTTTGTACACAGCCTTCTTACCTTCGACATTAATTTCTGAATCTCTAAAAATACTCCTATGGAAAGCTACAGCTTGAGAGGATATTCCTCGGTGACCCAGATGACAGCAGGTCTTTTTGCATAAGCTGAGAATGACACCTTAACACATGAGGCCTGAGCTCCTGATGCTTCAAGTTACTGAAGCAGCGGTTGTGGCTTTCACCTAGAAGCAATCCTTGGCTTTGGTGAACGCTGAATTCAGGGCTATCTGGGACACAGAAAACCTGCCCATCATGTACTGTAGCTGAAGTCACTTGCAGATTTTCCAGATGTTTTGCATGACCTGTTGTACTTTGTTTTGGCTTTCTAATGAAGTCCTCCCAGATCAATGGGTGGTTTAGTTTGCATCTTTAGGGAGGAAAGGTAACAATTCAGATATTTATTAACCTCCCCATCTACCCAGCTAGTTACTAAGACTTTTTTTAAAGACTTTTTTTACCTACTTTTTTTTTTTTTAAAACCATTAGTGAAAAAGTGAAGTGGTGAGAAGAAGGGGAGGCTGACAATCTGACAATGCCTGTGAAGTCAGTCAGGCTGTGAGCCTCAGCTGGTGACACAGTTGCCCTGCAAGGGTGGCCATGTAGCATCTGGTTGGATTGTGTAAAAGACAAACAGCCGTGAGAGGTTTGACAGAGGTGAAGTGCATGGAAACAAAAGCCAACAAGCACTCTGTTGGTCCTCAAATCATATTCAGCCAAACAGTTCTTCACTATGGGTTCAGATATAAGCCAGCAGAAAAGTACGCTGTAATTTGAAAACATCATTTGTGCATCCAGAAAAGGAAGACTGCTACCAGGCATCTCTGAGAAAGCTTATTTGATTTCCTGTGGAAAAGCCAGAACTTTCAAAAAATGTTGATTTTAGATTTAACTATGAAGCTCTAGAAGCCCAGCCCTAAAGTGCACAGTAGGACCATGCTCGCAGGAGAGCTTTTGTGATTCCATCACATTATGGTCCTCACTGTGACTAGTGCATCCATTCCTTACAATCTAGGAGTTAAGAAACAGTGCTTTGAATAAGCAAAACTGAAATCTAGTATTTCCATGGGAGAACCTTCAGGGGTACACAAACTGAAAAACATTGAAAATAATGATATACATTCTAAATGCACACCTTCAGAATGGGAAAACATCACAAAGCAAAAGCCAAGAATGGTAACAGAAAAATCTCTCACTCCAGTCTCTTATTTTGAACTGAGATGTTATAACATGGATGTCTGAATTCGTAGAAGATAACCAAGCATGCACTCCAGAGCTGATTGGGAAAGCAATATAAATAAAATTTTGACTTGGGAGATGAATCTACAGTGTAATTTTCTTCATGTAGTTACATGTTCTCAGGAGATGTATTCTGGCTGATGTTAATGATAAAACACTGATTTATAAAATTAGGAAGATCTGCAACTCTATATGACAGAAAAAAGGCAGCCAGTCACCAATAAAATGTCAATTCTTGCAGAGAGAGGATTGCCATCCTCACATGACACAGCAAGTACCTAAGTTTGCCATTAATTTCTGGCTATCTCTCCAGAAGATACATGAATTTTCCTTTGGTTTTACTGTGAATTATGTCTTTACATCCCTGGGAGCAGTTTTCATTCAGCTTTTGTTTGAAAACCAGTTTGTCACAGATAACAACTGAGCAAAATGCTCTTTTCTACAGTGTTGAATTATTTTCCTTCTTGCACTACTGATCTTTCTTATTTTTCTGTCATCCAAGAGAGAGATTACTCTTTACAAATAGAAAACATAGCTCCAGCATCTAAACAAAGTTGTATTTTAAATCACTACTGTTCCTTTTTCACAAGTCTTGTAAAACTGTCCTTTTGCTAGCTAAAAGATATGGCCCTATTAATTTTAAATTGCATTTGTTGCTCCCCTATCTATCTATTTTGAGAGATGTTGACCCTGTCTACTTTTGTCCTAGAGTCAGTGAAAACTCTTGCGCTGTACGCACCCATGGCATTTGCAGAAAGTGATAATATCTGTTTCTTCTGCTGGAAAAGGAGGAGGAAAGCTCTCATGTGACAGGGGTGGATGTCTGGAAGTGTGTCTCCTTTCCCTGTCACCAAGGAGCTGTTCTGCATTACTGAAGGCAGAAGGAACGCAGTGGTTCCCAGCTCAGAGTCAACCTCCCATCTTTTAATCACACTGCTTCAAGTAAAGGTGAAAATGTTGTAATCATACCAAAGGCTCAATCCCTAGACTGTCAACATCCTTCCTGACAGAGAGGTAGGAGGGGAGGGCCTTTCTTCTCTTCTAGTGGGGACCTGGCACCTTCTAATGCCATAATTTGAGTGAGGCTTTGAAGATAAAGAGAAGTGGAGGAGGAAAATTAAAAAAAAAAAAAAACACTAGAACAGATGTGCAAAAAACCCTGAAAAATCCAACCCTTCACTGAGTATTTCCTTTACACTTTTTGACTTAGCAGGCTACCCATCTTTTAAAGCAAATGTATCAGTTAATTTCTGCCCTGTTTTGCCAAATCAGAAAACAGAATCATGCATTATCACTCTTGTATTCAAATTTGTAACTACTCTTACACTTCAGATGTGGGAAAAATCCATTATTCATAATACTATGTTTTATTTGGTAAAGCACCAGGTTCACAGATGATTAGTGATAGTTGACAAAATGAACTTTTTTCTGAAGTTCAGGGGTCTTGCATTATATAAAATTGAATTTCTAAAATCAGTGCCTTTGATGTCTTCCCAGTATAAATATTTTATTCCCAATTAAGTACTTGGGACAAAAGTCTGGGAGAGCAGGGATACAGAAAGGGGAGGGCAGATGTTGCTAAAGGCAATCCTCAACAAGACAACTTAAAAATATGACTATGATTTCTCAATAGTTGCTACTGACTTTCCGGTTTACATGAATTTGCCTAACGTATTTTCTTTGGGTCAGATCTTACTTATCTTGCTCACAAAAGTATTCTTATAGACTACCCCTGAGAATAAATAAACCCAAATGTTGCTTACTCATTCTGTTTTGCTAATTCCCTTAGGATCAGTTCAAATAAATTGGGGTCCTATGTTACCGGATCAGTTAACAGGCTGTGAATCTATACCAATGTTCATGTAAGCTAGAATTTTTCAGGGGAAATATGTGTGTTAATTACTTTGGTTCTCTCAGAATTTAAAAAAAAACACAAAATAAATAAACAAAAACAAACAAATGACAAAAAAACAACCAAGAAGAAAGGTTTGTCTGTATTCAGAGTAGAAGCCCTGAAACCCAGAGGTGAGGCTTACCTGCATGCTGTGACTAGCCCAGCTCTAAACAGATGCTGCCTCTGCAGTTCCTGCCACTTTAGCAGCCCTAATTTTGTTTGGAGTTTAACAGATTTTTTTTTCCTTTTGTTCAGTCTTTGGCCAAATTTTTCATTTTCAATGCAAAAGCCATTGGTGGTCTACCTGAAGGCTAACGCTGTATGCTGACAGTCGTAGAGCTGTAATAAACCGAGCTTTTGGAAATCTCAGCAATGATACAGACTCACAGTATACTGAATTATCTATCACTTGAATTTATACCTGAACCTGTGTGTGTATTGCCTGTCTGTCTGTACCTGTATTATCAAAGTTCCTTTTCTACCTCTGTATGTTCTATTTTGCATATAACACCGGTCTCAGATAGTTCAAACTATACTGCTGAATCTGTTTGGGGTGAAAAAACAATTTGTAAGGACATAATGTACAGCCTTCATTGCAAAGTAAACTAGGAACAAGCATGATGGATGAGTTAGAGTGCAAGACTGCAGAGAGATGTGAGTCCGGTCAGGGGGGAGCTGGCTTGAGATTCCTGGCACATGGGTGTTATTTCTAGTGCTTCTGGCAGGAAGGCTAGGGAGGATGGGTAAGTGGCTTCCCACATTATTTTAAATCTTACTTTGCATGGAGCTTGGATAATCTCTCAGTCTTTAAGCCAGAGGTAGTGTCAACAACACCCAATTTCCAGTGTAGGTCTTAAGTGACATTATGAAGCTACTTTTTCCCCTCAATATCCCCATTTCTTTCTAATGCACTGTATAGTGTGTTCAGCCACTGTTGATTCTTGACTAAAACCTTCTGAGTTTTTTCTAAACTTGTCTTTTTTTTCCTATGGGTTATAAAATCTCATTAGCAGGAACTTTTCCTCCTTAGGTAGATACAATGCTGAACTGGCCAAGACATCAATTTATATTCAAAGATATTCATCACTACCTGCACTTAGATCAGATCAAGGACTTTGACCTTTATTTGAACATTCTGCCTTGCCCTTGCCTCCCTTGGCTAGTGAGTAGGTCTGCTGCAGACAAGTGCACATCTGGAAGAAGGCCTCTTTTCCTTGGGTGGTATGAAGTTCCTTCCTAATGTCACACAAATGGACACATGGATATTGTCAAAAAAACTTGTCCTACAGAAGCCATGAGTTCAACTCCCAATCTTCTGCCTGGGGAGCCATTACTGAGCTCGGGCAAAATAGTTTTCAGTCTATAAACAAAAACTTTGACCTGCTCTTCTTAGCTGGCTTGTATAAACAGATCAGTTCACCAGAGAAGCAATGAAGGTTTCAGGAGGAAACAGGGCACCCTCTGCACACCTGGGACAGATCCTGTCTTGCTGCCTTGCTCCCTTACTGACAAAACCCTTAAGATGTCTCCTCCTTCAGGCCACCCGGTAAACAGCGGGAGGGGAGAAAAGGGAGCTCCCTACGGTGTCTCTGGATCAGTAGGCACCAACTGACTAATGGCAGCGTGGAGGAATGACCTCAGGGTACTTGGCTTTCAGCACACTCAGAGGAAAATGGTCATAGAGGATGGAAGAGGGGGAGTACCTGTTGCAAAATGGCTGGGATTACAGGGGTGGCAAACTTCCAGGGAAACGTGGCCTCAGTTCTGTTTTATCAGGGTCCTTTGTAAATTGCTATTAAGAAGTATTTTTCAACAATCTCATTTTTATTAGCCGTTTGTGCCCATTACAGTTTTCTAGTTGCTAGTTTGTTATGGCTGTAACGTAAATAAAGTTCTAAAAATGTCTCATTTGAGGAATTGCAGAGCTGGGCATGCCATTTAGACATAGATAAAAGCAGATGTAAAGGGCTTTCTTTGTAATGGGTCTATTTTATATTTAATAGAACTGTCATATAAACCTAGACTACCATTTAAAATGCAGTTTCTAGGCTATAAAATAAACACCATTTCTAATATTGCTGTTGGCTTTCACCTATGGGATACAGTTCATTAAAAGTTCTGTAAAGCATTTACGTAGGGTTACCATATGATTTACAGTCTAGGAGCCATTCCAGGCAACATATGTGTTTCTCTCCCAGTTTAGGAAACAGTTCTTCAGAAATATTAATGATACCTGCAGGATTACCCAGCCATGGGGGACTTGTATGGATAGCAGTGCAGTACTGGTAGAGACTAACACACCTTCTGTGGCAGAAACTCTGCTGGGTGCAAATGCTTCCTTCATGAGAAACAGTTTTGCATTCATTTCTCTTTATTGAACTTTCTAAGACAAGTGTTACCGCAAAAAGAAATGTACCTGGCTCAGATCTTCTGTTTGGGAGGTAAGGCAGGACTGCCTGTGCTGGGGTGATTAGCTGATTTGAGTGCCTGAGCTGGGCTGAATGACTCTCTGGAGGAGTCCACTTCTCTTCTTTGGCTGTAGAAACAGGTGTCGGGGTGAGGTGGATAAAACAAGGTGGAAGCACCCGAACACAAGTTCTCCATAACTGATCTAATACAAAGACCCAAGATAGTATATGGACATTGTCTGACATGGTTCCCAGTTTCATCCCAGGATTGCATGCACTTTTCTTACTGGATTTATGATTCAGAAATCTTAAAGCAGTGAGAATGTTTAGATCTGCTTGGACCCTGATGTCCTTTGGAGCCAGACCAAGAGCACGTAGTTCCTTCTCTCTGAACTTCTACGGTTGATAACATTTCTTCAAGTCTTCTAAGGGAGAAAGCCTGGGGAAGAGGAGAAGTAACCTTCATGCCCTCTCTGTGTGGAGTGCCCTGATTGATCCCCATCAACTGTGAGCCGGCATGCACTGACACTGTGTCACTTGTCACTACACAGAAGCAAATACCTACCCTGAGATACACCTGGAAGTTGCTGTTCAGGCTGTGGGACCAGCCCACCTGTTTGCTGACTTTAAAGGGAATATTAGTATAATCAGAGGTGAAGCTGTGCACCTCCTGTGAAAGTTCCTGGGATCTCTGTCTATGGCTGCTTTGTTAGAATTTAACTGGCTGTACAGTTATATTCCATGCCTCAGGCTGATCTTCATTTTCTTAATGGAGGAAATGTTGGCAGCCTCTTCTCCAAATGCCCTCATGTTTTGCAGGAGGCACTTCAGACTTTGTAGGCGTAGGTCCTTTGTGTTGATCAGGTGTGAACCATTTTTCCAACAAGATTCTACTGCCTTGAAGAATCAGACTAAATGTACCGAATATAGAGTTTGATTTTAGCAGCTAAAATTTTTTCAGAAATCCATTCTCATTAACTATGCTGGTCGAAGGTTGAATTTGATGATCTTGAAGGTCTTTTCCAACCTAAGTGGCTCTATGATTCTACAACCTCTTTGCAGAAAAGTGATCTCATACAGACCGGATGAACCATGTGCCAGGACCTCGTCCAGCAATCCTGCTCCATGATTGGTGTGACCTGAGCTGCAGGTGGGATCCAGATTTGCAGGGAGGCACTCAGTGTCTTGGGCTCTCACTGACACAGAATGACTGAACAAGGATCTTGGAAAGGCAGCCTGAGACTCAATGGACAGAAAATTGGTTTGGGATGGTGAGTGGGGAAGCAGAGGGATGCACAAAGGCTATTTAGCTAAAGAAAATGCAAAGAAATAGGAAGGTCTGAGAGCTCTGGATTAGGCAGGTGTACAGAATAAAACTGAGTGGTGGATCCAGGCATGTGAAGGGTAAAGAAGAGTGCCTAGTAGGAGGGAAAAAGCAGACAGAAGGAGAGCACTGAGTTTGATCATTCTATTGCCTTAGACCAATATTTCTAAATCCCACCAGCAAAACACTTATTTCATCCTCTGTTAATAGTGGTTCACAAGGAAAGTAAAAAGCAACAAGTTTGTCTGTTCCTCTGTTAACGCAAATAGCTTAAGTATATACAGTGAAAGTAGTCTTCAAAAAGCAGACATGCTTCAAACTATATTGATCTCAGTGTGGTATTTCAGATGTTTTGAAATTTGAAGTAGGAACACTCCACTAATTGAACTTTATAAAAATTTTGTAACTGTTCCTTTATCAAGCAGTTAGAAAGTAGAAGATGACAGAAGTAGGTTGATCCCTGGAACTCCTGCTAGGCTCCTCCGTGCTTGTACTTGTAACAGGTTGCCAAACACATGGTAGTGCCTTAGCAAGACTTTCTGAGTAAATAAGTCTGGCGGACAAGTGCTCTGCGTCTATGAGTGTACTTGTGCATCTCTCTATCTTCAGGCAGCTCAATTGCCCCATTTCCCAGTAACCAGTCCCTTTGTTTATTTGAGCTATATCTGACTGAGGGATTGTACCCCTGAGATATCAGCTTCACACACATTTTCTGGTAGTGTATGGCTTCTGTTCTAACCTCTAGCACAGAGCTGTTTGAGTCTAGCTACAGGTAGACAGAACAATTGCAGTCAGAGGAAACTCTGCTGTGACAGAAAGAAAAAAAAAAACTAGTCAGAAAAATTCAGATTCAGCCCTGAAGATGCATGAAAACTTATGATGAGGCCTCAGTTCCCTATCTGTCCACTAGGTCCTGTCACTGAACAGAAGGGATGCAAGAATAATTTAATATTTGTAGGACAATAAACAATCAAGTCAATAAATACACAAGTTAATTCACAAAGGAATTCACAGGGGGAAATTCATCACTGTCTTTCCGTAAGAGTATTCAGACGTGGAGATAAATAGTTGAAAAGCCCATTCACTTAACCTTAGACACTTCACAGCAATGCATATGTTAGGATCCAAGTTGTTTTCAGCTCTCTTTAAAGTAGGTGATGATCTCAAGTGGCCAGAGTCGCCCTCTGGAGATATGTTTCTACTCCAAGTACAAAAGGAGTCTATGGTGACCAGGCACTTTCTGGATTGCCTGAAGTGGGTGGGATGAGTTCAGAATGAAGCAGCAGCAGCCCAGGCTCTTCTTTAAACATCCCACAGATGTATGGGAAAAGTCTGGGCAGTGTTGCTTACTGCCAAGCAAGGGAAGGGGGAGGCAAAAAATGTTTCCAGCTGTGATATCCACCCTGCCATAATTTTTAACCTTTTATCTTGAGAAAGATCTTCCAATGTCACTTCTTCACAAGTGATATTTATATTATACAGAAATTCCTGGAAGTCTCCAGATCAGTTGCACCAGGCATTGAACAGAGTTGTGAATTCTTTTCCATCAGAGATGACTGCATATAATTCTGTATCTGGATTTGGATTAAGTATCTTCATCAAAAATGACCTAAATTTTACTATATCAAGCACTGTGAAGGTTCACAAAACTTAGCTCTAAGGTTCTTTACAAAATCAGATCACTTTTATTTAGAGTTCTATATGCCAGGAACCGAAATATACACCACAGATACGGCATGTCTGTAAGTTGCATTGAAGTTAACGCACCATTAAGAACCTCCCTTGAGATCTAATGTAGGACTGCCTGGCAATGAGGAGAAATGGTGCAGAGACCGGGAGCACTCATGAAACTGGGGAGAGCTGTAATGACTTCCTTATGACCCATCTCCAAACTGCATTGAGTGGAGCTCTGGCACAGGAGAGAGTCTGGCCCATAGTATGTAAATAAATAACAATGAGCAAGTCAAAGCAAAGACAGAGATGAATGAAGTGATTCACACAGCACGGCTATAGTTTTACATTGTCTCCAGGCTATGGAAGGCAACCCATCATCCTTTGGTTCAGGATCTCAAAATCATTTTTAATGCCATAAAGGGTGACTTTTTTTTTTTGCTTTTAAAATGAAAGCCCATATTTTGGAGCTGTCCTCTGAAAATAAATAGAGCCAGGAGGGATAGCACTTTTCAACAAAAACATTAATATGTGACTGTAATTACACTGATAAATGTAGTTTAAACTGAAATCAAAGGATAATTAATTTTAAACTAATAGTAAATCTTTAATTTGATCAATAAATTTTAAAAACAGCCTGCACGTTGGATTTTTCTAAAACCTACATTGAAGCCCATTTGCTATCAAAGATCAGGAATATAATTGCCAGCAGGATTAAAGCAACATTTATTAAAAGGTAGGGTTTAAAGCAATTACAAATCAAAACTGACAATTCATGTTCATGGATTGCATGAATAGCATGCCATGTTAAAAGACTGAGTTCTCAAAGTAATGGACTTGGAGCATTTAAATTTTTCTTGCCAGCAAATGGACAAACTATGTCCAGACAGCTGTAGTAATCTCACCAGCATGTCCAGGGAGGGCTAATGATCAAGGAATATGCTTCAAAATATTATGAGCAGCCTGAAAGAGATGGCAGACAGTTCAACTCGTAGTTGCCTGTATCCTTCAGTGTGAAAAGAGGGAATATGTGTAAGAGTCTAGAAAGGGTGGTAGGTTCCTCTACATAGGAAAAAGTTAATTTAAGTCTGTGTTACATCAGTTAACCGCTACTGAGAGAATGTCACGTCTTTTAGTTCTGGCTGGAAGAGCACCAGAGAGATATGATCACAGAATCACAGAATGGCTTCAGTTGGAAGAGGCCTTAAAGATCATCTAGCTCCAATCCACCTGCTATGAACAGGTATGTCACTCACTAGATCAGGTTGCTCAGGGCCTCATCCAAACTGGCTTTGAAGGGATGAGGCATCCACAACTTCTCTGGACAACCTGTTCCAGTATCTTACTGCCTTCATATTCAAGAATTTCTTCCTAGCATTTAACGTTAAGGAAACTTCTCTGTGTGACCATCCAGAAGCCACTTTGGCAGTCATACCCACACTACCTGCACTAGGACCGAGGCCCTTCACCATGGGCAGCTCCAGTGAGTCAACAGGTTCCATGCTTGACTCCCTGCACTCCTCACATTGACATGGTCAGACCAAGTTTCCTTACCGGCTCAGCCCCAGGTTTTCCACAGCAGAGTCTTAGATGTCTCGATCTTTCAAACAGGTTAATCTTGGTGCAGTAACCAAGCAGAAAAATAACAGCTTGAGCTGAGTGCATCCAAGGAATGACCCTAAACAAAGGAACCCCCGGGCTTTTATACCCTCACAATCTGAGTGCGGGAAAGTCTGGCGTCCTTGGCTCCTGCTGCATCTCAAAGTGTCCAGTCCCCTGTCCAGCACCACAGAACCCCAGGCCCTTTTTTATGCAAAGGCTCAGCAGTTCCTGGCCTCTTGCCTGGGGCTTCAGCCACCCAGAGCTCCATCTGCAGTTTGCTCTGCAGCTGCACACCTAACTACCTGCACCACGTGTATTCCTTAACACTAATCTAAATCTTTCCTCTTTTAGTTTAAAACCGTTCTCCCTTGTCCTATCACTCTCTCCTCACGTGAAAAGTCACTCTCCTGCTTTTTTATAAGCCCCCTTTATGTACTGGAAGGTCACAATGAGGTCTTCCTGGAGTCTCCTCTTCTTCAGGCTGAACAACCCAACTCTCTTAGCCTGTGTTCATAGGAGGCTACATCCCTCTAATCATTTTTGCTACCCTCCTCTGTAATTGCTCCAACAGGTTGTTCTGATTTTGGCCAGGACACAGTCAATTTTTCACAGTAGCTGTCTGGGGGCGGAACCTGAAGCTCTGTAGGTGTGTCTAGGTTGTTATTTACACCACCTCATATCATGGCCAGGGAATTAAGGGACTCTCCTTTTCAGGAAGTAAGGCATGGCTTCAGGTGGAACCAAAGCATGGTGGGGTAGTGAATGCATCAGCCATTGTTCATTGTCACCCATGGTCCATGGTGAGGATTTTTGCATGTGAATCACCCTCTTTTTGTATACTTTTGTTATTAATATTGTTGTTGTTACTGTTTGTTTATTTACGTCATTGCTGTTTCCAGTAAATTGTTATTTCCACACATGATCTCTGCCTTTTCTCTCCCACCGGAGTGGCAGAGAGGAGTGGCTTGTGGGTTTTTTTTAGTGGAAGTACTAAACTGATGAATACCATTCCTCAACCACAACACAGGTCCATGTCTTTCTTCTGCTGGGGGCCCTAGCGCTGGTACACTACTCCAGGTGAAGCCCCACAAGGCCAGAGTAGAGGGGAATAATTTCTTCTCTCTACCTTCTGGCCATACCTCCATTGATGCAGCCCACAATCCAGTTGGCCTTCTGGGCTGTAAGTGCACACTTGGCTAATGTTCGGCTTTTCATCCACTAGAACTCCCAGTTCCTTCTCCACAGGGCTGCTCTCCCATTCTGCGCTCACGTCTAGGATTGCCCTGACCCAAGAGCAACACCTTGCACTTGGACTTGTTGAACTTCATCAGGTTCTTGTGGGTGCACTTCTCAAGCTTGTCCAGTTCCCTCTAGATTCTTCTATTGTGTCAACTGCACCCCTCAACTTTGTCTCATCTGCAAACTTGTTGAGGGTGGACTCAGTCTCGCTGTCTGACATTAAGACATTAAAGAGCACCAATTCCAAGGCAGAGCCCTGAAGGAATACGACTCATCACCAGCCTCCATCTGGACATAGATCCATTAACCACAGCTCTCTGGCTGTGCCCATCTAGACAATTTCTTATCTACTGAACAGTCCATCCTTCAGTTCCATGTCTCTCCAATCTGGAGACAAGGTAGTTGTGTGTGACCATGTCAAAGGCCTTAGAGAAGTCCAGGTAGATAACATCAGTTCATCTTTCCTTATTGACTCTTGCAATCCATCATAAAAGGCATCAGATTGGCCAAGCACTATTTACCCACAGTGAAGCCATGATGTTCCATAGACTATGTAGAAATTTCTAACAGCCTGTAAAGAAAAAAGAAAAATAAATAAATAAATAAATAGATAAATAGATAAATACAAGAAAAGACTGAGTCTGGCTGGGAGTTTACAAGGAAGGATCACAATGAGAAGGCAAAACGGAGGAAGTTGCATATCTGTAGCAGAACCTCAGCAGCAACATCTATCTACAGGAGCAAGAAGTGCAAGACTAGATACTTCACCTATAGCTTTTGGGCTTTGTCAAGCCCTGTGCTGGAGGGTGCCACTGCAGGGCCAGGGATCTGGGCTACATCTCCTCCACTGAGGAGTCCACTCTGGGGACCCTCTGGCTTGTCACCCCATGTTTTCTTTGCATAACTGGCACGCAGATGGAAGACTATAAGAACAGGACCAAAGCAAACTGTCAGGGCATGGACCCAGTCCTTGAACTTAGAAATGTCCCAGTAGTATACACATAGCTGCATAGAACCACAGAAAGCAAACGTGTATCATGGAATAGTCCAGAACTCAAATTGCTGAGACCCCTAAGATGACAGCAAGTTACTAGATTTTGCTGCCTGGTGGCTGGACAAGGAATTAATTCAATGAAAAAAAAATATGATGGACCAGGTAACTCTGGGAACCATGTCCACTGATCTTCACCCTGACAAGTCAAAGCAGAACAATTCTTTGCCAGCCTCTATCATTTAACACAGTAGTTAGAACTACGTGTCAGGAATGACTGAAACATTGGATCTGAAAGGGAATAATCCAATAGAGTGACTAACAAGGCAGTATGTGCCTGCTCAAGACATTGCCAATCAGTCTGCTGAGAAATATGGCTAGGACAATCCCCAGATCATGATGACTAAAAGAGACTTCCTCAGCTGCTCCCTCAGCTCTCTTGGCCTAAGGGCAGCTTGTTGGCAAGGCGGTACTGTAAGGGTACCATGAGATCACTTGGGAAGAAACGGACCTCAGGAATGCTCTGGTCCCGCCTGCTGCTCAGAGCTGGGTGAGCCGCAATACAGAATGGGCTGCTGGCTCTCCTCAGGCTATAGAAAGGACTGCCTACTCCTAGAGAGGGACCTGCAAAATGTTCTGACCATGGTAAGCTATTGATTCTGTGGACAAGAAGAGGAAAGCATAGGCACCAGCTGTCGTTGGGGTGCTGATGACTGGCCTGGTAAATTCAGGGTAAAAGGGAACTGTCTCCTGACCTAGCACATTGTCAAGCTTATCTGCACATCTTTTGTATCTTTACAATCTCCTTCCCCAGGCTGCATGGACTGTAGAGATTTTATATTTTCACCTGATTTGTTTAGGGTTTGGGTTTTTTGGTTTTGGTGGGGTTTTTTTGTTTGTTTTTGGGTTTGGTTTTTTTTGAGGAAGAATAAGAGAAATTAGGAAGAAACCTAAAAAGACACTGTGAGCTAAGGAGTGGGGATGACTGAAAGGCTTGTCTGGGAGACAATGTCTGTTTACCATAAATAATGAGAATAATTAAGCACCAATCTGACTTGCCTGTACAAGTGGATTTCCAGCATAATGGAGCAGGGAATTAGCACATTTTCCCAAGGGGAACTCCGGAGCAGTGAAGCACAATTCATGCCTGAGAGTTGAATCTCAGTATGATTCTTTGCTGTGAAATTACTGCACTGCTGAAAATACACACACAGACATGCTCGCATACTGACACTGGAAGAAAAGCTGTGTTGGCATTTATAAGACTGTAAGGTCAACGTTAATTTTGTCAGATTTACTAATTGTTTTCAAACTGTGTCTTTTGTTTAAGCTTATTTAAAAGTAAACTCTGCCATACTCTGATTTGGTTTTAAATACCTTTTGGTATCAGTCATTCTGAATTATAAATAGCTTCATTCTTCTTCCTTCTTATCAAACTTTGACATATGCAAGATAATAAGGGGGATTTTAGAAATATTGATGTAAACCAGCCACCTCTGAATCATGTCAAGTCAATAGTCCCTAAGAGTTAACGTTCAAATCATACAGGAAATGTGTAGCAAGGGGTTGCGGAAGGGAGAGAAATTTCTATGGTTTTTGAGCCTGAACCGACTCATTATTCACTTCATTTAAAATTATTAAAGACAATTTTGTAAGCACGTGTCCATTTCCCATCTGTTTAGAGAGTTATATGGCAGTATGACTACAAGTGAGCACAGTTAAAGGAAGATAGACATGTCTTAGTGCATGCTGTAGGTGGATTGCTGTCAACACTAAGGCAAAACTTGGGGGACTAGGGGAAAGATGGGATTTCATTTCTCTACACTTGGAGTCCTGTGGGTATTTCTGTGTTCTGCTTTGTTCCTTGAGATAATAATGTTTTTATTCTCTAAATAAAGATTTGTTATATTTGCTTTCCTGCATGAAATCTTCTACGGACTGGATGAGGGCCACTCTATTCATTCATGTCCTTGTCCTTAGAAATACTACAACACAGTAACAGAAAAGTGATGGCACAAGAGGCAATAGAAATCCAGACTCCCACTTTGGGGTTTCCCTTGTGTTTTTTTCTGAAATAGCTTGGTTCCAATCCTTCAATCATTAGTATGCAACCGAATTTTGTACCTGTGAGCACAATCACTGGAATACTCCCACTGGTGAAAGAGTGCATATACCTTAGGTATTGGAAGGACTGAATCTTGTGTAAAATGGTGGTGTTTTCTACAACTTCTCTGTCCTATGCATGTTTTCAGGTCGTGTCTGTCATTTTATTGCCATGTCAATCTTTTCCTTGGAGAACCAACAGAGCTAGGAGACAGCAAGTTAATTTTTGTCTATTGAAAAAAAAAATGATATACCTGCAGAAATGTAGTCTGCAAGATATATAAAACAATCCTCCTGTCCTACCTCACCACTGATACAGTTTCAGCTGGAGCCCACAGTTCTGGGCATCATACTTCAAGAAGACTACAAATGAAATAGAGAGTCCAGAGGTGAGAAAACTGAATAACCAGAAGCTTAGAAGACATCACTGTGGATGCAGAGGATGTGGCATGAAAGGAATTTGCTTTAATCTGGAGAAGACAGAGGGTAACATGACAACAGTCTGTGAGTATGCAAGAGGATATCACAAAGAGGAAAGACTTAACCTGATTTCCACGAAGACATGACAAAAAGGAATGAAACTCACTTTCAAAATGGAAGACTGATAACCTTTAATATTTTAATAATTTTCTATTTTCAGAAATAGGATAGCAGTTAGGTTTTTTTGCATGGAGAGGAATGATGGAGATAGTGGAATCTTCTTCATGGAAGGCCTTCAGACAAACGCCTCCATCTATGAATGGACAATCCTGTGTACTGGCAAGGGGATGGTTAGAAGACCTCAGGAAAGCCCATCCAGCCCTATCTTATGTCAATTTAAGCAACAAAATTCACATCTGCATTCTAAGGGCAGGAGTTTTTTTACTGACAGTAGAGAAAAAGACAGAAAGGATAAAACATAGTTTTCAGACCTCAAATAGAGCTTGTAAAGCATCGATAATGTTGTCTTTTGACCAGTGAAAGAGAAAGAAACTTGACAAGATAAGCACAAAACCCTAATATGACCTTTCAGGAAAATATTTCTTCCTACTCTAGCATCCCTTGATCATTTTTTGTCCTGGTCTTTGGATTTTATTTCAGGGTAAAAAAACACAAATGAGACCCCTACAATGACATTAAGGCAACATACTTCAAACTCTTTTTGCCAAAATTATCTAAAAACTCTTATTTGTAACAGTGATGTTTATAATGATGAAATTAATGGGCTTTACTATGTCCAAAACACAAGTAGCTGACCTGGGAACAAGCAATACCCACTGTCAAGCTACACTAAGTTGGCAAGAATAAAATCTTGCAATTTCTAGTGGAGCTCTTTTCAAAAGTAAGTGAAAATGGTATCTAATGACATTCAAGTAATCTACTTAAGCTGCTAAGACTGAGTGGAAGATAGTTTTGATGGAAATCTGAGACTGAGCATGTATTTAAAAATACAAAAATAAAAATATAATTTTGCTTTGTTGTCGCATGAATCAGCAGCTGCGTGTTACTTAAGGAGGAAGAAGGCTGCGAAAAACCAGGGAGAGAAACTAATGCAAAAGACTATGAAGAAATGGAGCTGTCTTGCTCCTGAAAAAAAAAAAAGAAAAAAAAAGGCAACAAAAAGAAAGTTCAGCATGGATCCATATGGTGTGAGATTTCTCTTCTGTGACATTTTTATTAAGGTTATGTATATGACCGTTCATCTTCATTCTGCTGGTGCTAATTGCTGTCTATTGGCCCCTTCGCTACTGTGTACAGAGAACACATGCTTCCCCTCGACACTGCCATCGCTGCGAGTGCACTGGATTGTTCTGCTGTCCACAGATAGGAACCTGCTGCTGCTGCCTGACCGCAACAGCTGGGAATATTCTGCTTTTAAAAGCTTATCTTGTTGATACTTGAGTTGAGCTATTACACAGTGGAACAAGCAAACAGAATGAATAGACTCTCTGCGGGCAACTTATGGTAACAAAAAAAGCTTCCATGTGCTTTTGAATGTGTCTCTTGTCTTGGAATTGACAGTGATGTTTAGCATAGAAGTTTCCTGCGACAAAATCATGATGGTATAGAGCCAGGAACAGGCTAAAAGGAAACATGCTCAGAAGACATGTTCAGTACTTAAGCTTCTTTGCAACTCTAAGCAACATTTAGAGACCAATCCTGAAAAAGTTTTCTCATGTGGATGGTCCTGCTGAAATGAAAGGAAATGCTTTTTTATCTAGAATAGTTAATTTAATTAAGAATTACTTTTATGCACAAAATTAGTGTGTAAAGCATATTCCTTCAATCTTCTATGGGGCTTTTAAGCAATCAGCCTGAGAACCAGGTTATTTATTTATTAGCATTAGGTTCATACACACACATATATATTGCATGTACAAGTAGATCAGAGCAGAGAAACACAAATATTCCCATGTTATGGATGGACCACCCAGGAAAATACAGAAATCTATTAATTTTGCTTATCACTTAGACTCCAATTTAACAAAACATCTAACGGTGTCATGAATTTTTCTGTCATGAAGGAAGTGTTACAATCATCTAATCTGACTTCCTACATAATGTAGATTAATGTATGATTTCCCCAAGCAATTCTGACTTATACATTCATACATTTTAGTTCAAACTGTAAAGGTTAGCAGTCTTAATAAGAATAATTATCAGACTTAGGTTCATGCAATTAGTGATTCTTAAACTGTTACCTTAACACATTGCCTTTTGTGAATGGTGCTGCACTTAGCCATGCCCTGAACTACACACCAGCCTGCCTACAGACTCCACATGACCTCTAGGCAGGAAAATCTCTCTTCTGAAGTCTTAATGGAGGTGTTGTCTGAGCAAGCACAGACCCTGAGTGACATGTGCATTATTCTGTGCATGGACGAACATCTGAAAATTTGTCTCTCAGACCACACTGGGCAACCTGTGAGAGTTGAACTTGACACCTAACAGCCAGATGTACTGGTTACTTTGGTCTCACAGTGATGGTGAGTCTTGCTGTAGGACTGCTGTTTTAACCCATTAACATCAGTTAAGTGGCCAGTTGTAATTGGCACAGGCGACCATGGATACATGGCCTTTTCCCGCTTTCTTGATGGCAATTTTAGCTGAAGAAAAAACTATTCTCTTTCCTTTCCCTACCACTTCTGCATTGTGCCATTTTCTCATTTGTGATTATGCAATTGTTCATACAAAAAAATGGGTGAAACTTGGACGTGTTCTATTAAAAAGGTGAGAGACTTCCTTCAAGAGATTGATATATTTAAAAAAAAGATAATTTGCAGTCAATACAAAATTAATTCATATTTTTTGCCTTTATCACTGTAATGAAAAATTGAAAATTATTTTCATCTGAAAAAAAAAAATCTGAATACATGTACAGACTACTTTCACTACCTGACACTATTTAACACCTTTCCAATTATTATATTTATTCATGTTTGACACAAAACCATTTCCAAAAAAAGTGCTGGGAACACTGGAAGATTGAACACCCTATTATCATCCTATTTCGTTTCTTAGTAAAAAAAAACAAACAAAAAAACCCCTCTAATTCAATGAAAAATATTATTATTATTATTATTACTATTATTTGCCTAGACTTCCTTAAGGGTAAGATGCTCACCAGCAGTAACAAACACATATATTTATGCATATATATAGTTAGGCTGAAGATGGCATAACAGATCACTCTGAGAAGTTCTCACTAACAAGAGAGAAAATTTTGAAGGATACCAAGGTTACTAACAACTCCAGAAATCATTACCAAAATGAAATCAAAGAGAACCAAATCAAACTAAACAAACAAAAAAAACCCAACCTTCAAAACAAACAAAAAACAAACAAAACAAAACAAAAAAACAAACACAAAACCCCACTCTCCATCTCTCCCCCTCAAAAAACCCCAGTTGGAAAAATAACATACTATCCATTTTAACTGAGATATAAACCTGTCTCTGGCCAATGGACTATCTTGTCTCTTTCATAGCACTGCTCTAGGGCCCTGGCCAAATTCTTGAGGCACATTTTCATTTTGGGCCCAGGTGGGTCTAGATGCAGTATCCCACACTTTTTTTACAAAACCAGAGGTTTTGTATGCTGTCCATCTTCAGGTCTGCCCCAGAGTTGGCTGCATTTTAGATGATCAGGGAAAGTGGTTCTTATGTTCACATTTTTATTTAACTGGACAAAATTGGACATTGATGTTTGTAATCTTTAATTTTTTGTGGCTACAAATATAAATAAAAGTTAATCTTGAGTAATATTTTGCTGTTCTTCACTTTATCTTCTCCTTTTCTTTCTTGTCCCTACCATAATTCTGTCTTTGCTCTTATCTGAACACTTCTTGCCCCACAGGCTTCTGGCACAACAAGTCAAATTACTACCTCTCTTTGTTCCCATGTGCAAGAAAATAAAGTTGTTGTTCTTACTTGAGGAAGGGAGGACCAGACAACACATTTGGATAAGCACCTTGCCAGCTTTGAAATGTCTTGTAGAATTCTGTTAATGTTTCTCTGCCATGCGTGAGGCTTGCATCAAATGCCTTTTTCAACAGCATCACTGTAGACAACCATTTATCAGGTGTATATTGTATGGCAGTGTGGTGTTTGGAAATTCCATTTGCCATATGTTATTCATGATCCTTGCTCACAGCCTTCATTTGTCAGGGGATTTAGAACTCAGCTGTGTTTAGTTTTTGGGGCTTGAGAACAAGTTGACCTACAGGCAGACACCTAATGATATAATTTGTTCAGTGCAAAAGGTTTGACTGCCCTCTATCAACCTTTATGCAGACAACTCCTTTGAATACAGTAATGGATGACAATATCAAAAGCATAAATCTCGGCAAACTTCAAGGTTTCCTGGAAAACATGACTCTTAAACTTTAGGCACATAGACATTTGGCACAATGTCAGAAACATTCTGGACTATTCATTTATCCAACTCTGGCCAAAAATAACCAAAGACTCTATGTGTCTGTTGATTTGTTTTGAAATACACTCAAAACGGCAAAGAAGTTAAAAAGTAAGAGACCAGCAATTGAGAAACAAGACTTCTGAAGTATGAAAGATCCTTTTTTGTATCTTACAACATGTGGTGCTAACAAGGCAGGTCACGTCCCTCTTACAAAATGTTGTCTGTGAACTTAGTGTGGTTAACTTAGCGAGTAGAAATTACATAGTTCAGGTTCCTTATGGTTTTAGAAGGTAGTAAATAGAGGCCCTTGCCAGAAGACCTGCTTCAGAGGAGAACACGCTGACAACTATGGGCTCATGTCCGAGGGTAGGACAGAGCAGCCAGGGTAATGGTCTTCTTCTTAAGCCTGGTTGCCTTCCAGGGTCACAGTTTAACTTTTTTTTTTTTTTTAAATCTGTCCCACTCTTAACTTTATGCTTCCTGTGTGATATTCCCTGGTTTTTTATTGTTCCTCTTCTATGTATACTTCTACTTTCTACTACTTTCTACTTCTACCCTATATCTACTAGCAGGAGGAAGAGAAACTATCTTACTCTTCTCTATTCAGCCTCCCTTGGTCTTTCCTCTTGGCATGCATTCTCTTTTCCCAAGCAGAATGGATGGTCAGGGAACACCACAATGCTATGCTTTCTCCTTCCACTTTTTCCTGTCATTCAGGTCTCTTGCTGCCTTGCCTGGGAGAACCTATTGCTGTGCCAGTGGACATTCTCAGCTCCAAAATGGAAATGTGCCCTTGGTAGCACATGATGTCACTGTTGGGACTTCAACCGTTCCAGCACTATTAGGTTTCTTTTTAAAGTATTAGGAAATGGGAGAAAAACAAGCTCTTTCTTCTTTTCCTTTTTTTTTTTTTATTATTGTCAACACAGTTTCTTTAAGCAACTTTGAAGACACATGAAGTTGGCTGCACTGTTCCTCACCTTTCCTGCTGCAAATCCAGCACCCCTTTTAACAGCTTGATGTTTTCTTCATTAAATCCTTTTTCACCCTCACTCATGCCAGAATGCTTACATATCCCAACAGGAGTGATCAGAAAAGAAGGGTAATTATTATAATTTATGAAAAAGCCATTTGCTTTGTTACTGCTTCATGCTATTCCTCTTGTTATTGAGCAGATGAAAAGTTACAGTATTTTGCATTTGACTTTTATCTATGACTTTTGTCTATTGAAAAAAACAAGCCCTTATTTCTGTTTGGAGCCCTTGGCTCCACTGTGTAATCCCTATAATAGTGACAATGGCAGTAATGATACAACAAAATATAAAGTAGTTTTCCAAAAAACACAGTGCACAGACTGCACTAGTTCTTGCAAGGGATTTGTGACAAACTGGCTGGCAAAAGGAGTGGGATCTTCTGGTTTTGAGCTGCTTCTACAGACGCAGATTTGAAGATGCAACAAGGTTCTCTCTGAAAGCCAAGCTGCTTGTGAAGGAGGCAGGAAGGGAAACTACACTCTGCTCTTGGACAGGAAATATTCTGTAGGCTGCAAACATTGGAGTATGGCTTTTAGGGACCTTAAGGGAAATTACACTTTTTTTAGTGTGACTGTTCTATGTACATGAAACAAAGGTGGCCAAGGAAGGCCAAGAATAGGTAGTAGAAAAAAGCAAAAACAGAAGCAGATTGGAAGGGGGATATGAAGGAAAAAGGTAAAGCACGCAGCATGTTTTTAATTTCATAACATAAGGCAGTAACTTCTGGCCTGTATATAGCTCGGAGACTTCTCTCTCTGCCTCAGAAACACACTTTCAGTACTGCTGAAGACAATATTTTGTGTTTGAGAGCTTTTCTGTTTTCTCCAGCTATAGGAACTCCTTTTCTAACAATCTAATGAGAAATACTTATTACTACTCCCAATAAAAGGGGTTGAAAAATGAGCAGCAAAGATTATTTAGATACTCACATAGTGATCATACACATGTATGAGAGATGTCTACTGTTACTTTTCCCCATCAGGTGCTTACTGCAGCTATTACAGCTGTGTTAAAAATTCATTAACATAGCCAGGCTTATGAAGGACTGTGACATCTTCACTCAAGAAATCATCTGGTACACTGAGCCCAGAAGAAGCAACATCCTGCTGTCAAACAAGAACACCTGTCTTGCTGTGTGGTCCTATCAGGTAATTCACTCTTTTACCAAAAAGTCAGATTTTGAGGTGGAAAGATAATGAAAAGCATCAGTGCTGCATTTTGACATTTGCAAATGGGAGATGTAGAGCTCCAGAATTTGGCTCATCTGAAACTGCGGAACATGTGTGTAATTTGGTTTGGCTCTGCTCATAGCACAAGTTATCCCAATCTTCTTCTGTGAATTATTTGGCAGGCCTTCTTCCCCTGCCCCCACAAAACTGACAATTTTCAATAGTAAATCTCAGCTCTGGAAATTCCATCCTAATTCTGCATCCAGGCCTGATATAAATCAACCAGTTTCCTCCAGCAGACCTATGTTGGTTTCTGCCAGCTCATCATCCAGTTACAAGTATTTCCTCATACACATTGCTCCTTACATGCATTGTTCCTCCTGGTTTAACCAGTCCTTGCTCCCCTCTCTAACTAGGCAAAGTGGCAAATTGTAGTAGGCATGTCCTAATTTCCTTCTTGCAAATGAAACTCCTTCTTTACCTTTCAGCTTCCCTGCACAGTCTGGCAGGACCTCCCTACCCTTATTCATCTCTGTCTCATCCTGACAGTACCACTAAGGCACAGTATTGACTGGTATTTTCATAAATTATATTCACCACAACATGAGAGATATTATGCTCTTAGAGAGCATCCAAAGGAGGGCAATGAAAATGGTGAAGGACCTTGAGGGGAAGCCGTATGGGGAACAGCTGTGGTCACTTGGTCTATTCAGCCTGGAGAAGAGGAGCCTGAGGGGAGACTTCACTGCAGTTACAACTTCTTTGCAAGGGGAAGAGGAGGGGCAAGCACCCTGTGGTGATCAGTGACAGGACCCATGAGAATGGCCTGAAGTTGTGTCAGGGGAGGTTTGGGTTGGATATTAAGAAAAGGTTTTTCACCCAGAAGGTGGCTGGGTGCTGGAACAGGCTCCTCAGGGAAGTGGTCACAGCACCAAACCTGACAGAGTTCAAGAAGCGTTGGAACAATGCTCTCAGATACACGGCGTGACTCTTGGGGATGGTTCTGTGCAGGCCTAAGAGCTGAACTCAGTGATCCTTGTGAGTCCCTTCCAACTCAGCCTATTCTTTCACTCTGTGATTATGGGGAAATCTTATCCCAAAAAACAGATGACTTTGTGGCAATTTGGTTTGGGTAAAGCATTTTTGCCCCTGGCTAATTCATGTCAGAGAAAAACTGAGATAGACTGAGGAATTCATTGCAGAGCCGTAGCTGCTAGCACAGCTGCCTGTAGAAATCTCTGATCCCTTCGAGAGAAAAGTGCAGAACTCACTAAGAGAAAACCCTCTTTATTCTTATGGAAGTGAACAGGAGATCTTTCAAGTGAATCAAGATGACATCTGAAAGGCTCTTGCAGTGTCTGGTTTATGCAATGTATTAGTTCATATTTATTCAAGGCTTCAAACACTGAAAGCTGGTGGAGTGACAGCTGGTGGCAGAAGGGATTTTGTCCGCTGTCGCTTATGGAGATTGGGCTGGATCCCAGCCTTGACAGTGCTTTCTTTGCGGGTTGATTACTTCTGTCTTCAAAGGAAAATGACGGCAGTTGCCACCTGTGATCTACAAGAAGTAAAAAGAGGAGAGAATCTTCTGAAACAACCTGTGGGGAACCCCAAAGTGAGGGAAGTAAGCACAGTGGAAATGGAGGCATGAGATGAGAAGCACGGTCCTAATCAACATTTCTGCTCTGGACTTAGACTGGTGGATAGACCTAAAAGAATATTTGGCTTGGGCCTATCTGCAATTCTAAACAAATATTTACTCAGTCTTGACAAGTTCATTAACTCTTCATGTACATATCTTTATACAGTGTACAGCCAAATCATCAGAAGCTGCTGGCTGATTTTTAAGATATATTTATATATGTCAGGGAAGTGTAAACTTTTAATTTCATTCAGCTTTTATTTAACTGATTTGGCATCCATGGACTGTGGTCTGTAAATTGGCACAGCAGCACTGCAGTCAATGGAACTAAGCTGAGAAGTTCTCAGTAATGCAGGCTTTGGCTGTTCACCTTTTGGCATACAGTTACAACTTTAAACTCGAATATTTCAAATCGCAAAGATTGTTCCTTTAGCTAAGTATTGTAAGTCATGGCAAACAGAAATACAGTATGTGCCATTATGATCTATAGAAAAATCACAGGACAATATTTTAAAAGAACCAGACACATGCAATTTTAACACATATTGAATGAGAGTGCCTAGGAACAGACTGTTACAATGGAACCTAATAAAAAAGTCTTTCAAAGGAAAGATTTAATAAATCATGCCCTACCTTAATGACTGGAATCTGTGAAGAAGTCAGCAGTGAGAAGCCTTGTTGCGAAAAGAACTCAGCACCTCACCCCATGTTAGGACTCTGTAACAGGAGAATATCTATTTTTCTATGTATTTGTCAACACATGAATTAAGTTGGGTGCTAAGTGTGTGTGCTGTGGAGGGTTGAATGTATTATGCAGTTACTATGAGTACTATTATCTTCCACCTTTACAAGAATCTTTACGTTCAGTTTTTCTTGTGATGCATACAAAACCAAATAATTCTTTCCATCAGAGGTTTCCTACAGGAAGGAAGCATGGTGAGGCAAATCCTCAGGGCAGTGGCACGCAGTAGTATATAACCATTTTTACTAAGGCAATGAACTATGGATAACCTACATTTCATATCCTTCCCACTTTACGGGGTATGCCATGGGTTAGAGTGATGTTGTCTCTATGTCTCTTTTGACACAGAGGTCTGAGCTAGATTTTTGTAATTATTATTCCACTTGTTTGAATTGGCTAATTCTGTTAGAAACAGTAAGGATCAAACTTTTTTTTTCTAGAAGATGCTCTGTCTCCTGCTGTCTCTGAAGCCAAGCAAGTAATAGAATATGCACAAAGGCTGCCAACATTTTTGGAGCAATGGCTGTAGTCACTTTAGGAAACTTAATGTAGGTTCCCTCATGAAGAAAACTTTCAGTGGGACATATAAAAAACAATGGAACTTTTGTGTTCAAGCTTGCTTTTCTGCCAGAGCCCGTCTCTCTTTCCCTCTGGTGCACCCTACTCCTCCTTCCATCACTCTTTAGAGGACCGTAAAAGAACTTTAGAGCCCAGCTCAATAGGATGGAGGCAGTCTTGCCATGCAATTCATTGGTTATCTGTCATATCTAAAGGTATCAGTGGCAGTTAAAAAGGGCTATTTGAAGCTGGTGATTGTAATTTATTTAACCTCCTATTAAATCTGAGGCTGCAGTATACATACATGCAAAGGTGTTATGGTAAAAAAACCCTTCTGGAATATTGCTATGGTATTTCGAGCATCTGGTTGAATCCATAAGAGGAGATCTGTGTGGAAATGGGGAGGGTCTGTGAGTGATGTGACAAATGGCTCTGATTCTTGAAAAGGACTACTCCTCCCCACAGGGAGAGGAGATACAATCAGCACAAAAGCAAGTAACTATAACCACGTATATTTAATATCTTGGGTGAGATGGATTTTTTCCTCAGGGCCTTCCATCAGCCTTTGTCTGCCCTCTATATGCTCCCAATCATCCTACAAAAAGGCAGGCACTCTGCCTTGCCAGGGACCATGAGCACCAAAGGGCTCTGCCTCCTCAAACCAGACTAAAAGGGAGAGAGATGGGAAGACAACATGCTGATACAGGGGAAGCAAAGGAAAACAGAGGGAGAGAGATGTGAAACCTGATCCATCTAATAACATCAAGACTGATAGTGATTTTCCACTCTATCTAGTAGGTCAAATGATCTTATAATGCAGTGTTAGAAAGAAGATGGAAATATTTTCATTTTCTCTCAGAGTCAATATTTCTCTAGCTGGAAATTAATCATGGTAAAAGAAGTTTAAGGGGAGTCTGTCAAGGTTTATTTAGGCTTCAAAATAACTTTTTAAAACACTGGCTTTTGTTGTTTTTGCAGGTTTAGAGGTCAGAGTTTCCCTCCACAGCATTCTTCTCTTGACAAATGATCTTCTCAGCAGTCAGCCAGGTATCTTTTTTTTTATTTTAAAGTGACTTCTTGTGTGTCCTGCCATAAGCAAAACTGTGCAGATACAGTGGAAAAGGTAGAACAGTCAGCTCTATTAGTGTCTTGTGAATCAAACAAGATGTCTTACCCTTTTTCTGATTCTTTTTGAATTTAGGTAACACCTTATGAAGTTGCTAAGCCATGGAAACCTCTAGAGGAATGCCTGTATTTAAGGCAGCTGGCCACTATCTGTAGATGTTCAGGTTATTTGGAAACTAGCTGTAAATTGCAAGACCTGTAAGATCATATAAGAAGAAAGGATAAGAATAACTTTTCTACCTGTGAAATAGTATTATAGTCTTTTCACGAGATTCTTTGTCCCTTTCAGAAATTCAAGATGAAAAAGATACACCAAAACAATTAGTTTGTCCACATCAATGATATCTAAACTGGATTACTCAGGCAGAGTTTGGGCTCTATAACACAGCTGCTTTTCGCAGCAGCCTGGGTTTTAGAATGAAAGGAGTGCCTCAAGGAAGCAACAAATAGCACAGCATTCCCTTTGTCACTACATTTGTGAAGCTGAATCAGATTCTGTCCCACACACCAGAAATAGCTCTCAAAAATCTGAACAATTCACCAGGAGGGCTCTTGAGATCCACAGCAGGAGCAAAGCTGGCTGCACCTCCCTGTGACTTAACCACAGTGGAAGGCAGGAACTTCACTGAGGGCCTGCGACTCTGAAATGTTATTTCTTCTTATCATACATCAGAACACATCTGTAGATGCTATCTGGCAATGATGCCAGATGTTTTGGTTCCCTTTATCACCATGCATTGATTATTTCTTGTTTGTTCAAGGCTTGTTTATGGTTTTACATTTTGTTTCTTCAGTGACAACTTCAATTGCTCAATGATAGGTGCTTGCTATTTTGCTAGACAAGTTTAATGTGTTGCTGCTACACTCCAGGGGAGCTTTGCAAGTCAGTAATAATAAAAATATTAATTAGCAAATAATGCTTCAAGTGTATCTATTGTTGCTGCAATTTCTGCAATAGCATTCCTTATTTAAGCTTCCTGTAAGAATTCACCTAAGAAATACAGATTTTGGTCCATGTCTATTATAAATTTGGTTAACCAGAAACATATATACACCAGAAGATAATAGATCTTTCCCTGGAAGGCAATTCAAGCAAATCATTATGACATGCCTTATCTGGAGGCTCAGAACCAAACTGAGACACAAAGTGCCTCCCAGGGAGCCAGAGCCTCTTTCGACCACAGCACTGTACAACTTTATACAGGTTGATATAAAATCTGTTTGCTACGACAGACAGCCACTGCTTTAGACGGAAGGCTTAAAGTCTAATCTACCAAAAGCCAGCTACACAAAAGATGATTGCATGTGCTTCTGTGTGTGTCTTGTTTTGTAAATATTCATCTATCAGTGAATTACTAACACCAGGCAAGGAGGGCTCTCTGTTTCAAAGCCTTCAGCAGAGCAGTGCCTGCATTTGCCAAATAAACTTAATGGGTCGAGTTCTGGGTGAGCTGCTTGCCATAAAGCACTGTTACTCTGTATGGAACATGTTTTTCCTTCTCTGCAGTTGGGTGTGGGCAGGGAAGGGTGAAATGGGGAGCAGGGGAAGGGTTGAAATGAAGGACCAGACTGAGTTCTCTGGAAACAGGGATCACAAGCTATGAATCATCCAGTAAATACAGAGCCAAACGTTTGGATGAACAGAGCCCTTAACAATTAATTAATTGTTGACTTTAACTGCCTGTGCTGCAGATGTGCTATCATTTTTACAGACCAGTCCCTCACCAATCTCTTTAAGTTGTTTACAAAGTAATTGGTAAATGCAAAAAAGAAAAAAAGTTCTTGTATGAAAGTTGCTTCCACAAATGCACGGATGCGTAGGCGTGCACACAATGAAAATAGGAGAAAGGTTGAAGTCTGCATGATGTTTGATTTTATGAGAGTTTATGAATGTCCCTTGGAAAAGACTTTATGTCTTAATTCTCCCATGCTTCCTGGATTTTGATGTTTCCCATAAAAAAAGCAGAATATCCCTTCATTTACAAAATGAGTTGGATTTAACTCCATAATTTGTAAATATTTATACATATTTTCAAAGAATACATGGGCTGAACTGCATTTTTTCCTGATTACTTATATGCCTCAATATATCATCTTAGGTCCTACATCTCGTACTTGCAAAACTGAACTTTCAGATGAAAAGTCTATGCAGGATGACAAAAAATTATCAGATTGTTGCAAGAGCAACAGTCTGAGTGGCATGCAATTCAGACCTGAGCAAATGCAATATGAACTTATTGTTCATTACAGTTTTTCAGGTTTCTTGGAGCAGAAGAGCTTTCTGATATTAGCCCCATGTCCTACAGTCACTTGTGCACATGCTTAACATTTTACACTATATTCGGTGATTAAGTTGTACCACTGCACTGAGCAGAATTAATCTTATGGAAAGCTCTTCAAGATTAAAGCTCAGGTGGTTTGAAGCTTATATGCAACATGGACTACAGAACAGCCATTTTAATTTCATTTATATTTCCTTTGCCACTACAGCCACTGCAATCGAGGCATCATTGGTTTTTTAACTTGTAAGAAACTTATACAAATTAAAAGCATCACAAAAAATGGCAAGAGGAAGTTGAAACACCCAAAATTCTTTGAAAGGAAGATGAGGCAGGTGTTCAGACTCAAAGACGTCACGTATGCTCGATCCAGGATTTACACATAAACTCGAGAAGACATCTGCTTACACTACTGGGTAACCTCACTGTGAGATCTTAAGGCACTTAATTCCTTTTTCACTGAGACACTCTGCAAATCCTTCTGCATAGAATAGGACATGGTAGTCAAAGCATTTACTGAAATGCAAAATTGTTTCACTTTGATTTTTACCATGATCTACCTTTCGCTTCAGGTTTTCTATTTCATTTAATGCATGTGTTTTCCCTCACTCCTAATCATTAAAAGGGTATCAGTGTGCATGTGCATAAATGTGCATTTCTGCTAAATTGCCAAGAAAGGTGTAGAAATTTGAGTTTTGATTATTCAACGTGAGAGGTATTCCTGAGACTGACTTAATAAAGGCATGATTTAAAGAATGCTTTCAACATTTTGGAAGTCAGATCATGTTTTCTGGTCATTTTGGAGACATTTAAAAATAGATTAGAAATCTGCACTTCTAGCCCCTTCAGAGGGCACCCATCATCATCTCCCTCTTTGTCCCCTGGGTACATTCATGCAGAGAGGAGACATCTCATGACTCACCACACTTGCTCCTGCAGCTCTGGACTGAAGAAAAGTTCACTGATGTTTATAGGATGTTTGTGGTGACCTCCGGGATACACTCTCATAATGAATTTCAGACTGTCTACCCAAGCCTTTCGACTATCTATCCAATCTCCCTGAATTCTTAACCTCACACTTCCTCCTGCTGCACGTCCTTCTGGGAGACACTGGATACTCAGGATGAAACATTTTAAAGCCAGTGCCTGCAGCCTTGTCAGTACATCCAACACAAGACCTGACTTTGTTGTTTATTTTAGCGCAAATCTCCACCCTCTTCACTTGTTCACAGGAAAGGCTTTCTCTTACAGACTGTAGCCCTGCACTTCAGAGAAATCTTCCATTTTTATTTTTTTTCATCTGGGGCTTCTATTTTTTTCACCAAAACACAGAGAAAATATTCTGTAAGAACAGTCTAAGACCCTGGGATCTTTTTAATGGAATACAAGTAAAAAACAACTTTTTCTGTTGCTTTATCCATTCTCAGAGTTAATTATTATGACTTAAAAAAGAAATAACCCCTGAATCATTACTTCTTCAGAAAGCCAGCCTTTAGTAAACTGACCTAATAGAAACTGGAAGCCCTAACTAACCCCTTGGCTGTTACATGATTTATCTATGCCAGGGTGAAGTGTTTCACATATTAGCTGGAGGAAATGCACTTCCAGCTAGTAATCTTGATAAGTAGTTACTGAATTTATTTATTTTTTAATGCTCATTTTAGCCATTCATCATTATTTTGAAGATCTTTTGCAAATACTGTCTTGAAACTCCTGATGAGTGATGTATTCATAAAAAGAAAGCTGCACAAAACAAGGTTAGAAAGAAAACTCCCTCAAATAAAAAAGCTGATGCCAATGCACCAGATAAATGAACATTAGCACTGGACAAAACAGACTGCACACAAACTACATTAACATTGCTGATGGTTTCCTCTGACCAAACTTAAGGTTCTGTGCTTCTTTTACAAGTGTCTTATGAAGGGTTAATGAATTAAAGCAACAGCAAGTCAGTGCAGTTCCCACCACCCCGTCCATAAATGCTTTTTATAGCCAGGACTATTTTTTTTCTAAATGGCTTGTTAATAAACATGCTTAGAATATGTTTACCAGCATCACCTGATTTCATCAGAGTACTATAAGCATGAGTCATCTGTGTGATTGACTAGCAGTTTTTCTGAATCTTTAAAAACATGTCTCACAAAGCACTACTATTTTTCATGTAAAGATCACAGATTTGAATTGGCTCTACCACCCTGTTGCTTTTAAAGCAAATGGTGCAATGAAGATGATGGAAATGCTGAATAATGCAGCACAATACTTAAGTCTCTGTCAAAAAATCATGTTTAACCTATTTCTAGATATGAAAGATAGAGTTCCTAAGCAGAAAGCAGTGGAGGCATTCTCAAGCCCGTATTTTCAGGGAACACTTTGCTACCTGATATTTAAAAGGTGGTGATAAATAACTCTAATCACTGTCTTTTAATTAACTCTGCAATAGTAGAGAGAGAAGTTTAGACATTAAGAAGGACTTTTTTCTCCTCCACCAGGAATAATGAATTGGTAAAATGACCTCAGGGGCAAAGTTGTTGGGACAAGGCAGAAGGTCAATCAAGGAGCAATTAAATGCTGTCCTATGGGAAAACGGTAAGTGCGGTCCCAAAAAGTGAGCTAAAAAAGGCCTAAGAGTAACAGAGGTAGAGGAGGAGAACATCCCCCTGACAGCAACATTATGTAGACTCATGATCTTTCAGGAAGAAGCCGCAGAACAGGAGGTCTGTTAGGACTGTAATAAATACTGAGTTATCAGAGTAAGAGGGAATTTGGATATAAACTCCAGCTGGATTTAAAGCACAGGCTCATTACTCTCACCTCTCACAAACTGTGTAAGAAGCCAGTGCATACGGATCCAGGACATCAGTCAGCTGTAACTGCTCATGTTAGCTTGCCACAAGCAGGTAGCTGTCTGCAGATGCTTGGTCTGTCTCAGTCTTCTCAATCTCAGTGACCCTGCCAAAGACATACATACCTAAATAAATCCATAAATACAGCATTTTAAAGCACAATGCAATGGCATACACTGCTTCTGCTGCAAGGGAAAGGCTAAAGCAAGTCTGTCTCCTTCACACTGGATTTGCTTACCCCAGGATGCAGGCATGAAGAACACCAGAGCTATGCAGACAAAGGGCATGAAGACTCTGCAATCTATTCTTAATCATGTGGCCACATGTATATCAGTAGATCAATGCCAGGGACCATACTTGGAGACACAACTCTGGTCTATTGGTAGAGCTGCTCCTGGCCATTTGCAGGGGCCTGATATCCAGCTAAGTAAGACCTTTTCTTATGTCTAAGGTATTACTTGGAAGCCCAGCCCCTTGGTCAGGGGGGCGTAGCTGTGGAGTGGGATGATGAACAGTGAACAGAATTCAACTCCTAGTGGGCTCCACTCCCACGTTGTGGGTTTGTACACTTATTAGCTACCTGCATGTGCCCAGTTGGAAACTCTCTAGGAGATAAGACATTAAGAATCCTGTTAAACAAGAATGGAGAGATTACTCCTTCTCTCTGTGATGAAAAACTAAGCAAGAGAAAAAAACTCTACCTGGTCTGGAGTTTGGGGATTTGACATGGTTTCTTTGTTTTTGAGGGTTTGTTTGTTTTTAAGGACATTGAACCACCTGCAAATCTTTCATACTGCTAACTACAATACAGGACTGTCAGTAAGAAAAAGAGAGCTACACAGCATTACTTTAAAGCAGAGGGACAGCAGAATGGGAAAGAACACCATAACCAGGTACTACCACTGTTACCACCTTGTCTAGCTCCCTCCAGCCACCAAGTCTAGTTAGATCTGCAAACCAACTAGCTGCAAAGCCACCTGAGTAGAAGCACACACAGAGAAGCTGTGACTAGTTCCCTTGTGAGCAGGGCCTGAACTAGCCTGTGTCAAAATAGGTCAAAAAAATCCATTACACTGTAGTACTGACATGCCTCAACAGCTCTGGGTTTCAACAAACTTGTTAACACTTGGAAGAATGACTATAGCTACACTCTGAATGAGCAGAACCCTGACCATGTATTTATTTATGCAAATGTTAGCTTTCTCGTCGTTTCACCGCTAATCCAAACAAAAACTAAACTAACAAAGATGCATGTTCCCATCAGGCTTCTTCTTCCCATTAAAAAGGAGAAGGTGACCCAAAGATTTTTTAATTCAACTGCTCAGTAAGTTTTTTCCCCTTAAAACATCACAGGCATCTGAAATGGTAGATGGTTTCCTACATGCTGTTAAAACCCCTGCCAGGCTCTCTGTAGTGCAAGAAAGCACAAAGAAGAAAGAGCAAGAGCTTGAACCTCCTACAAACACAACTCTACTCTTGATATCTTCCATTTTCTTTCTCCACCATTTTTCTGGTGAAGGATGTGTCAGTCCCACACTACTGTAACACTCCACCAAACTAAACCCTATGACTCAGGAAACCCTACCTATAAAGATCATCTTCATATTTAAACACTTCAGTATACACTTATCAATGCACCTTCACAATTCTAGCTCTTATAGATTTCTGGATTTTAAAAAGATTTGAAAATAACACAAACTCCCTCTGTTATCTGAGGTTCCTAAAAAAGCCCAAACAAGAATCGCCACCCCTAAACAAAAATCCAGACTCTCCCTACCAGCACTCAAGCCAGTTTCATCTATTTCCTTTTTCTAATCCTCTTTTATGCCCATCAGCTGGTCCTTTTAGTGTAACATGGACCAGCTGCATCTACACCACTACTATTTAACCCCTCATTGTCTGGTTTCATGCTTCAGTATGTACAGCAAAGAGGAGACAGGCAAAGACCTATGGGTTGCTATGGGTAGTATTATCTGAATTATAATTTTATTGAAATACTCTGAAAGTTTAGGCTATTTCCCCCTCAATTTTTAATATTTAAAGAAAGAAAAAACAATCAGTGTATTTGGACATAGATAAAAATCAACTCAGATTTGAGCCACAAGCATAGGATTTGGGTGCTAAACTAGCCAGCGTTTATTCCCTGGATTGGTGATGCTCTCAAAACCAAGGTAACTTAATCACAGATTTCACTGCTTGCTGTTTGTTAGTCTCAATAAGATATTTATTTACTCTTGAATTGCTTCCCTTCTTTCTCTTAGTTACACATTTAACAAGTAGAAAATAACCATAAGCGCTCATTAGAATATACTTAGAATTTAGATCTCTGGAGATTCACAAGACTCTTTCTGGGGAAGATCTATTTGAATGGTTCTTTGAATCAATGTGGGATTTAACAACTTTTAATTGTCTAAACTAATAGGGAAGTAAACATTTCACATATTGCGATAAAGCATTGACCTCATATCATTCTTGCTTTATTCTAAGGATTTTATTAGTAATTCAGAAAGAGATGCTATAGCAAACACATTTGATACCTGTCTTTCTTTAACATGGTGATTGAGCAACTAGATGAGAGGAGATGGGAGGATACCTGGGACTTAATAGTAATTTGGAAATATTTACCACCATGTCATACCACACCTGAAACTGATGAGTTTTTGAATGCAGTGTTCGTGCTGTCCCAAATCAGGGAGCAAATTTTCTGAGTTTCATTATCTCAGGTTGTACCTTGATTTTTTGTATTCTGACAATACCAGGATTCCATAGCATAGTTTAAGAAGCCTTGAATAAATACAGAAATATAGTCCTAGCACCAGAGGTGTTAGCTTTTGCTTCTCATTCTGTAAAGATTCATTTTTTGCTTAACATGTGAGTTATGAAGGGTCATTTTTTGCCCACCACAACAGCTCTCCTAACCTGGAGAGTAAATCCAGGTATGAATATAAGCAGGACTCGGATAAGATGGCCAGAGCTACTGAGCTCTAACCAAAGACTGTTGTTTCATGATTTGCACATTTTTAACCATCAGGGTACATAAAGACAGGTAGTATTTTCATGAGACTCCAGCATTGTTCTCAGCAATCTAAAATGAACCTTCTTGAACTATTCTGAAAGCTAGTCAATGCCGAAATGTTTCTCATGTATAGGTCCTGACTTGATAATCTTTTAGGCATGTGGATGTGATTTTATTTTTCCACGTTATTTTTCTCTCTCTGCGCTGTACAAAACCCCATATGGACAAGGGAGAGATGATCATCTTAACATGCATAACTGTGAAAATTCCATACAAAATGCTTGCAAATGTAAAATATTTAAGAAAGAAAGATATTTCTTAACTATCTAAATTATACTTATCAGAATTTTTAGTCAAAAGATAAATGTTGTGTTTGTTGTGTTTATCTTGTGTTCTAGATAACTAAGGAGTTATACTAAAACCTTTAAATAAACTGAATTTAATCCCAATCGAAAAGTCATGCTTTGAGTCAGATGTGATGTCAACTTTGAAATAACAGTGTTTCATTATGAGGTATTGTTTATGTTTTATGGAGTTCATAAGATCTTTGTCAAAGCAAAAATCATGATAGCTCATTTCTGAAAGCATTTATGTATATTATATTTATTTAGAGCTAAGCTTTTAGTTACTTTCCACTGCTCTTTTGATCAAAAACAACAGCGCACTCCGATTTGAACAGTAAAAACATCACACTGCCTGAAAGTCAGTCACCCAGCTTTCCATCTGAAATGAGTAGCACAAAGTCTCTTGCAAACATCCTTGTGTAGAGATTTAATCAGCTCTTTCCTAGTAAGTTATGAAGATGTTCTCAACAAAGCTGAGATACAATATTGGAGTGTGATTTACCCACTCACAGCTGCCTTTTAAACCATGTTTCCTGTCTAGAAGCTACTGTTCCACTGAAGTAGCATGACTTGAAGAGGATTACCTTTCATTACTTGCCTTTCATGATTTGTCCTGCATTAGAAGGAAAGCGGAGATAGCAGGAGTCAGTGGAAACCACCCAGAAGGACTCAAGGTCACAGTACCACCACTGCCCATATGTTAATAAGAACTCAGTATATAAGGTAGGACTGTACAAAGAACTAATATTTGCCTGAGTTTCTGAAACAACCATCTCTTTAGACAAACTTAAATGTTAATCTGTAGAGGCAGAGAGTGCCCAAAGGGTTGTGTAATCTGCATGATTTAGAGAAACTTCTGAAAAATAAACCTAGGAGAGGAGGTGTTCTGGAGGTTCCTGTAAGCAGAATGCTATTATGTACTATGCTGCATAGTGTATCAGGTTTTGGCCAAAAAATCCCACAAGATCAGCATATTTTAAGCACTTTTTTCCTTGTTCCTTGCGCTCTTTTCCCTTCCAGGAGAAGTAAGCTAACCACCAAGCACCAGTATCTTCACTTCTCTGCCAAGAAATGCCCCAGTGAAGAGCACAGAAACAACACCAGCCCTGACGATGTAGAAAAGTAGGTGAAATCACTTTAGACGTTTAGTTAAAGTTGTGGATGACTGGGACTTCATTCGCTGGCCTAATTTGTCCTCCTCAAGAAAAACAATGTGTTTGTTATACTCCCTCTAACTACCACTTCCAAGAAAATGAAAATAAAAAAGGCAACAGCATCCTCAAAGGGAGGACTATTACATATTTTTGGCACTAATCTGCTTCCAGATTGCATCTATTTTTTAAGGATTTTCAAGGTCCAAGAGTAAAAGGACTCCCAGATCCCACATTAGTTCAAAGAGTTAAAACCTTCAACAAGCTAAACTCCTTGCTTTGGCATGTCTATCAAAGGCTTTGAGCCTTTAATATAATTGAAAACAATTGTCCCAGTGGGGAGGTCTAACACTCTGACCAGTTGCAGTTAAATGCTTGAACTGCCTGAGAAAACTAGGGGGGTTATAAGAATTCAAGGGTAAACTACATGACACAGTTCTGGTGATAATAATGTTCCAGAATTTATATTTATTAATATTGCCTTCTTTTGGTCAGACTCCCACAGGAAATCCTGAGGACTACATGTCTCCGGCATGTTTTATCTTAGATAGTCCCATCCTTGCGGTATTGCATGCTGATAGCAGGACAGAAGAGTACCTTTGAAAATCTCTGGTCTTTATAGAAGCTGCTGATGACAACAAACAGGACCTTCAACACTCTGGGAAGACAATCCATCTACTTTCCTTAGCTATCATTAAAATGTCTTTCAGACATAGGTCATAACTGGAAACCTATAAAGGATGTCTGTGTATTGGGCACTTCCCACAAGCCTAGTCCCTTGCGATTAAAATTTATCACATTGTTCTTCTGGTTACAAATACTGCTGATATGTGTCATTACTGCAGAGCACTGCTTATAACATTTTGACTTTACTCCAAACATTTTTTTAAATTCTGAGTTTCCCATAAAGAACACACTCCTGAAGTTTTTAAAGACACACATTACTTTAATGTTTTAAAAGGTTGTTAACTATTTTATTTTCCTGTTAAATGTTCACTTACACTGACAAATGATTTGATGAGAAGTTTCATGTTCCCTATCTGGTCCCTGTGATATGGCAAAAGAGCAGTTACGGTGCATAAAATCATACAGACTTGTCAGTTTATATATTAAGTCCATCTTCTTAAAAGCTTCTTGACTAAGACATTGCTAACATTGTGTCTTAGTGGTGTTCTCTTTCAAAGACTTGCAGGTTTTGCTTATCCAAAATTTTGTACAGTTAAAATTTGCATGTCTACTGGAGTATAAAGAGTGTAATTATAGTCTTACTCTGGCCTTCATGCTAGAGTGAAATTATTTCCTGTAAGCTATGCCAGATCTCTAGCTGTGGGCAATGAAGTCTAGAGTTAATCTTTTTTCCTCTCTAAGTAGAACTTTTTTCACAGAAAGGATCAATTTCGAGACACAGTCATAGAGTCACTGAACCACTTGGTTTGGAAGACACCTTAAAGATCACCCAGTTCCAACGCCCCTGCCATGGACAGGGGCACTTTCCACTAGACTAGGCTGCTCAAAGCCCCATCCAGCGTGAGCTTGAACACTTCCAGGGATGCATGTGAGTGTGTCTGTGCCCATGCTGTTAGCTGCTGAACCCCTCGATCAACTTTAACAAAAATTGATTAAGCAACAGACACACAGACACACATACACAAAATCATTCCATTTTCATGGAAATAGTTGATTTTGTAGAGAAAATAAATTGTATTATATTGTTTCTGAGTAGAAGGCTGATGCCTGACCTTGTCTCTCATGGGACATTGAAGAACCCACTTCACAGTACAAATCTTTCTCTGAGCCAGTCCTGCAGCTTCTCTATCTGAACAGTTCAAGCAGCAGCACAAGGGTTTCCTTTTGGCTGGTTTGTCCTGCTAGACACAAAGGGTTGTATTTCAGTTTTTTGCTCCATCAGCACCAATTTACTTCAACACACAAGTGGGTCACATGTTTCTATACCTGGGCTGTGGCCACAGAGCAGGCTCGGCCTGGATGCCATTAGCATCCAGATCATGTTTCTGAATTACAGAAAGTGCTGATCTTCACTAAGCCACCCCTGTCCTGAGCTCGTAACTGAGGCATAAAAAACTTGAGCATACGCTCAGGATTATGCATCTGGATCAGCTGTCTTTAGGAACTCTGTGTTGATATGTCTCAGGTGGGGATGTGAACAACTGCCATCTTGCTACCTGGGACCTTGTCTCAGGAGCCACTCTGTAAGAGGTAGCTGAGACTGGCAACGAAAAGACAGAGGACAAAGTAAAGACTGACACTGGAAGGGAACACTCATTTCAGGAAGAATACATTTGCAGGTATGAACAAAGGAATGTTTGTTACATGTGTGAATATTTGAGGTAGAAACCAAGTAAAAAAAGATGTATTTTGCATTCAGCCCTTGCCATCTTATTCTGAGAAGCACTATAATCAGTTTATTTCTTAGAAGGTTAACTTCTTTACTTGTCACTCACCTTCTCACATATCCTATTTGCTGTCTCATCCATCTTTTCTACTTCTTACTTTTCTTTTTTTGACCAAAAGAAGTCACAGTTTCCATCAGAAAGGCATCTTGTCTTCTGCAAGCTAGGGAGTACTGCACTGAAAAAAACCCCAAACAACTGAAAATGACAGAGATCTCTGCCCCATCTCTCTGATTCTTCTCACAAAACAATATATCTGAGAAATATAGGAGAAATGAAAAACAAAAGATAAAAACTAAAGAAGAGCTGTGTTTTCAGTTATCTGAGCAGAGAGAAAACTGACTCTTCTTGCATCTTTGGATTTCATAGCATCTTAAAATGAATGAACAAAAAAGCTCCTTCACCTATGGCAGGAAATGGAAACATTCCCTCTCCTTGTTCCCAGATGGCACCACAGCAGTTTCTATAAAACTAGCAACAGGAAATAAACAATTTTGCTGATGTGTGAATAAGCTGAAGCCTGATGCAAAGAATATTAAAGTCTCTCTTGCAGGACTGCCAACGCCTGCAGTGGGCTTTGGATCAGGCTCCACAGGATACTCGAAAGCACTCAGAAGGAAATTATTTTCCCCCGTCTTGCCCTCCTTGCAGCCATTCCCACAAAGAGCACAGCTCACTATTTTCACAGAAGCCCTGGAAACAGCATGTATAGTATTAGAAAGCCAGATGATACAAGGTGCTGGATTTTGCGCTTTGATATATTTCCAGTAGAAATGTGTTGGTTCCCTTCCCCTAAATGTTTTTGGATCAATTTCATTTAGATTTGGGGGCCTTTACAGGGACAAGCAGCCCCTCTCCCTTTACAATAGAGGCTGTGCTCTCCAGCAACACCATGGCTGTGCTGAGCTCTGTTGAGAAACAGGGTAGATGATGCCTCAAAGACAAAGGCTGCATGATGGTAGGGCCAGGAGATCCAAATTTAAACTCCACCCAGAAACTCTGAGGACTCCCAGTGATACAGACTGGAACAGGAGTGCTTCAGAGAGAGAGAGAAAATTAAGGTGGATGTAAAGAAGAGAGGGAAACTTAGATCCAGGCTGGGTTGCATGGGGGCCCCCAGCACATGAATACATGAATTCCACTAGCCTTGTGATGTTTTGAAAAGTAAACTATGAAAGAAAGACCAGAAACTTCAAAGAAATTCCTGATTTGGAAATTGTCTGATGTAAAAGGTGTTAGCGTAGAGGAGGGTAGAGAAATAGCCTGTTCTCAAAGGCACTCTACAAGAGGTCAAATGGTGGTCTGGCTCATATGGCCATTTTTTTCCAGTTGTACAGTATATTGTGTAAACTAAATATAATGTAAAGATGCAAAAGCTTCCAGAAATGTCATCTTACAGACATTTGCTTGGATGCAATCCATGATTATGTGAAAACATTTACTTTGAGATCTAAAAGCCATGGGTTACGTGGGTGTTCTGTACATTTCACATTGAATCTTACACTATAGAGCCAGAAAAGGCTGAGTCTTAATTTGAAATTGCTTGCTTCAGGCCTGTGCTGTACCAAATGTACCTGTGGGTAAGCATATATGACAGAAGAAGAAGATAGTTCATTGTGTATTGGAAAGAATTGTCAGAAACCTTTACTACTGGCTGAGACCTCAGTCAATCTCTGCTATAAATCTCATACTCGCAATTGCCCCCAAGAACAGATTACTAGAAAATCTCTAGACCAAGATAGAGGTATATCTTTCAAAAAGAAAATGACGCTAATTGTCTGAATTTTGAACTGAGCTCACCAGTAATTTCTCACAAGACAGGCCATGCAAGATATTAGGCTCAGATAAGGTTATGCCCTCCAAGGGACAGAGGCTAGGAAATGCCTTTTTAGATTACTCTTCAGGGACATTAGCTGATATGATTACACAGAGTTCTACTGCTCTTGAACAGTTCCCTTGTAGCCAGCTGGAGAGTCTACAGCACCTGGTATAAAAAGGTGCCCTGAAAAGTACTCAGTAGTCTTCAGTGGTGGCCAAAAGTGTGTCCTTGGTTATTGCAGTGAATTCAGACCTCAAATACTCTTAACACAAGACAGCTCATCTGTGCAAATCCTGAGAATTGTGCTCCAAAGACTGAGAATAAAACAAGTTTGAAGCCGGTTTTCATCTCTCTGTCATCTTGAATGAATATCAGAGATACTGAGGTCAACTTCATTGTTATGCTCTCAGCCTGGAAACAGGCTAGATTGCTGTGAAGTCACCATACACAGCTGTGGCATAGGAGAAGTAAGAGTTTACGGTTCTGGCAGTTTTTTGAAAGACTTCATAAAACTCTACAAGAGTTCAAAAAAGAGAATTCCCAGAACGCAGATTTTAAGAGTGAAACAAGCACAATTGCAGTTATTGAAATGTGAAAACAAGGAAAGAAATGGGAGGATCAAATTAACTAATGCCCATAAAATATCCAGAAATCTCATTTGGATTAAGATTTGCAACCCTTGCTGCTGCGTCAGTGCAGCTGCATGTGGAATAACCTGCTACACAAATTGAACCCAGGGGCTGGGTCCTGGCTCTTTGCTATCTGCATGCCTGGGGCTATGAAATTTTAACAGGATTCTGACCCTTTCAGGAATCTGGACACAAAGCAGACACAAAAAACTGCAGTCTCAATATCCTGATAATTAAAACATTTAAAAAGTCACATTTAATCTGCTCATAGCAATAATATTCTAAAAACATCAGGAATAAATGCTATCTCTCTTCTAGTCAAAATATGCCTCCCATTTCTATTAGCAGATAGGGATTCACACAAAGAACATTCATCAACTTAAGAAAGCCAGACACGTCTTGGCCAGTATATACTCTTTTTCATATTTTTGTTTATGCCAAAACAAGAATCAGACAGTTAGGAACTGAAAAATATGCATTTTGTTTCTTTCATCATTAAAAAACCATATTTTGCAAGCCAAAACCTGAGCAGCCTAAGGAATATAAAATCAATAAGCCAATATCTTTCTTGATGTCATAGCCTGAATTTATGTTAGAGATGTAAATTTAGCCAAATAGCTTTTCTAAGCTGAAAAATCTCTCTGATTTCTCTCTCAAGCTAATAATTTTCCCCTTGATAAATTTCAAGCTGATTTACCTGGAGTACTGTGTACTGTTCTGGTGTCCCCAACATAAGAAGGATATGGAACTTTTGGAGCAAGTCCAGAGGAGAGCCATGAAGCTGATAAGAAGACTAGAGCACCTCCCCTAGGAAGGTGAGAAAGTTGGGGCTGTTCAGCCTGGAGAAGAGAAGGTTGCATGGAGACCTCATAGCAGCCTTTCAGTGTCTGAAGGGAGCCTATGGGGAAACCAGAGAGGGACTCTTCATGCAGAAATACAGTAGGTAAGGAATAATGTCTACAAATTGAAAGAGGACAAATTTAGGTTAGATATTAGAAAGAAATTCTTTACTGTGAGGGTGGTGAAACACTGGAACAGCTTGCCCAGGGAGGTTGCGGATGCCTCAGCCCTAGCAGTGTTCAAAGCTAGGTTGGATAAGGCCTTGGGCAACCTAGTCTAGTGGGAGGTGTCCGAGGGTTGGGACTAGATGATATTTAAGGTCCATTCCAACCCCTTAACATTCTACAATTTATAAAATAAATGAAATAGCATGTGTCATAGTTTTTATGTTGGTTGTCAAGAATTTCTATTAATTTCTTACTTTTCCGATTAAAAATGCCACTGCATCACAGATCTTATCTAAGGCTTCTCTGCACTTACCAGCAGTGCCTGTATTGTATTACAAATAACTGTTTGGGGGGAGGAAGGTCAGAATTCATCCAAACCCCAAAGCCATTGCTTTAATGCATTAACCACTTAGATTTTCAACACACTGAGGCAAACGTTTACTTCTCATCCTTGGAAAGAGATCCTGGATTTCCACTGGAGGCTGTGTGAACATTGAATCATAACTGTGAAAACTGGCAGCATAGGTGTGCCCTTTCATTTAGTGAATATATTTGTGGCAAGGAAGAGGGGTGGAAAAAAGGGCTTAGTTCTGCTTAGAGGAGAAAAAAATCAACTCTAGAAATGAAGAAATTCATTAATACCTGAAAGGCTTATTCACTCTCTGCAAGGAAAGTGGGAAACAGAAAAACAAAAATTATCATTTGGACTGACACTAGCAACACTGGTGAAGGACATGAATCTTAGAGGGAAGTCATTGCACCTCTATGCCTAGTCAGCACCACTGGCAGAAACATAGGAAAAAGCAGGGGGAACTGGGTGCAATTAACACCTTGATTAGTTGAGGGTTTGTTTAGTTTCAGTTTTTCAAAATGATAACCCAGACTTGGTTTTGACTTTGCATCTGGATCTCAGTTCTGTGTTATTTCATCACTTCTTAATGGTGCCAACCCTTGGCTTTCACCAGCTGTATTGTGAAGTTTGGCACTGTTACTAAAAACCCAGTTCTAGAGATAACTTGCAATAACAACAGCTTTCATTAATGCTAACCAAAATGATTCTTACAGTGGCAAAGAGTAATTTGTAAGTCAAATGCATCTTTGAGGCTGAGGCCTCAAAGCATAAAAGGCAATGCCATCTAGTTATCACAGCTGATAATTCCCTACAAAATACAATAACTCAAATCACCACTAATGATTCCAAGATGGGTTTTCTTCTAAATTAAAAGCTGAGTAAAAAATTACTCTTCATTTTGCAGTTTATCCTGTTAAATCCTATTAATTAGGCACTTTAATGTTTATCTTACAGTTATATATAAACACTACCACTTTGTGTTTTTAATGACCACTTTGCAGCTTCTACATTTTCAGCCTTTTTACAATTATAAGCTCTCTTTCTTGGCATTTCCATCTGCTTCCAGGCATACACTTCTATAACCAATGTTAATAAATCTTTCATCTTCCATTGACATCACAGAGATGTAGTGAATTCCTTTAAAGAGGTCCAGATCAGAACCTATGAAACTCCTGCTCCTTTATTTTAATAGAGCAGTCTGACACTCTGCTTTAACCATCTGCCTAACATTTAGGTCCACACCTAACAGTCCATGCAAAAACACTGCATTCCCATTGGTCAGGGCAATCCCACTCGTGTCCACTCTGGCTGATGAATGCAAACATTCCATTTCTATGGTGGCATTGTTATGCTACAAAGACAAAACCCCACCTGGATTCTTTCTTAGTTACAAATCTGAACGTATAGTTTATTGCAGGCCACTCAGATATGAGAGGTCTCTGAAAGAATAACTAGGTTATGAACTAACCAACAACTGAACATGAGGCCAAGACAGGGCCCCTATGACACATACTGGTTAATTGCTTTCTCGTTCGCTAATTTTGGTTTTAGAGTGTCCCAGAGAACTTTCTCTTGAGCTGCGCACAGGAACATTTTGTCAGCTCTTCACTTCAGGGACCACTCCTAAACACCTCAGATTGTACCATGCCTGCTCTCCCCTTCATGCTCTAAAGCACCAGTCAGGTGTCTTTCACAATATTTTGGACACCTGAAATGAAAAAGCATGCACAAAAGGACATTTGTATTTTAGGGCCATAAGAGATCCATAGAACTGTTATGTTGTGTGGATGTGGTCAGTCACTCCAGAGAAGTGAGCCTAGAGCAGGGCAGACACAAGTCTGTACACACTTTTTGGATTCCTGACACTCTTTTACTTAGCAACCATGACATAGCTTACAGACTATTCAAAATTCAGTGCTGAAGCTCTCACCTTGGGTATTTGCAGCATTAGGAACTAAGATTTTTTTTTTCTGTGCCTTTTTTTCCTTTTCACTATCTTTCCCAAATAGAAATGGTCCCTATCTATATACTTAGACTTACATACTTCTACTCCAAACCCTTGATTTCCATTACTCTGATGGATCATGTTTTTCTCAACTCTTTCCTGAGCTTCTGTCTTATCAGGCTTCAGTGCAAGTCAGTAGTCTCTAATGAATTTTATAGGTATTCTGGAGAATGTTTCTAATGTATTACATTCTGATAAGCTCTTTACTCATTATCCATCCTAAAGTGTGACTCTGGGGGTGAAACCACTTCTCAGGGTTGTTAGGTTGTTTAATGCCCACATATTTATTTCTTAAAGGTCAATAAGACCACACTGGCTACCTTGTAAAGAAGCGTAGTTGTACCCATTGTTAAAACCTGATGCAATACTGACTGTAGTCCATAAAAAGATGGAAAATGCTGGTCATCTTTCAATGAAGACAGTCTAAAAACAATCATGAGTATGTGGAGCTTCACATGAAATAGTAACTACTCTCTATTCAGAGAGATTTTCACTTCCTTGTGTTACATGCTGTGCTACAAAATGAACTGAAACAGTCAAACAATGCAAATGACAAGTGATTTTTCCCTATTTTTTTTTTCAGAATAGTGAAGTGGAGCAGTACCACCTATTTGTGTCCCCAGTCAAGAAGCTCTCTCTCTGACTTCTTTTTTAAAATGTGAATTGGGGGAAAATACAGTTTGTAACAAAGAGTCCCTATCTGATCTTAGTTGGGAAAGGAAGTTTTTCAGAGTTTGTTCTAGTGAGACATCTAGCTGCTCTTGCATGCTAGTATCAGCGTGAGGCAGAAAGAAAATGGTTGCATCCAAAGCTGAAAATTTCAGATATAATTAGGAAAAATTATAATTTTATTCAACAGAAAGAGTAAACTGAACAATCACATCCCTGTTGAGGTCCCTTTAAGTCTAATACATACCTAAATTCAAATATGAAGATTCCAGCAAAAATCACCAGATTATTCTCATGCTTAAGTGCTTTTCTGGAGTAGGATCTGTATAAAAGAAAAAGGGCCAAGTCTACCCAGCTGCAAGCCTAGCAAGCTTACGCCAGATTTGAATTTGCTCCAGGAAAGATAAATGGCTGCATATCCATAATTTACAGGACTATAAATATCAAGAACACTCCTGATGTCATACTGGAGTGCACAGTCCTCCATCAGGTGACATTTCTGTTGGCTATGAGATGAGCGTCTGTTAGAAAAGGACTACAGGACTGAGCTGTCACAGCTTATTTTAAAATTTTCTCCTTAAAACCCTCTATGTTCCAGTTACTATATTTTCCCATTGAGGGTTTTTAGTTTATTTTAGCAGTGCTTTTTTTTTGACATATTCTGACCATACCAGTTTTAGCGTCTGAAAGATTAAATGGTGTCTATCACATTACCCACATGGATCTTTGCACTGGCCCCTTTTCTGTGATTGCTTTTGGCCTGACCCAGTGAGTTGCTGGGCTCACAACAGAAGTGTAGCACCTGGAGGGGAAGACAGACATAAGAGGGACATATATTGAACTCATTCATGGCTGTAGTTACTAAATCTTAATTAGTTAACAACTTCTTTGGTTCCAGTTCTTGGCATGTTCAAACTGTGCCTCCAAATAGGAACGCAAGAGGTCAGAAACCTAGACATTACTTTTTCATTATAAGAATGAAGTTTTAAAAAGTCCAGGGCTTTTATTCTGGAATTTATTATGCATTCTTTATTTTGGCAGGTCTGAGATAAACCAGCAAACATACTAATGAAGACAAGAACTGTCCTGAGGAAATACCTCCTATTAGTTAATAAGCAGACACAGTGGCCTGGATTAGGAAGAAACATGACAACATTGTTGAAAATGAAGATGTGTGTCCTAAGTGAAGCCAATGGGTTCACAGAAGCCGGGGCTGTGTAACCTGCTGCTGTACATCAGGATTCCAGGAGAGGAAATGAACATTACACACTGTGAGAGCAATGATACAGCAGGGTGAGATAAATTTACTGCTTAGCTGCATTTCATCTTAGAAATTTTAAGTAGCATTTCTGTACTGAGAGAGATTCCAGAAGATCGACTGTCCAGCACACTGCTGCCTTCCAAACAGAAAGATGATTGTCAGCTCTCTGGTTCGTTGACTTTTATCTTCACTGATAAACCAACTTTAAGTGGCCAGTTGTTGACAAAAGCCCTCTTTTTAATTGGATATGAGAATTGGACCTTACATAACCTGGCAACATACTATCATCCCTGGACCTTTTCACTCAGATAAAACCATATTGGCTCCCACAGGAATGCCGTGTTCAGTGTCTACATTTTTGCTATTTGGAGGGGAAGATCACAGACATATATACTCTGATATAAAAACAGAAAATCTGTCAAAGTTTTGATTCAGTAGAAATTTGCCCAAAATAGGCAATAAACAAGGAAAGTACGTTTGAAGCCAACTAGAGAAAGTTGCATAGCTCACATGTTGTCCCACTGGAACTGATTTGTTCACAGGTCTGGAGGAAGACCTGACCAAACACACTGAGAGCTGTTTGTAAGGGACCAGGGAAAGACCAAGAAGACCCTTAGCTGATGAACGCTGCTGTCACTCAATCCCTCTCATGGCCCTCCTGTGGAAAAGAAGTTCAAGATGTCACTAAAGTGACTGTGTCCACAGCTGCCAAATCTTTTTTTAACTCATGGTAGGTCCACTGGTAGAAAGAACTTGCCAGCACTGTTCCTTTTTTTTTTTTAACAGAGCTCCATGATATATTCTAAGAGAATTTCAATGGCTGTGAAAGCTAGAGTTCATGAACTGCATATTTTTCCTTACTTTTTGTTTTGTCTTCTGGATTTCTTTTTAGCTGTTGATTTATCTCTAGCTGGGAAATCTCCCAGTCTTTTGAAATACTTAAATTTTTGTTTTGGCATTGCTACAGGTCTGTATGAGGGTCAGTCAAAGTCCCCATCACAACAGATAATTCTACAGACACTCCTCTTTCAGCCTCAGAACAGCTTCAGCTGTTCCCTACAGAGATGATAGTTCTAACCTAGTCCCAAATCCTTGTGATCATCCCACTGTTACCAGTTCTCAATCCTACACAAGAGATGGAAGACTGTCTAGGGAACCCTGCTCCCCCAAAACTACTTAGGAGAGCCAAAATGGAATGGGTGGTTTTTCTAACTTAGCCCATTTCATGGCTTACCTAAGGTGAGCCACCAGAACACCTGAAAGAAGCCTATCTTCTAGGGGAAGAATGGTGATGAGCAGCTGGGAGACAGCAAGAGCAGATTCCATCTGCCTTAACATAGCTGGAACTGGAAAGGACCTATGTCCACAGCCAAAATGTCCCTGCATTTGAAATAATCCTAAGCATTCACTAGAGCGGAAAGCTCAGCCTGTCCCTCACAAGGTATGCTGTTGCCTTCTCATGACTCATCTTTTGAGTTCCATAGTCTTCTCTCTGTAAGATATGCTTCACAAGTTAAGAAGGACTGAAATAGGATCTGTTTTGTGGTTTGTGTTAATAGTCCATGGAGCTCTGAAAAGACAGCTTCTGGGAAAGACGAGTTCGCTTGTCAAGAGTGCCTTCCTGGTGTGTATTGTGTAATACCACTGCTTGATGCAGATCCAGGAGGTAAAATCATCATAACCAGAACAGAGTTCAAAGAAGGGAGACTGATAATTGGCCTGGTCTTAATTTGATAGCTGCATTGCTTAATTCCTAATTTATTTCAATGTTAGTTTTAATGGCCCAAACTGAGTGATAGTCTCGGGCTTCTTTGCTCGGTGTTGATGGATTTAAGTTTGTTGAGGTTCTCTTTTTGTTCTTTTTATCTATTTTGTTATGCTTCAGTTTGTTTAACTAATATAATAAAGTTATTAATAAAGTTAAATCATTTCTGTCATTGAACAAAACAGTTCAGAACCTTTAAAGAACTAAGTAGATATCATCCAGCCAACTTAAAAGCCTACATTTAAATCTTACTTCAGGAACTCATTTAAATCACATGTTCTTACATATTCTGTTGCTTGAAAGTTGTTTCCTTTGAAACTTTCCTCTTATGCTTTCATACAGGAAATACGATAAACTTGTTTATTTCATTTGTCAGTTTTGTGTTTCTGAATTTCTTCATCAAATATGTTATCTTCCTTAAGTATCCAATCCTTGCCCAAGTTATGTGCAGAGAGGGGAATGATTTTACTGCTGTGTTTGCAGTGCTGGAAAGACAAGAAAAGAGCAAGCAGAGGTGCTGGCTTTTGAGAACGACAGGAAAATGAAGACATTAAATGGGCATTTTATTTTGGAGGCAATCCTGCAGGATGAGAAAGCCAAATATTTTTAGGATCATGGGATAATTTAGGTTGGAACAGACCTCCAGAGGTCAAACAGTTCAACTTTTCCAGTACAATGATGTATCACAGTCAAATACTGCTGATCATTTACGCTTTTCCTGTCCTTTTCTTTTCTTAGTTAACTCTACCTTCTACTCCTTTTTAATTTTAGCTGGCCTTATCAAGTCATTAGCATTTGCATGACAGGAGTACATTTTATTTACTAGAGAACTGGAAGGAGCTAATTGTAAACAAAGAATCTGTAGGCTGGAGACCTGCTGAAATCAGCAATAAGAGTAATTTTTTTAAATGCTTCTGCAGAGAACCTTGACACACGGAAGTCTCTCTCTCTCCTTGAGTAGTGTGGAGTTTTTCAAATTCTTCAGCTTTCACAGAGGGGAAGAGGGTGGTAGGACTCAGACATTAACAAGCCCAGATGAAGAAGAGCAACAACAGCTTTTCACAGCTCCACGTGGTAGAGGAAGGAAGGCTGGAAATCCCCAGGGTCTCTTTAAGCAGGAAGAGTTAGTTTAAGAAGAAATAGATAACTGTTGAGAAATAAGCAATTTCAGAATGTTTTTTATTATGACATCATTCTCTAGCAATGAATCTCTCCACTTAGTGACCTGAAGAGGAGAAACACTTTCTGCTATGGAAATGTTGGTAGGGTTATGCATAAATTTTTGTGCTTTGGAAAAGACAAGATGCAAAAAGATGTCTAGATGCCAGAAAAAAAAGCTTTATTTGATATTGCCTGATTTTCACCAGTTGCCTGATTTTCTTTTCAAAGGTCTACTTTACTGGTATCATTTCCTCTGCTGTAATTCTTCTAGTGAGTTTCCAGAGATGAATACCAAAGTTGTCTCTGTTTTTATGAAAGTGGCAGGGATTCGTTATAAGCAGTATAAAGGAAGTTTCTGAGCTTACTATTGACCAATGCTAGGAAGGAACCTCCTGGTAAATCTGTGCTTGAGCAGTCCATGAGCAGATGAAAGGTACCAGAATCGTTCAACAACATGCACTGACCCTCGGCTAATTAGTGAAGTGAGGCTATCAAGCAAAATTGGGCAAGCTGCACCCCCATGGTTTTATTTTGTAATGTGTATGTCAGCCTTGGTGTTTCTGTTCATGTGGCTGGTAGCCAAAAAGTGTTTAAAAGGCCTTTTCAGACTATAGCAAGCAAAAATATTCCCTCCCCTGTTTGAACCTGGGGGTCTAAGAGACTCACCCTTTCTGTCCAGATAACAGAAACTTGGGATTAGGATCTCTCCTTTCTTTAGTGCTTGCACAGTTTCTATCACAAATACATACTGATTAATGCCTAGGACTCTACACACAGAATGAGCCCAAACTTAATAATGATTGTAACAAGAATTCAGCAGTCATTAACCATGAGTATTTACTTCCACTATAAGTTTTCTTTCTCATGCAGAATGTACATACATGTGGACAAATTTTAAGGAGTTGGGAACTATTCAAAACAAAAGTTATTTTGAGGGTTAGGAAATAGCTTGTCTTACAGCTGCCAAGTGATTTTGGAATAACTCTTTGCATGATGGAGTGGAGGGAAAAATGGAGATAAAAACATCAGGCCTTCAGTTCAAAGAGACTAGATTCTTAAAAAATAAAAAGAGGAAGAAGGAAAGGAAGAAAGGAGCAAAGATTTTCACCTTCTTATTTTTCTGCATCTAGATCTGCCCTAATTTTCTATCCTGAAACTGGGAAGAGGAGCTCCACCCACATTCACCTGTCTGTGCCCCTTGACAGGCTAGATAAAAAAGGTAGGCAGCCCTTCTCCTGGATTTTTACCTCCTCCACTTTAAACAGGTTTGAAAGAGAGAAGGAAAACACTCAATGATGGGAATGTGGAAACGTCATTAGTCACATTTAAATAAGTTTATAAATGTACAAATTAGCTCTCAGGGGCAGACATAGGATGGAGGTGAAACATCTGAGCCTCATCCAAATCTAGGGACCTTCAGCTGGTGTAAATCAGGCATTATGATAAATCCCAGCTGAGGCACCAGTACTAGGACTGGCCTCCAGAGTCTGTAAAGTTCCTGACTTATATTTAGGATATTATAAAATTTCATACATAGCTGCAATATGTGACCACTGAATAACAGTGATGCAACTGTCCCTTTTATTTATTCTGTGTTTGTTTTGTATTCTAAAAGAGAAAAATGGATCCTTTCCTTTACCTTCAGCACACTTTGTTCTGTCTTCACAGGATGATGGAAACCTTTGGAATGGGCATAGACATTCCGTCACAAACACTTGCTGACTCTAGCCTTACTAACATTTTTATAAGCATGATACTGCCTTACTTCAATGTCTTTACTTCAATGGACTAAGACAGAGTAAAACAACAAAAACCATCACTTGTCCTTCCCTTCTTATTATTGAAAAACAACAGGCCTTTATGAGAGGAGGAAGGAAAACAACTTGTGCTGTAGTGGTGCTTACCTGAAGCCAGAACAACACACTGGAACTTCCACAAATATTTTCATCTTAAAGCACCTAAATATATATATATATATATAAAATGGGCATTAGAACTTATAAGTATTACAATATAAAATTGTCAGAAGTCAAAATCATGCCATCTGGAAGTCTTTTGCTTAACTAATATTATTATGCAAGCTGAACACACAAAAAAAGCCCACCTCCAAACCTTGCCGACTTTTTGTCTAGCCTCCCAAAGGTATCCTTTCCCCCAAAACATAAGTATACTTTCTGGAGGTGGAGGATACATAGTATATTTAGGATTATTAATCCTAGCAATCCTGTGGATAGATTGAATTTTAAATACAGGGAAAATGGTTTTGAAAATCATTTTCCTCCCGCAAACTCAGCTGGAAAACTAAGCTCTGAAATAAAGTTTATCACTGTAAAATTTACAAAGGAACAGGAGAAGAAGAGGAAGGAGAAAGAATATGGGAGTGAAAGAAAAGCCAGGACCAAGCCTTTTAAAAATTACTTGAGTGTAAGGTGAACGGCCACTACTTCTTGGTAAAACAAAGCAGTCATCTCTACTCCTTCTTGATATCAGCACACATAGCTTACAGTGAAATTAACTCTTTTGATTTGCCATTAATGGGAAACTGCTCACTTGGATGTTGCTGTAGAGTCAGACATCAGGGAGAAGAGACATATTCTGCAAACATGGAGAAACAGGCACAAAGGACTTGTCCTCAAAAGAAATATCACTGAGTCCCCTTACCTGTCATTGTCAGATCGGAAGGAGATGCCATACCATGGGAAGTCTGCTGCGTGGCATTTCATTTTGTCAAACCCAGTCCCTACTTGTGAAATCTGACCTGTGGCAGACAAAGCCTTGCCAGAAATTGTGGGGACAGTAAGTGTGGGGTCTTCCTCAGGCCTGGCATTGCTGCTTACACAGTGAAGCACTCCTAGTCCTAGCAGCTGCAGCCTATTTTCACAAATATCTGACAGTTTCTTTGGCTTCTTGCCAATTTGATCTGTACCAAACATTTCTTCTGCCCTTCCCCTAACTCCACAATCCTTTGTAACTGCTGCTAAAAACTTAGATATGTAGCAAATGCAGCTCCTTTCCTCCCCTCAATGTGCAGACATCCCACCCCAATTAATTAACCCAACAGTGGCTTCTTCTCTAGGAAGCTGCGACTTCCCACACTTTATCCTCTTCATTCAGCTTAAAGACATCAGCACATTCCTGACTTCATGACTTGTTAACTCCCTTTTGCTAATAGCCAGTGCATCCTCTCTTGCTGACCTGCTCTGATATGACACAACTTGAACTCTCACACAAAAAAATTTTGAAGGCTGTTTATGTGCTCAATTCCTATTATGGCATATGAAAAGCTCTAGAGTTGTGTTTTAGCATGGCTTCTTTATCCAGAATTGAAAGGCTTTCAGACCTCCTCAGACTGTGTTGCAACACAGTTCATCCTTCAAGCACCTGGTAAGGAGCAGCAAAGCCTCAGTGAGACCATGACCTCTGCCAGTTTGTGTTTGGTTTCCAAAGGTTAATCCTTTGGCAAAGTGCCAGAAGATTTAATGAAGGTTGCAATGGCATTATTCTATGAAAACATCAAGTGAAAAGTTCTTTTCAGCAGCTATTCAAAAGAATCAAAAACCACATGCAATACAGCAGCATGATACATCTCCAAACAGATTTTTAGCTATGCTACCAAAGCCTAGAAATTACGATACTTTTTTAAAAGATCATGTAATTTAACTCTTCACTTATATTTCAGAATGATAAAATATATTTCAAGAATCAATGGTTTTCCAGAGATCATCTGCAAAACTCTCTTGCCTATGTACAGATTTAATTCCATGTTTCATTCCAGACACTTGTTTGTTGAACATGGTCCCTAAAAACCATCACTGATGAGGATCCTCCAGACTGCTTCTGATGGAATTCTCTCCTTTCCTTGAAACAGATTGCTACAGCTTCCTCATCAGGGAAAGAGGAGGGGCAGGCACTGATCTCTCCTCTGTGGTGACCAGTGACAGGACCCAAGAGAATGGCCCGAAGTTCTGTCAGCAGAAATTTAGGTTGGATATTAGAAAAAGGTTCTTCAACCAGATGGTGGTTGGGCACTGGAACAGGCTCCTCAGGGAGGTGGTCACAGCACCAAGCCTGACAGAGTTCAAGTGTTTGGATGATACTCTCAGGCATGTGGTGTGATTCTTGGGGATGATCCTGTTCAGGGCTAAGGATTGGACTCAATGCCCTTTGTGGGTCCGTCCCAACTCAGCATAGTCTGTGATTCTGTGAAGTGTTTAGCTTTGCATTTGGTGGGCAGATTTTAAGCTGTTTGCTCCTACAAGCTAGTGTGGAGGTAGACAGAGAGCAGCAACAGATGCTTAGAAAAGAAGTCTGGAGTACAGGAATCTGGGAAGCTAAAACCATTAAACACTGAAAAAGAAAAAAATCAATGTAGTTATATTCTACAAAGTGTCAAGCATAGCAAACTTGAAAATTCAAAGGAACCACCCAAATCTCTAGCTGTTCATTTGACTCCAAACTGCTTTGATTAAAAATACATACATGATCAGACAAGCATTCCCATAAGATTTCTTTTTGCAATCATGTTCAATTACAATAAAATATACTGCACTTATAGTAATGAAATTAAAGTTCCTGAATTCAGGGATGCTTTAAGGTAAAAGTGGCCTTTTCATACTACACAAAACATATTCCAACTATTTCTAGCTGATTTTTCCACTAGGAGAATCTAAAGAAGTATTTATTTCTAATTAAAGAACCCTGAGTTAGCAGTTACTGAACTCCATAATCACTGAAGCTGTACTTCAGCACAATATTTGCTTACATCATTTAATCTTACAGAACTAATTATATTCACACTTGAAAGTCACTGCAAAACCAATTGAATAGCTGGCATTTTAAAGCTGTTTCTAGAGCTCATGTCTAGTACCTATTTTAGTACATTATCTGTTCGTCTCTAAACCAAATGGTCCACAGTCTGCTGTGCTTTCACCACACCCTATGTCCAAAGGACTCTTCATTTCATACAACATCACTCACTGTATTTCTCAGCCCTCAGTATGTATTGCAATTTTGGAGGTATTTATCACACCAGTGTTATCAGATCAAGTTGGTACTGTTATTAGCCTTCCTGTCTGCTGCAGGTTCTCTAGGCTGCTTGGGGGAGAACAAACTAACTTTGAATAGGATCACTTAAGCCTTAATTTCTGCCAAGGGTTGGATTGGAAGGAGGAAGAAAAACATATGGGAAAGCAAGTAGTCCTGTCTGATGGTTGCTAAGTGTGCAGACAGCTGTAAATTAGAGCAGCCTCTGTTATATTTTACAGCAATGTTCCTTTGAGCAAGCCAAAACCTGAAGATGAGAAAGTGCTGCTCACTTTGGATTGTGAGAAGAGTGGCATCACAGACCTCAAACCCAAAGATCCTCAGCAATGTGTTTTTTTTCCCTTCATTCTAGACAAGAGATTACCAGGCTAGAGATGTGCAGGATAAATCATTGAATATTCACATTTCACCCTCTGTAGGTGAAATTTCAAGTAATTCCCTCTGTTTCTAGCATCTGCTGTGACATTTCTCAGAAATTATTGCACTCGATGCCATCAGTTGCCATCAGGAACAGGTCAGCCTCTGCCATGCAGAAAAGCTTCAGAAATGGAGAAGGTGTGTCCAGACTAAGCTCCTAAACACTAGTTTTCAGGTGTTGAACATGGATCAAATATGTCTTAACAAACGAGGCAGCCAAGGCATTTATCCCTCCAGCCATCTCCCTTTGGAACTGCTATAACACTGAATTTTGTAGGTAGAAAGTGAAGTGGCTAAAACCGTATTTGTCATGGAATACTGCAGAGAGCACCAATCAGAAAGCTTTTACTGACAGGCATTTCACATCTATTGAGTAAAAATGAAGCCCATGCCTGCAGAATGCTTCTGTACAGTCTGGATAGATTTTGCCCCATGAACAGTCCTTCACATTTGCATTTTCTCCTGTTCCCTTTGAAACCAACACTAAAACTCCTAACTAAATGAGAGTTGCAATCTGTTTGTCACGTGTTTTGTGCTTTCTGTCACAAACAATTGGGCACAGCACTAAGAAAAGTTTTTATCATGCCTGTAACTTATACATTGGTTAAGAAGCAAACGAGTTAGACTTCCGATGATCAGTATGTTGCCTTTTCATTGTAAAATGTAAGTAACAATAACATAAACCAGCCCTGTTTAAAGTCTTGTTTATAAAATTCAAGTAGTATTACATTTTTTTGTATAGCTGGCCTAGAATAAGCATGAAAGTAGCTTTCATACGACTCATAATGCCAAAAAATAAATGCAATTCTGCACATTCTTTCCTGAGAGCATCCACAAATGACGTGCAAGGCATACACATTGGCTGGAGGCCATAAGCAAAAGCATTGTGTTAAAACTTTGTATGACATCAAGCCAAAAAACTACTTAGGATTTGTATCTCAGATCTCAACTGAATTATGAATTAAATAACCAAATCAAAACAAAAAGCATACAGCACACTATATAATGTATCTTGGTTATACACACACATACACACATGTATAAGCATTGTGGATCTGTGGTGAATTGATATAACTTTGGTGTGCTTGTGGGTGTGTGTGTGCACACAAATGCAAGACAGAAAGACCAAAAAAAAATATTTGAAGCATATATTCAGAAAAAAACCCCCACACTCCCTACGCCAATAAGCAGACAATATCCCAGTTGGGCTCCCTCTGCTGTTGAGAAGATAATGTATTTCCCCATTCAGTCATTTCTTTGTGTCCATAAGTAAGCGTATTAAAACAGGCCAAATGTAATAATGATTTTATTATGGCAGAGTCCTTTATTTCACATGGACCCTTATGGATGGGATAGTATAGCTTTTCTGCTATCTCTCGTCCAGTATTCATGAATGCTATATATATATACATATATATGACATAGGCATATACATACATATATATGTAACTGGATATCTGGGCACTTTACTACACTCAAACAGCTTTCCATGAATGTACAGATCGCTTCTAACCTGAGAGACACTGCAATGCCATACTGTGAAACTTACCACCATAAGTCGGCGATGAAACTCTTTGCAGTTAAACAGGAGACTAAATGCCCTGAGAACAGCAGGCGCTGCAACAGGCAGGATCTGATTCTCCAAAGTGTGAAGCATTTTTACAATGCCTCTTAAGCTCAAATCATATCTCTCGGTAACACCTGTGTGCTTGTGAAAGTCCACGTGTGGACATCCACATGCAGGAATCACGCGTGGCACCCCAAAAAATGTGGGAATACACAATTATCTACTTAACTGCTAGATTCTTGATTTTTGAAACCCAGGACTCAGCATTACTTAAGAGTATTTTGGCACAGACAATGGGTAGAATAATTTTTTGTCATGAACATTAACTAGGCACCTTAACCCTAATCTTCTTCCACTTTATTTACCCCCCACTTACCACCTTCCATTACACCTGTGGTAGTAGTCCTGGAGATTATCTCCCTCCTCTGCTACACAACTGTCATCCAATATGAGAGTACAAGTACCATCCTTTCCATTATTTTCCAGATGGTAAATGCTTAACTTTGTCACCTGGATGCCCTTTTGACATAAGTCTGTTTGTTTTGTGATGCAATCCTTTCCTTGGAAAAACATCACCTCCCTTTTTGTTCTGAGATAGAGGTGGAATCAGCGTGACCCCAGCTTGGCCCGCTGGAAGAGTGTGACCTCCCTGCTGCCACAGCACACCTCTCCCCAGATGAAGTTCACAGCAGAGCCAGGTTGCTGTTTGCAGAATGACATGGAAGGCAGAACGAGACAATAAACACACATCTCCAGCGGTTGTTCACAGATGTTTACTGACAGAAGAGGAGCAAGTAGACCAGGCTCAGCTCCCAGCCAAGGGAGAGCATGTTCTCGTGGGCCCAGACCTCTGCTCCTGCTCCCAGCACGCTCAACTTCCCTTCTCCTCCCCAGCTCCTGCAAGCCCTCCCCCTGCATTTCATTCCTCCCTTCCAGCCTGCAGCTCATTCATTGCCACCCCCGCCCTGGCTCCTGCCTCCTCCATCCTCACACCCTCTGCTGATACATGTTAGCAATACAATGCTTGAGCCAGATCCTAGGCCGGGTAAAAGCAGGAGAAAAACTCACATTGGCTCTAGTGGCCTTCTTGGAACAAGCCCTGAATGCAATGAAAGCAAAACTGGTGTTAATTTCCTTTCCCTTGGACAGTGCTGTTAGAGTTGGCACATTCTCCTTCAACCAGTGAAACAAGAAGCAGGAGGTGGGAGCTGGGGGGGGGAAGCAGGAGCAGAGGAAAAACAGAAAGCGTACGTAAAAGGAGGAATGATTGCACACATGTGCTATGAATTCTTCAGCTCAGATTAATGTTTTCCTGTGAATTTAATTGGCTGCCTTCTGGTTTCGGCCAGATGACCAGTTACTTTTCGGGACAGCTATAAAGTGGAATCTAAATGAAATATTTGGACAATGGGAGCCAATGTCTGTGAGCTATTCCAGAAAATTATTAAATAAACAAAAAGTACTGGAACTTCTAACTGCAGAGCATAATTACTTGTATTATTATTATTGTTCATTCACACACAGTATTAATTCCTACTACCGACAAAAAAGCCCCACAAACCATTCCTTTGCAACTTCAAAAAGTATGTTGGCTTTGCATACTCATCATATGGGATGGCACTGAGATCATCTCTCAATGAACAATCTAGCATCATGTGTTGGAACAGCTAGAGGGATTCATTGAAAATTAACTTATTTTAAATTTGCCTGTTGTTTAAATATTCTCCATCCACAGTACCCAGCTCTTGTCAAGTGGCACTGAAAGTAAAGTCTGTGATAGTGCTTAGAATGGGAGGACTACACTTGAGTCCCAAAAGTGACAATAGATTTTTCCTGCTATCCTCACTTAGATGTGTATTTAGTCCTTCTCACCAGCCTGTCTGCTCAGTTATGCTGGTATATTGTGTAAAAAGTTCAGCCTCATGGAGAGTGGCAGCACGATCCACCTGTGGGCCAGGTTCTCCCCTTACTGCCCCCTGCCTGGGCTAATTTTAAATAAGTACCAAGAATTCATCATCTGCAAAGGAAAATTCCCAGCTGGCATGGACCCAGCACAGTTCCCTCCTAGGCCAACTACTCTCTTTCCTCTGCGTGGGGGAGGAAACATGGCACAGTGCATTTTCTTATGCCTTTGCCAGTTCTTCACTGGGTGGTGGCATAATCCACTTGTGAAAACTTCCCTGATCCAAATCATTGTCTGTCCTGGCCTCATGAGCCAGCAGGAGTAAGCAACACAAGAGAGCAAGGCAGAAAGCAGCTGTTCCTGCCTGGAGACAGAGATGCACCGAAGCAAAGAGGTCCAAATGCCTACTCCTGCCATTTGTTATGAAACAACCTATCCACTCTGCATACCAGGTCCCCCACAGCTCTAGTACCCAGGGTAAGGCAACTGATCCCTGAGAGCATTTTGGTCCCCACTCTGGCCCTCACAAGACTGCAGGGTTTTGATTAGGAAAATAGACTAGGAAAAGAGGTAGTGTCACAAAGGATTATGGAGTTATGTTTGACTGTTTAAATACTCTCATTACTGCTTCTCTTCCACAATTTTTTTTTGAAATTCTCTCTTCAGTTTCCTGAAGTTTCCATCTCTCCCAGTGGAAGGCGCACCAGTGCCTATGGCATAAACCAGTTTATGGCTCAAGCATGCATGCTTTGTTCTTTTTTCTGGCCTTTGATCTTTGATTCTCTTTTTTTCAGATTTGCCAAGATCTTCCCATCCTCTTACAGAAATATATCTCAAGAAATACTCAGGAAATTCTTCTAAGTGCCAATTCAGTTTGTGCTACAAGAATGACACATTGCAGGCTCAAAATTTCTCTTCTTCCCTTCACCTCTGAGGACAGAAGGAAAGGAACCTTCCCACAAAGGAGATTAGCCAGCTCATTAGGTAGTGGAGGGCTAAATAAATCCTGGATTTCCCAGATTACAGAAAAAAAGGGGCAGAGTATTTGTGATCAAAGAGGATCAAAGGCTCAGGAGAGATTGTTGGTATACAAGATGCTGACAGTAGCCAAATCCATGGCTGAGAAGCAGAGGCCAGGGAGCATAACAATGACTAGGCAATAAGAATATTATATGTAGACAGAAAATGAAAATGTTACATGTAACCAGATCAGAAAGCATCACCTGAAGTAAATATGGTTCAGTGCTGGTGGATGTTCCACTAGAAAGGGTAGAGTTACATAATACTGTCAGAGAAAACAATTAAAAAGGCAAATTGTAGGAACTTGGCTGTGCCTTATCATCCCAAACTAGCTCAGCCATCGTTTCATGCTTCCTGAGTCTGGACAGTGTTTGATAGAGCATCCTCAGGAAAGGGGTCATCACATTAGAGAAACATCTTGTGATATGACAGCACCTTTTAGAAACAGATCTTGAGTGCACTTTTGATCTCTAATTCACAAGTTTGTAACATCAGACTTTATATTCACATTGGCCTCTTATATGTGCTGAATTCTCTTTGCAAATACAATACAGTTGACAACAATGGCAAATGTGGGTCCTCTGCAATTCTGGGTAACAGGCCATTTCTCTTTTAGAAATGTGCCCAGTCATCTTTAAAGGCATCCAGTGGGAGTTACATCTCCACAGATACTAGAAAACCATATGACTGTAGTTCAAATGCCAGCAAATGTAAATAGTCATATTTAGAATGATAACAAATTAAAATCTGTTCCTCAGACAACCTTGTGACTCTGTTCAAACCCCATTTCTGCTCAGGAGGCAAGATGACTGAAAATACCTCTAACTGATATATATGTGCCTAATTATCATCCCATTCTCTGAGCTGACTCTGGATGGAAATATAGGTTTACAGAGGCACAGCAAGGACAAGAGCCAAAGTCTGGGAATCGAAGCTCAGGAAATCCAAACTGAAGTACAATGGAAATTTTCTAACAGATGGGGTAATTGACCATACGAACAGTTTATGGAGAGTTGTAATGAATTCTCTCCACCACTCACAATTCTTAAATCAGGACTGGATGTTTTTCCAGTAGATAGACCAAACAAGAACTAAATCAGAGAAAGCTAATGGCCTGGGTTGTAACAGAGGTCAGACAAGAGGGTACCAAAGGCCTCTCTTGGCCTTATAGTTTTTGAGTCTCCTAAATAAAAAGTTCAGGGTTTTCAGATCATAGCATAAATCCTATTCTATTTCAGGCTGCTTTCAAACTTGGGCAATGAAAGAAGAAGTTAAAATAAACAGATGTTGCAAGACAAAATCATGTGAGTGATGAACAGAAAGCCCTATCCATGCATCAAGCGTGGCAGAGCATCTTCCCAGGGGTCTGTCTTATCAGTGACCTGGTTTACTTTGGCTTATTTGTCAGTGGCAGAAAAAGAAAACAGCCCCAAAACCTGATAACTATATAGGACTGATTGTATCATGCAGTGATAATGAATTTGAATAGCTCTATTAGAAGAGCAGTGTGGCCTGAAATATCCTTCCCCTTTTCATGGATGGTGTCTTTTCTGTGTTGCCCCTTATCTAACAACAGGGTGTTTTTCCAGGGCACAAATTCTTTAAAAGCAAAGAAGTGTTAAGAGATTCCTTCCTTGCTTGATAGGGGTTACCTCCTCTCAAACGTGCTAGTTTGATGGCTGAAGTCCAAGCCAGACCTGCGGCATGGTCTGATTTTAAAAGAAAAAGGAAGAAAATAGATATCTGTTTCAAAAACAGGCACTATGACAGATCTGCTCGGAAGCACAGCCAGCCAAACAGTTGACTCATCACAGCAGAGCAGACCGTGAACTCCAGCGCCATGGGGAGGAGCACAGGAAGAAGCAGTGAAGGCAAAGAGGGTGATGAGAATCTCTTCAAGTGGGTCTGCAACCACAGAGTTTGGCACATGGAAGAACCATGTCCAGGGTTGCAAAATGCACTGCTTTATATGGGTTCTCTCAGAGCAGGGCTCATTTTGGATGTTTGTGGAACAGTAAAAGTTGATGGTTTGTGGCCCATTTCATGTGCTCATCATGCATTTTCTGAATGAGGACTTTCTCACAGATGTTAAAAAGTCTGTGAGAAGACATGGAAGTTTTCACTCTGCTCCTGTTATTCTGCCTTTGTTCCCATCTCCACACCACCAGCATGCACACTGAGGAACTGTGACATTTATGGGGGCATTTGGGAAGGGAGCTCTTGGAAGTCAGATTTCTAAAAGTCCTTAAGTACCTGCTAGGAAGTAAGAAGGAGGAGATGGAATTTTACACTACTTGGAACTGCATTTGCAGGATCCTTTTTACTGTTTCAATCCCAAAACAGAGTATACTCCTTGAGCAATGAAGACATTGAGTAGATTGGTGCCACAAACAGGCTAGGTGTACCTCTGAAAATCTTGTAAAGATCAAAATTAAATCCATTGCATCCAACGGAGAGTTTTGCCTGAGTAAACCCCAGAGAGATTCAGGACGCCAACTGTGTCTTTGTGTCAGATACTGCATAAAATTACTATGAGTCATCATCTAAACAACCTAAGATGGAACAGATGAGACAGAAAGACAGTGAATGCAACAAAATCACTCATTCGGAGCAGGTAAGCTAATGTGTAATGCAGCTGTGCATGATACACTCATGATCACATTGCAGATGTTTGGGCATTTGGATGTGAACATATATTTCTTAAATGCCAACATTGTGCCAGAACCACAGCACTCACATTCAGAAAACTTCCCCGGAATGGTAGATTGAACCTCATTACATTTTCATCTCAAAAATGACAAATTACAACCCACTATTGGCACCAAACCTTCAGATATGTCTACATGAAGTTCCAGTTCACAGCAAACACTTGAAATACTGACACAGACTTTGGAAAGAGTAGACACAAGCAAATAGTCTGGTACTCTGTGTCTAATGGTGCCCTGTCTCTTAGGTGTCAGAACAAGGATTAAAATCACCTATCAGATAAGTAGTTAATTATCCAGTCTTTCCTGTGTCCCCGAGGGGTTTTATTCTATCCTGTAAAATATGAGGTTGGACTGCCATTATCATGATTTTCGCTTGCATGGTTAAAGATATTGATGATGGTCATAAAATTATCTAGCTTGTTTAGAATTCCAGCCACAATATATTATTTTGATGACTACTTATGGCAGTGAACTCTACAGATTAGCTAAATGTTGGGAAAAGTGGGGATTTCCTCTTATAGGGACAAAATTTACCACCTTTTTATTTTATTGGGCAGGGGTATACCTCTCAGAGTTTATATTACATGAAAAGGTATGTCTCATTTCTCTGCTCAAAAATAGTTTCAGAAACCATAAAGGCAGTATGATACTTATCAGACAAAAAAATGCACTCATTTGCCAAAGTACAAACCAAAATGAGACAGGGCTCCTCATGTGCTAGTGGCCCCCTGGAATGGGTTTGCATCTGCAGCACCACATCCCCCCTTCCCCCTCCCTCTCCCCCTCCCCACCACCTTCCACCCTGCTTCCAACCTTTAGCTTGTCAGCACTAAGCTCTATCCAATTATTCACCTTTTCAAAAGTGATTTATTTTCAGGATAACCTAATAATGTCAAAACCAACACTGTTACGCTCTATCACCCCCCAAGATGGACCAAAGAAGGAAGGGTGCAACTGTATTGATTCACTTAGCCTTGCACTTTTTACCTGATGGACTGATGGATTGTACAGCCAATGACTTAGGAATCGTTTTGTCACTCTATTGTAAACAACTCCCTTCTACTCCTTCACACTTCCAAATAACATTGCTCTATAGCATTTGCAGCACTGTTCCCTACCTCCTGTTTCTGCAGGAATTGGTTTTTTTCATGCAGCTCTGTCTCTGCTGGTAAGGCATTACACAAGCTGACCAATGTTTTATGCCACTGAAGAAATTAGGCAGAGTTTGTCAGATTGTTTGTTTTCCAAAGGTTTTTTTTTTTTTTTAAACAAAAATGAGAGCACTCTTGGCAAATAGTTCTTTTTCATCTTACAAGGGACTGGTTGAGTGTCAGACTAAAGACTTGAAAACTGGGAGTTTTACCTCCCAAATAAGTGTCTCAGGAAAATCAAACGCTAGCAGAAACAGAGTGCTTTCTCTGCTGCTCTTTTCTTTCTTGTAAGGAATAATTTTCACCTCTGGCACAATGTCTGTCCATCTCTACTACATGTGCTACCTGGCTGATGCTGGCAGAACCTAACTCAAGGTTGTTTTTACTTCTCGCCTCTTTTTTTTTTTTTTTTGGCCAGTGCCCACTCAGTTTTTGAGGAGTGGTTGCAGCACAAATGATGCAGCTTGTGCTCCCTCTGCTCAGTTCAAATGTGGCACATGGAGGAACAACTTATTCTCTCCCTATTCACAGCTGTTCTAAAACCAGGCAAGACTCTGCATAAAGATATGTGATGCTCTTAAAAAAAAAAAACGTAACTGCAGCTAAAAGAGGGCTGGGAGAACTTATTAATGTTGCATTCATTTATATATACAAGCAAAATCTCATGAGCTCCTTTTCTATGACTGTGCTAATTCCTTCTTCAGTGTAACAGCCTACTCACACAGTGGCAAGAGTGTTTTTAAGGCTGCATGGACATTAGGGTTTGCAGCTTCTGGAGAACATGGAGAGATCCCTGTACTCTGTTTTAAGTAGGAGTCAGCAGATGACTTGGGATAATCTAATTTGTACATGGAATATATTTCATTTACATTTTGCTCTCAGAAAAAGTAAGAACACAGTAAACAACATCTTATCTATAACCATATATTCAGCTCAATTCCATGGAGTTTTGCCATTGAGTCAAACTGGAACAAGATCAGTCCTTAATCATTAAAAAAACACATTTTTGCTCTTGTTCTGCTGCACTTTATGCAATATATTATGTTGCAATGAAAGAGATTTTTTTAAGAAACGAATGAGCATTCTGGCATATTCCACAGGATTTTGGATGACAAATTTCTAGTGTAATAAATTGCCCACTCTATAGCTAAGTCTTACATGCAGTCATTTTGCAAAAATCTATTTTATGGGTTCTTTTTTTTCAGTCTCAGACAAAAGAATATCTGTTTCCTGATATTCTGTGTGTATTACTTTTTATTTAAAATATTGAAATTAGGAAAAAAGTCATCTCTGTTTGTTTCCTTCATGAGAAAAATTTAAAACCCAAATTTTTAAAAATAAAATTCAGTTTCAGTCCAATTATAGGGGCCTGAAATGAATCCTTGTTATTTTATCCTTGACTTAGCTTCATTAAGGTTACACAAAAGGTAGGATTATTTATTTTATCTAAGTAAATAACTTTAAATGTTTTCTTCAACTATCATCCTGGAGATATTGTCCATATTACGTATTATAAAGCTAAATGAGGAAATGATCTCCTGAAATGTCACTTTAAAAGTGATTTTTACTTATCCCTTATGAAGAACTCCTTCTCACGTATCCTGTATGACTATTATCAAAGCACATTATACTGCAATACATTAATATAAAGCAATTCTCTGATTATCAGGTAGAGTGTGCGAGGAGCCAGAGAGCTGCAAATAAAAACCAAGTAGAATGGGACAGTGTCATACCAAGAAGTTCCTGACCAAATTTCAAACACTGATCCACATCTTAGTGCCAACATGATAACCTAAAAAAGAGATGGGGAGCGATCACACATGATCTGTTTCTGCCTTTTTGTTTGCATTTGAATGATATAAAAAAATGCTTTTTAGTTAACAGTTTTACTTGGCACTTTATCCTGATGCACTTCCTTATATCTACCACCAAAAGATGCTTCTTAACTTTATTATGGCTATGTATTAGCTATTAGCCTATCCAAAGAAATGTTACCACTCTGATCATCATGAACACTTTGGGTCAGGTTAAATTACTCTCTTTCTCTCTTTTTGCTGAACTGTGAGCAAGGTATCTGCCCAGCAGCCTGTTAACCTGACATAAATTATCAGATGAGGCTACCACAATGGGAGGAGGAAGCTGAGGAAATGTGTGGCTTAGCAATCACCAAGCCTATTAAACTGCTCTGAAATCCCACCCTTTGGATTCACAATTTCTCATGTTTTGGCTTGACCAAGAGGCAGGTTGGTGAAGCAAGAGGATCTGTGGGGGTGTGAAAGGGATGACCCTGGAAACAAAATATTGGTTTTGCATCGCAGGGTATCTGTTACAGGAGAATTTCCTCTGGCGCCAGCAGGTATTTGAGCAGGCATCTGGATGGATCCCAAAGGGGAGAAGGAAATGGAGATGGAAGTTTCTAGAGGGGATCAAGATGTTAAGCCTTAAAACTGAGTGACCCACAACAACTAACCTGAAAGGTTTTATACTGGTGATGACTTTTGGTGATGGTGGAGGGTTAAGTTTGGTTTCTTCTTTTTTTTTCTTTTTTTATGTTCATGGGGAGTTCCAGCCCAAAGTGCAGAAGGGCACTAGTAAAGGAATGCAAAGTCCCTTCTCAGTCACTGATGAGGAAAATCATCTGATCAGTAGTAGCCTCCTTTTCTCTGCACAGGATACACTGATCATACAGCTGATCCTGAGAGCTCTTTTCTACATTCCTAGTGCTTTTTAAAGCACTGTTAGTGGTATTGCTAACTTCAATCACAAAATATCACAGAATGGATTGATAGAGCATTCTATCAATCAATGGAAGCAAATTTTGTCAAATATTTGTTCCCCTTGGGCTTGGGAAAGAAAATCTTCCTTGGGGGTCTGAAGACTGTTTCATTAAATCTGAGCTGTCTGCTGAAGTGCTCAGTAAAAGTGACTCTGATTTATTTGGATTTGTCACTATAAAGGTCTCTGGAGACAGATATTTATCCTATGGGATTCTTGACAAATTGGCCAAGTTGTCTGGGCAGTCCAGAGGGAGGATGGTCCTCTCTGACCCCCTCACATGGCCAGAGAACAGGTAATTACTCCCCCAGTCACAAACATGCACAGAAATCACATCATTGCCAAGACTTTACCCACCCAGAAGCTGGTCATCTGAGCTTAGATAAGGACTCAAACCTGTATGTGATCTCACTAAGAGATGTGTCTAAGATGACAGTATAGTCGGTCTATAGGAATAGGCAGATAATAGGCTTGTGGGATATATTTATGCTGATGAGGGTATATCCTGCTGAAATGGAGCTTGGAAAAGGTGTTTGTCCTGCTGCAGACAGAGTTTATAATATACTTGATTGTAATGTTATAGGATCAATTTGAACCCTACTGTTATCAATATATTTTAACACCCTCCCACCAATGTGGACTAGTGGCATCCTTCTAACTGCAAGATAGAAGAGACTGAGCTTGTCAAAATGAGGAGGAGGGAATTTGCTGCTGTTTTCTTATGACCCCACTTGAGTGACTTTCCCCGCACCATAGTCCATAGGGTGGAGTAGTGTCTAGTGTCAGTTCTTTCCTTTAATTATCCGCTAGCCTGGCTGAGAGCTGTATAAACACATTACAGTCACTTGCAAGAAACAGATACTGCAAGTGCATCCATCTTTCCCTTTTAACTCTTTCTGTCTGTCCTGCCTTTTGTACTCCTCTGAATTTTATGAAACAGTTCAATAAAGTGCAAATTGTTCCAGTTTCTTTTGAGCTAACTTAAGCTACTGAACCATTTATAGTTGTCACAGTGCAACTAGCACCTTCAGGGCATGATTAAAGCTACTTAAGATCTATGCTGCCTCTCAGATGCAGGTGGAATAAATTCAGAAAGCCACATCCAGAAGTATTCCAAATTACTGGAATGGAGGTGATAAGAAAAAATACAAGTAGAGGGAAGTGCAGGAAAAAACCTGGGAGAATGACAGCCTAGCTTGGAGTTAGCTTGCTGTTACTCAGCAAACAGTTCTCCTCCCTGTTCACACTCATGAGGTGAAAGAGAGGTTTGACTGATGTCAGTATAGTAACACAGGCCTGAAATGTTCAGACTAGAGGCAACCAAGGTCAGTAACAGCTATAAGAAAGTTTGGGGAGGAATACAGCATGATGGGAATTCTGCAGCAGTGACTGTCCTTTGCAAGGGATGCAGATGGATGAGGTCTCAGCCTGTCTAACATTGGAAGACGTGGACCCCAAATAAACCTTTCCAGATTGTGTTCAGCATAAAAAATGGTGTGAAAGTAGTTAAAGTTCATATTAGAACCTCAGAAAGAAACACCATATACTTTTAAAAGGCACTGAGAGTGGGGGTCAGTCCTGTAAAGGTAACAGCAACTGGTCTCTTTACTCTACTTGGTGGCTGTATAACTTCAACCCAGGGGTTTTGCCTGGCAATCTGTCTTGCTAAAAGTCAGGGTAAGATAAACTGTACTCTGTCTCTGATTTCTGCAAGAAAGAAAACAATTGAATGACTGGTCATTCATCACTGAGCCACCCTCCCCCCTCCCCAACACCTTGTATAGTGTTGTATATTCTGGAGCTGTTTAGTTTTCTTCATCCATTTCTTCAATGAAAACGAAAAACCAAGTAGCGAGATATGTATTTTACAACTTTCCTATAATAACAATAGTTCTGAATCAGAAAGGACAGATCAATAAAGAAATTACTTGACTCTTGTTCCAGTTGCTTGCACATCATGTCACTTGTATCATCACATGCCACATATTCAAGTTTAGTATTAAAGGGCCTCCTGATATATTACAGAGCTCTGCCTTTACAATTTTACTCATAAATGCATTTACCTATTCATAAAAATTTTGTATACGGAGGAGCTCAAACTCAGCTCATATATAGCTTATGGAGCTACAAATGTGTGCTTTGGCCATTCAGCTGAGGAAATTAGAAAATATTATTAGGGAAGTTTCTTTAGCAGCTTGAGTTAAATGAATTATTTAAATCACTGAGAAACAAACCCAGACCAAACTAATTGCAAAAATTATAAAACTGCTGTAAGACAAGCAGTCTGAACAGAGGAAAGGTGGCATGCAATGATGGGAAACAAAAGTAGTTGGGATATATGGTCGTAGGAAAAAAGCAGTACCTCGGGTGAGAAGAAACAGCTAGGCTTGCTCTGATGAGCTGAATGTATGCTCCGCTACCAGGGAAGCAAGTTAAGCTGTACTCCTTCTAACAAATCCAGATTCATTCTGCTTGTACAAAGTGCTCTGTTTTGGGTGCCACACCTGCCTCGTTGCTTCCCACACTGCTGTCAAGAGATGCTCAGAGCACATTATCCTGAACATGGCACAGCCACTGCACAGGTAAGTACCAGGAAAATCTTAGGAAGCAGTGAGGTAGAGTGGGGGAACTGAAAAAAAAGTGACATAGAAGGAAGATGGGCATAAAGCCTGAGTTCTCTGCAGCCCCGCTGCACACTGAGAATCTGCATTAGCTCATGGTTCAAGGAAGTAAGACCCTTCATGGAAGAGACAGTTAGTTACAAAAAAGCATAAAGAAGCCTAGTAATGGATTTTAACTCTCCTAAGGGAATCCTGTGTTTCTACTGAGGACGGGTTACAGGAAACTAAAGAAACACTTTATTTTTCTTCACAGAGAGCTTGGGGACTTCGGAGTAGTTTAGTCAATGGTGATTTCCTACTTGTGCTATAGTGTTACCAATGATGGTACTCCTGGTTTGTTTATTACACTTTTGTCTTGTCACTCATCACTAGCAGAATCAAAACTCATTGTTTTTCTTCCTATAAAAGTAACTTCTCTATCTTTCAGAATTACTATGAGGTTGAGAGATGAGTGCTTTCATCTAAAATCAAAGTCAGGCAAGTATACATTTTGTAAGACATGTGAGCATAAAAATGTGCCAATGTAAACATCAGGTATCTGAGTGAAAAATGTTAATTGGCATTTCAAGAAATGAGGAGACATCACAAAGATATTTTAGGCTTTCAACATATTTGTAGTATTCTAACATTAATCATTTACTTGCAACTATCAGGTTATTTATCTTAGCTACCCTCAGTATCCATTACCACAGTGCCTAAGCCCCTCATAATGTTTCTGTAGGGGAGAAAAGTGTTCTCATCCCTTTTTTACCACTGAGAGATTGGAGGAGAAAGGTGGCCCTTTTGTGGCAACCTAGAAAGCCTTTAACACAGAAGAAAACCAATGCATATTCCCCAGGGCTTTGGCTAAAGCCTTAATCAAAGAAGAGTCTGTCTTTTTTAAATTAGCCCAGGTTTGCACTTCATTAATTTGCACCATAAATTGTAGAAGTAAGGCTGTGTTATGAATGTAACTGAGCCATTAGCTATAAGACAAATTCCACCAATACCTAGAAACACAGGAACAATCCATGGCTTGCATCCCAAAAAAGGGCTCTGGCTAGACACTGCCAAGGAGACATGAAAGACTACAGTGAGTCAAGGCATGAGGGGAGAAGAAACAGAAAAATTATGTGGTGTATTGCTCTGGGTGCTGCATCCGGCAGTTCCCAGAGGCTTTCCCTGGCGTTGCTTGTTCTTCAGGACAGAACACAACTCTCATCCTGGGAAACCAAAGCTTGCCCTAGAAGTCCAGTGTGCATTGGCACCCCTATGAAACTTTGCATTGTAACTCCTATTAAAGGCCTTGTGCTTAAACAGACTGGCTGAGCAGCTCCGTGGTGAGGGTTTTCCATACATGGAAAATCTTTCTTAGGAATTAAATCACAGTGTTAAGAGACAATTTGGGGTGAAATGTCACACATCTTTATCACCAAATTTTGGTATACGTTAAATGTCATGGTATATGACGTCTGGTGAATTTGCCATGCAATCCAAACACCTTACATTAGAAAAACAGACCTGCCTTATTTTAATGCAAAATTTGGCAAATAGAGATCTATTGTGCAGGATAGAACAAGTTGAAATTATATGGAGAAATAAAGTCCTGAAATCCTTTCACTATGTACAAAATCCTTCCTTACTGTTTAAAACCAGGAGGTTCTGGATAAAGTACCTCTCTTCACATCTGATCTTAAAACATAAGCAGATACATATCTGAGTCTCATATCATTCTCTCTGAAAAACAGGCTGCTTTAATAGTTGGTCTCTTGGAAGAGAAACTTTAAATTCTTGGCAGTTTTTAAAAACTTGCCCCTTCTGCTTTAGATGGACTCAGAGCAGTTATTAGAGGTTGCTGTATATTTCCCCTCACCAAACTGCACAAGCATGCTGGACCTGGCTAATGGAAGGTCTGATGGCTCATCTCTGTTGTCCTCCTTTAATCAGCTTTCCTTCTGGGTTAGTGACATCCCTAGTTAATAACTGCACACTAGGGAGTGTCTGAGCATCACCCCAGATCTGTACACAAAAAGGAAAAAGGAGGAGCAGGGAGGGGAAAGAGAGATAGCCTGCCTTCAGAGTCCATACTTGGGGCTTTTTCCTCCCTCGCTTCTGTAGTTTCAGCTCTTTGGTCCTTTCTCAGCCTTATGGGGTTCCACTGCAACACAGCAGAATGGTCTTCTTTGTATGCTATCCCCTGAATAATTTTTAAAACTCTTTGTTTCCTCCAAATTACTTAAATAGACTTTTATTATGTGCTTTTGCAATACCACTTTCTAAAACAACACCATTTTCTATATGTATTATGAACTATAATATGCCCCATAAAACCAGAGGACTGCACTGTGGCAAAGTGCCATGACCCCACTTTGGGGATGTTCCAGGAGCTCTAAGAGTCACAGTTTGTGAGGCATGTATAAGGCCTGTCAGAGCCAAGAGAAAGGCACAGTGACTGTGGTCTTTCTATGTCACTTGAGTAGGATGTGTAATCTGCTTTCTCCTTTGCCTTTCCAGCTAACAGTCCCATTTAAGACTTATCCACAACACATAGGTTCTTTAGCTAACTACTGAGTTGGTTGAACCCTTATGTATAATTGCACATGTGGATAGCTGAATATTGCCAGCTTCCTGTTTTATTATATCAGTATTTTTAGCCAAAATGTTTTTGCAGCAATGTCACTGGAGTTCAGCATGTGTATTTAAAGGTTTAATGTGGCCACCTATCAGAGCTGGTAAAATGCAAAGCCCTCATGACAAATGGAGCACAAGGGAGTCCCACAGCACAAACTGTGGCCAACTTGATCTGTAATACAGCAAAGCAGCCCACAAAGAATCTGGGTCCCAGCATGTGATGTTTCACTTGGATGGGAGCAGAGGACATAGTCTGACCTACTGTATTTAATGATGGATGCTATGGGAACCTGACTTTCAGAAGCTGTGAGCACTCTAAGTGAATAGGAATTTCAGAAAATCTGTGTCTACATGCACATACATCATGCCATAAACCATACAAGTAATAAAATCTCACCAGAATAGCTGACATTCTTCTTGCCACTCCCCTAGAAACTGCTCTTCTTTTCCAAATTTCTCTCTGAAGAAAAAATCTTTTATTTTCAAAAACTTTATCTGAGGTGCTAATTATTAGAAGGCAAAAGAGAGCTTATTTCTCATTGACAAATTTCTTCAAAGCCACAAAAATGCAAAGGATTAGCCAGCAAAGAAACATCGTGGAAAGAAATATTCAAAATAAAAGTTATGTCTGCACTTTAATACTTCAGTGACAATTTTGCATAAGATATATCAGCTCTTTACATATTTCTCTTTTGACCACCCATAAAAGAGTCTGCAGTTTACAATGTCAGCTATCTAAAAATATTTCAGAGATGCATTCTGGAAGCAATGCATGGTTATAGTCCCTGCAACAGAGATGGAAGAGGATACCTTTCTTCACTGTCTTTAAGTCTCCTTTTGTATTCGAATGAATGATAAACAAATATGACTCAGTCACTTAGGTTTGCTTGATACAAGCATCCAGCAAAAAAAGATTCACTAGCATGTCTGCGAATAGCTCACTGAAAGTTTGGACTCAGTGTGCATGTCAAGGATTAGTTGTCTTGTTTCTGCTTCAGTAACTTCTACATCTTACATGCTTCTTGTTTCTGGTGCATGCAGCTTCTAGCTCACAGATCCTTTGCAAGACATTGCTTAACACAGCAGCATTCCCAAATCCCTCACCAGGGACCTGGAATAGGAGAGGGATGGAGTCACACCAGGATTTGATGAACTGATGCACCCTTCATGATTAACACACTGACCTTGTTGCCAGTATCTTTCTTAGGCATTGGGATATTTAATAATGACTTTGCTTTTACAGAGTCAGTTTTTGCCATTCTTGTTCACACACGCTGCTTTACCATGTGAGCAGCCTTGCTGATTTTTGTGGAGCCACTTAAAGGGAAAGGTAGCAGGTGGCATAAGTCAGGGTGGTAGAAGTCATGCAGTTATTACATGTACCAGTTCTCACTGTAGCAGACAGAAGCACTACTTATATCTGTCACAGATTTTGCCATCAATGTGACAAAAAGGATTAAAATATTAATTTTGGAATTAAATATTTTGAGTTTCACAAAATATTTTATCATTTTCCACTAAAGAAATTTTTCTTTAACTCAATTTCCCAGAGTTTCAATGGGTTTGTGATATTTCAAGGTTTAAAAAGTCACGTGAAATGAAATTATGGCTCCTGTATAACTTTCTACATAAATTTTCTTGAAATTACATTTTATTTCCTTTTATATTTTCTAATCAGTAAGGTTGAAATTTTTCCATTCTAGGTATCAGGAATATGGAAATGAGATGTGGGAGGGTTTCAGTGCCCTGACCCTTCCAAAAAACTACTCCACTGTTACAAACAATTTTGATCATTTTCCCCAGCACTGTCCATCCCCTACAATGTGGCAAAAATATCACAGGATTCTTATATTATTAGTACTACTAGTATTACCTTATTGGTATTCGTTATTATTATTTGTGTATGATAGTATATGGTTGGCATTATTTCACTTAAGGTAAGTAAAAGTATGCTTCTGAAGTCCCTCCACCATTTTACTTGGTTTCCAGGTGAGACCAAGAGTGAGCAGGAGAAACCTCAGTGCAGCCAGAATGTTTTTTTAAATTGCAACACAAAAAACACTAATCCAGTTATATTTTTATTCCTGATGATTCTCAAATCTGACCGAACACAATAAACGATCTGCTGGCTGCTTGTGGTTGACTTCCTTAGTAATTCTCCAGATAAAGGAAAACACCTGTATTATATGTGGGAGCATAGTTTTAAAACCAGCTACTGATCATGTTTTCCTCAGCTGTGGGTGATCAGAGTTTCTTCTTGGGTGACTGTTCAATGCGCAATGAAAATATTGTGCCTTGATAAATGACACAGAACATCAAAAAATAAACCAAGCCATGCCATGCAAAAGCATGAGACACTTGCAGAAAACTTGGCTTCAAGTTTCAAAGCTGTTCTCAAATTACCATGTTATTCCTGCACAGGGAAGGGAAAACTGGAGGCATAAAAAGCGGGACATTTTTTCCAGAGGGAAATCAGTAACTTGCCACAGACCAGCATAAGTCTATGTGTGACATGTCCCCCATCTGACATCCTTCAGACCAGGCATCCTGAGTCTCTGCCCCCAGCACCTTGGGCATGTCCTACTTGGCCTGTCTTAGTGGATCTCAATTAGAAGAGAGGCACAGTCATGTGTAGCCAGAGGAATGCAGAGGAGAAAGTAATCTACCCGGTAAATCCACAGATTTGCAGTGATGTTTCCCATGCCAGTATTTCAACTTCCTTTTTAAAATATGAATGAAGAAGCGAATATACTGGAAAGGCCAAAAGGACTTTAGCTCCATCTGTCTTCCCTAGTCAGTTATTAAGCCAGTGGCTAGTCTGTAGTTAAGTCATCTAACTGGAAAATGAAGTGGTGACACCATTATGAAAGTGATTGCAGTGTCCCCCCCGCCTCAGTTTTACCCCTCTCACAGGATTAGGTTCATTTCCACCCTGTCAGGATCTAATCTGAATCGGGGTAGCAGTTCAGAGAGTCATGAGGACTGGGCAAGGAAATATGGCTGAGGCAAAAAGGATTGAAAATGGGAGCCAGATTAGAGGTACAAACACTGGGTTTGCCCGGCGGGACATAAGGAGCAGGAAGGTTGGAAAAGCAGAGATTCAAGTCATGTAACAAACAAATAAGGAAGCAGGAGTTACCTGGAGATGAGAGGGTATGTTTTTGTTTTTTTTAAATCTGACCATGTTAGCCCTCTTGGAGAGGGAAAAATAGATAAATATATTGTTAAAAGAGTGTGTAATAATTTGTACGCATAATGGACATTGTGTACATTATACTATATGTATGTGAGCATACATCATGTACATGCAATAATCTCAACAAAATTAATACAAAAATGTGTCCTGTGTCTATATAAAAGTGTGTGATCTGTATTAGGTCAATTTCAATGGCTCTGAGGACTCAAAATATATGAAAATAAGTAAAAACTACACATGTATGGAAATTCTAAAAGCTCATAACACATATATATGCATATCTTAATATTCAGAATGCATATGCAGCAGCATACAAAAGACATTTTTTAAAAGCCAGAACATTCCTTCTGCTTTTTACAACAAAAGTTTAGAAATTACTAAAGTTCAAAATAAGTGATGGAAGTGGTATATATTTTTATTGTTGTTTAGCTCTTCTGGGAACTTCTGAGGCTGAAATTTTTATGGGATTTTGTTCTTTCTGATAATTCATGCTTAGAGACACAAGCAACTTCACCTTGGTTTTCTGTCATCCTTGCTCCAGTAAGTCTTGTAGCTCAATTCTAACTTGGACTACAATTCTCTGCAATGGATATGGACATTTAAATCTCCACCTGCACAAACAACAGTCAGGACTAGAAAATAAGGAGGAGGCTCATAAATCTCCAGTGGTGATTAGTAATATTTTTGATCTGCAACAGCAATATAAAAAGGCAAAGTTAATTCATTAATTAGGGCTGATATGCTGACAATATATTTAGTTTATACACAAAGAAAACACAAACAGGGCACAGTTAACACAACATGACGTTAGAAGTCAGAGAATTCCCAAGAGCCCAGGGCTTGGAGATATGATATCTTAGTGTATTTATCCTATTGTGAGTGGGAAGGTGTTATCTTACAGACAAACAGTAAAGAGGTGGTTTAAAGTTTAGATCTGCCATTTTTTTCTTCTGATTTACATGAGCCAAGAAACCAAGATGGATCAAGACACAGCCAAGACTTCCTTGCTAGTTACTAAAAATGACACTCTGCCTCCTACTGAAACTTAGTGCATGCAGAAAGCTCCATGTCATGCTCATACAGATCAGTAAGAGACTTTTCCTATTGCTCCAGTGACTTTGGCTTAAATATCAAGCCACATCTGAGACCGCAAATTTTTGTCTGGAGCTATGTGAATCCTCAGGTAAGCAGTTCAATAAGTGGAGCTGCTCCCGCAATCAGATCAATCCCTGTGTCTAGATGGTCCCATGTGCAGATTGTGCCCTGTGTATGAAAGCCAGGCTGCTCGGGCACCTGTGAGGTTTCAGTAAGTGTGTGAGGAGGGAAGGAGCTATGGGAACAAGTTTCTGCTTCCCTGGCCTCTTTGGGCTCCACATGTGGGTTTAGAAGACTGTTTTACATGGAGAGGAAGAAGGGGTAGGACAAGGTTAGCTGCTTTCAAAAGCCTGGTCTGCTGAGACAGCATACACACATGCATAAAGATCCTAACAGCAGCATATATCTGTTCACTCAAACTACACAGCAACCTGTTCATTCACACTTGTGGTAAAACCACTGGGAAAGTTGCAGAGCCCGGCCTAATGCCCTCAGTCCCGCCACTCTCAGAGAAGGGGCCTTATCCCTTATCTTGCCTCTTTATTCAGGCAAAACTCCCTGACTGTTAAGCTTGCATGAATTGGCAGACAAAACACTTCACAAGTACAGCAGAACGAACTCTTGACATCTGCTCTGCAACCACACACCAAGAAAAGGGTTTTTTCCTGAGGGATCTCTACCATCCAATAACCCTTGTCCTTCTTATCACGCACACCCTTGCCGCCTCACTGGCAGCCACACACACCCCCACGCCCAGCAGCATGATGCTCTCCCTCGGCTCAGTGTGGCTCACAGACACCCAAGATCTTGGCTACCCAGCACACCTGTGGACCAGAAAGCTTCCGCAACATTTACAGCTGGGAGGACTCAAAGAGTGAGAAGGGACTGCGACGTGTTGGACGTCACCCCGGAAGGCTGGAAGAAGTTAGATCTTCCTGCCTCCAGCCCCTGGGCTGTGACGGCAAGGTCCACACTGCTGGACAGGCGGCGGTATTCCTGGAATATGCTACTAACTGGACAGGATGCATTATATTCGCAGATACAATCATCCACAAATCTCCCCCAGATTAGGTTACAGGACAGCGTTTCGACAGCATGCATTACAAAGCTCCCTGGAAGGCTTGGCTGGTAGATCTGCTGCTCTCTGTGCTCATGACCCATTTTGGCTTTCATCAAGAATCATGACACCAGCTGCCTGGGTCATCTAGGAGGCAGAGAGGGGGAGAGCAACCCTGGGCTGGAAGAGGGAAGTGGGAAAGGAGAAGAGGAGGAGGAGGAGGAGTAGGAAGGGGGAGGATAGAAAGACAGAGCAGGGGGACAGTGCGAGCAAGTTGTTTTAGTCCAGTTGTGAAGATTTAAGTCCCAGTTCCGAGCTCTCAGCAAAGGCTTGCTGGGATACCTCATTCCCTGTCCTGTGCAAAGGTCTGTGATTGGGGATGTGGTGTGCTCAGTGGGCAGGGCCCCTCCCCTGGGCTGGATCCGCCTCTCTTATCCCCCAGATAAATTACTAGTGTCCTCACTAAATTCCTCGGCTTTCTCACTCCCTCTTTCTCTCCCTCTCTCACAATCTCACTCCCTCCCTCAAGCACAGGCAAACCAGGGTTGGGGGGTGGGAGGGCGGAGATCCTCTCTGGACTGGTATCGTGCCTTAGTCCTGGGCGGGGAGGGAAGGGGAGGAAAATACTGGCTCCCCTTCTCTCCTACGCCGCCTTGAAATAGATTGAGGAGCTGCTCTTCCTCTCCCCCTCCCCCTTTCCCACTGGTCGTTTGGCATCTTCCAGACCATGTCCACTGGGTCCCTCAGTGATGTGGAAGATCTGCAGGAGGTGGAGATGCTGGAGTGCGATGGCCTGAAAATGGATACTAACAAAGAGTTTGGGGCGTCCACCGAGAGCAACGAGGAGGGATCCAATGGCGAGAATGGCTCCCCTCAGAAGGGGAGAGGGGCCTCGGGCAAGAGGAAAAAAGCTCCCCCTAAGAAGAGCCCTTTAAATGGAGTGAGCCAGGAGGGAAAGCAGGTACAGAGAAATGCTGCCAACGCCAGGGAGAGGGCGAGGATGAGGGTCCTTAGCAAAGCCTTCTCCAGGCTTAAGACCACCCTGCCCTGGGTGCCCCCAGATACCAAACTTTCCAAACTGGACACCTTGAGGTTGGCCTCCAGCTACATTGCTCACCTGAGGCAGATCCTGGCCAATGACAAGTATGAAAACGGCTACATCCACCCAGTCAACTTGGTAAGTCAGAGCCCGCTGGGGCCAGGCACTCTCTGCGTGTGCATGGGGAGAGGCGGGTGAGGACCTGGAATGGGGCATGTGCTTTGCTGTGCTTCCCACAGACAGTGTGATGCCAGTGGGGTAGAAAGGGGTAGTGTGCGAGGGAAAAGGGTCCCAGTTACCCTTTCGCCCTGTGTCCTGAGCGCCAAGCCTCCTGGGCCCCCTCTGCTGTTCCTAGCAATCCCCTCCAGAAGACAGGCAGGGGCCATGCTGGTCACAAATAGGCAGGGGCAGACTTTACTCTTTACTGCCCTTGAAATACCTGAAAAACCTCAGAGGCTTGGTGGCTGCTTTCTACTTGCAAGTGGGCAGGTATAGCAATTCGTGTAGACAAGGGTATGTCCGAGGAACAATCCAAGCCAAGGACCCGGGATTTATTCCTATCCTGAGTTTCTACTGTAATGTTTTCTGCCACAACAGTCCCCTCAAGTCCTAACTTTCTAGCGACAGAGCTCCTGGGGCTCTCTGCTCAGCCACTCAGGTTTGCTGGATCCAGGACATTTCTCCTATCCGTGTAAACTGGCAAAGGAGAAATAACTACCAGTGCAGACTCCACAGTGCCTCTACCCGGGTTATAGGGTGTCCTTCGTCCTGCGCCCTGCCACACAAGGTTTTCCCAAGAGAGCCTGAGGTCTCCCAGCCATACTGGGCTGCAGGAATATCCAGGTTCCAGCTCTCAAAATATGTGCAAATTCTGTAAATTGGGAGTGAGCAAGATCTCCCTGGGCTCTTTTTAGCCATACAGGCATTGCCGACACATGCAGATCCTGACGCATAAAGGGATCAAAGAGGGGATCTGGGGACATATCATTGGGGTCAGGCTCTGCCTTTTGAGCTCTGGACTCTGGGGGGAAGTCCATTACCCACTATGTCAGCTGGTACGGGCCTGGGAGATAGTTTGCGATTCAGATCAAAATCCTCAGCACAACGACACGGGAAAAAAAATGAAGTAAAACAAAACCAACACCCAATACAGATTTAACACACACACCCTCCCACAGAGGCACACCAAAACATACTTCTTCCCTAGCCGCGGGAGGCCAGGGAGAGCGGCCGGGGACGGCTGGGGTCCCGAGCAGCTCCTGGCCCCGGGCAGTACGGCGGGGCGTGAGGCGTCTCCCGCGGGTAAGGGTCCCCACGCCGGTCACGGCCAGGCGCGGGGGCGGCGCGGCTGCGGAGGGGTGCCCGCGGCGACTGTGCCGGGGGGATGCGCATGGACCGGAGCCCGGCGGCTTCCTCCCCACCTCCTTTCTCCCTCTCTCCTGCCGCGGATCAGACGGGCTCCGCCGCCCCGAGGAGACCCGGGGGGACCGCCACGGTTGTTGAGGCAAAGTGGCATCAGCCGCCGGAGAAAGGCAAAAGAGTCGTCGCCGAAGCCAGCGGCGACTGCTCGGGCCAGAGCCCCGCTGAGCGGAGCCTGAAGCAGGCTCAGGCGGTGGATGCCGGGCTCGGTCCCCCCAGGTGCTCCCGAGACGGACCCGCTGGCAAAATGAGGGTTGCAATTTGCATTTTTCCATATGTAACCCCCTTCCCACCCGTGTCTTTTCCCGGCTACAGACTTGGCCTTTTATGGTAGCCGGCAAACCCGAGAGTGACCTGAAAGAAGTGGTGAACACAAACCGCTTGTGCGGCCCGACGGCATCCTGAGCCCCGCGGCCGGGCCCAGCAGCGACCGTCCCGGCACGGCCGGGGAGCGGGCAGGGACCCGCCGCGGCCCCGCCGCTGCCCCGAGCCCCGGGCACAGCCGCGGGGAGAGAGCCGCTCTCCCGGCGCAGAGGAGACCAAATGTGCCCTAGCAAAGACTCCGTCCACCCCGAGAGATCCCGACTCTATTTAACTTTATTAAATGAGTGTACAGTCGAGTGTCCTGCAACCACAGCCTTGCTGGTTCAAGCGCTACTAGAGAAAAGACAGAGATCAAACAAAACCTACCACGCGTGTATCTTTTGTCTGAGACTTGTGAAATATGTAGATGCCTAGAAAAACTGACTTTGACAGTCATCTCTATGAAGTAATTCACCCTAAAGATATATAGATATATTTTCCTCAAGCAGGTTCTGCTCTATTTCTGTGAATAAACCTTCCTTTCTACTGAACATGGAGCGGTGTAAGTGTTCGTTTTCGACTCTCGGGCTCGGCGGCGGAAGGACTGCAGCTCCGCCGCCCCGCGAAGCGGCCGCGCTGCGGGGATCCTGCCTCGGGCCACAGAAGGTCTGCTTGCCCGGAGCTAAAGACCTGGAGCAAACCCTGAGGGAGGAGGTGACTGGGCCCACAGCTCGTCCTCGCCGCGGGAACCCGGTCCGGCTCCGCAGCCCGGCGCCCGGGCACTGCGGGAGCCGCTCCGGCCGCTCCGCGGGGAGAGGAACACTGATCTATTGATAAAGTACAGTCGGTCCTCAGTGCCGGGAATTTTTAACTTAAACATCTTCTCTCTATCGATCAGCGCGCCCGTGGGAGATGAGGCTGAGATAAACAGGAGTGCGGGGCGCTCCCCCTGCACCAGCAGCGGCCGCCGGCAGCTGATGCGCCAGATCCCACCGCGCTGTTTAATGTTTCAGGGTTATGACCGCACTGTTTACAAGACGTCTTCGGTTATTTATACTGTTATTATTAGCAGAGGGGCTTTAAATTTCCGCCTCACTTGCTCTTTCAATACCATCCCTCGGTTCCGTTTGATACCTCGGTACTTTCTGGCCGAAAGCAGGATTGGGGCAGCAGGGGCTGCGGGGCCGTCCCCCGGACCAAGCCCTCCATCCTGGCCGGTTGCGGGGCGTGGTGGCAGGCCCGGGGCACACTCACAGAAAGCACGGGGGCCACAGGCCCTCCCAGGGGCTCCTGTCCCCAGGGATATCCCACAGGCGGGTGCTAAGCCACCAAGGGCATCTGTGCAGCCTGGACTGTGTTTATTCTCATCCCCCACTTTCACCAGAGATAAGTGGACGAGGTGGCACGTCCTCCAGGCAACCCAAATTCACCAGTTGGGTTCATGCGTGGGCTAGGCTAGGTTTAATTAAAGGAGCTCGCTGTGAGCCACGAGCAGTGCAAACATCTTGCCCCTCATTATGGAAAGGGCCAGGGCCTGCCGTATCGTCCTAATGGTTTTGAAGGGGAGAGCTGTTTAATTTCACTTTTTCACAGCTTTATCTCCATCGTACACAATTAAAAGCAGACCTCTTCGCCTGGCCTAACCATGCGCAACTTCATCTGTGGTGAGCAGGGCTGCACCAGGTGAGACAAGCAGTTACACAGTGCCTGACTGATTTTACTGCCAAACACACACTCTGAACAACCACTGCTCTAGCAAAGAGATGAGCAGTTCTGGGAAGCACAACTGAACAGGCTTATTTCTTTGCTGCAGGCACTGGGAAATCCAGTGGGAATTGCTGTCTGTTAAACAGAGACAGAATAGAGGCCCTTGGCCTTAAGCAAAGGGCAGATGACTGATAGGGAAAATGCACATTTTAACTTACAAATTTACCCACTGAATTGAAATTAACCATTGGATTTAATCACTCAAAATCTCAACTTAAGTCCCTACTAACTAATGCCTGGTCAAGACTCAGCAAGGTGCTGATTTCCTTCTAGAAAGCAGAAATTTACATGCATCTGAGAAACCCATAACATTGAATTCTGAATATTCTAAAACAAGATTTTTGACATCTTGCTTTGCAATACTTGCTAACTGCAATCAGCATCTTCCTACCTAATTGAGTTGACCATATGCAGTGTTTGTTCACCACATGAAATTCATCACTGAAGAAAGAAAAGGGAGAAATACAATAGTCCCCCATGAAATGTGAGGAACACAGCTGTAACCATGTCTCAAAAGTTGCAGTGTAAATGGAACAGTAAGAAGAGCCTGTAGAGACTATGATTCTCGTGCTGTTGTTCACTTTATCTAGCAGTCTACGTCACAAGGCTCTCGGGGACTAAACTATTCCCCAAGGCATCCTCCACCTTCCTCAGTACTTGCCTCTGAGCAACAGTTCAGCAGCAAACAAAAAGGAGAAAAGCAACAAGCAATAAACAAAAGCAACCAGCAGTACACAGAAAGGTAAATAACAACTTTGGCTGTAAAATAATTAGTGGCTTTATCTCCGTTTTGAAGACAATGAACGTATTTTCCAGAGGCATTTATGTGTCTGGGAACTCTTGGTCCGCTGACTTCTTGTGTAAGGGCACAGACCTGACAGTGCTGGCACTTGACTTCAATGGCCCAAGTTTCTTAGATGAATTAAGATATAACATATCTGAGGAGGACCATGAGTGAAATTATTCTACCCTGCTGCTGAGTGCAATTTTACTGCAAAATATTTGCAAACAGAAAATGTATGTTTAATCTGACTGAAGCAATTTATAATTTAAAAAGGAACTTCCATTGATGTCAATGATTTTATAGAAAATATTTTGTTTTCTTTCTTGCTTTTCAGAACAAAATGATGCATGTTAGTATTTACCAAATTACACTTATATCCATTCTCCCTGTGGAAACAAAGTTAACTTGGTTTATCTTTCTGTAACTATAAGGATGTAGATGCAGCTGTGTGAGTGTCTGTATACATTCCCTCCTAATAATGTTTCAGCTCGTTGCCTGATTTCAGCTGAATTTGACAGAGGTCTCAAAGATAACTAAGTTACTATAATTTTTAATTTTTCTGTGAAAACAGGCAGCTGAGTAGAGAAAAGGCTTTAAATTCTGCATTTAAATGAAGGGTTTCAACATGAACTCAGCCTTTATTAGATTCCAGAGCATACAGAGCAGAGAGCCAGCTGGAGATGAAGCTCCAAATGCTGCTTCAATCACAGGATACAAGTTCATAGAAAACTTGAAAACTCACATATGGACCTACATGTTTTAAGATTAGAACTCTATAAAAATAGTTTAGTTCCATTTTATTTTTAATACTATTATTCTGGTTTTTTGTTGTTGTTTGGAAGGAAACCCAGTTCTAACCTGCTACTTCATGACAATTTTTCAGTTCAGCTGAAGACCAGCAAAATCTTTATTTGCAGTGCTGCAGTCAGTGCTTGGGCTCCTGGATTTGGTGCTGTCATTTTACTGCTTCGCAGCAGTTTTCAGAGTCTCTAAGGTCTTTAGGAGCAAGAATTTTTCCATCTGTTACAGAAAATACATTTTAGGCTTATCTTATCTTCTTGCTGGGATGGAAATCTGCCAGTCTGAAACAACAGCATAGCAAGAAACCCACTTTGCAGACACCTGCAAAATGCCTTGCTGTCCTGGGCACTGACTGGGGCAGCGAGGCCACAGTGATGGTCGTGCCCCCAAGCTCCAAAGTACATAAGGAGAACATGGGCAAGATAGCTTATTCTTTAATGTGCTTCCAGGGTCAAAATTCCCAGCTCACCTCAGAAATAAAAAGACACAGAAAATCTGTGTGGTTTCTTCTGTAGGAAAGCCAGTTTGAATCCTGGATATAATGATCAGATCAAAAGCACAGATTGGTTTTGGTAACCCCATAGTTAGTAAACCAATAGTTGTGTCTGCCTGAAAAAATATTCTTCCTTGCCAACAGGTTGCATATCTTTTTCAAAAGGCATTTTTTGCTGAAACCCCATTGTTCTTACCTTTCGTTATTATATATAGTAAAAAAAATTAAAAAAATTAAAAAGACATTATCTAATTGCCAGTAAAATAAGCTTTCTAAAAGAGGACAAATCTCACATAAATCTGGTGTACAAGTGGAGGGTATAATCTGATAAAATTTCAGGGTATTTCTAGTTTTTTTTTCTGGATATCTGAATATAGATTAGCACTCATGGGTCTCCCAAAAGGGACAGGTTGATAAAAGAAGTTTCAAGGACATTAAAATGAATTCCAATTTCAGTGCAATGAAATTGAAATTTGTGGTCACAAACAAGAGCACTATGTAATTTTCATGTCTATACACACCTGAAAAAACACCATACAGAATTTTTCCTGACAACCAGAGATTCAAATTGTTCATGTCCACTGCTGGCCCATGTAGCACTGACTATTCCCACATTAAGGCTGTGTTGTCAAATGCAGGCCCACAGGTTAAACACAACCTTGTGCTACTGTTCAGTCACAGATTGCTTTATGCTCTTCAGCTCAGCATACTTTATGGATGGGAAGTGTCATAACCAGTAATAATGGAATTTTTTTGTCTCTACCGCGGCAAAGCTGCTGATGTGTTATGGCTTGATGAATGTCTGCAACCCTGAAAAGATGCCATAGGTCTGACCTAAAAGCTGTGCTCTGGGAGGGATGGAAAAAGCCTTTTTTTTTTACCTTTGCAAGGACTGCAAAGACTGCCAGCAGACTCCAAACTCAGCAAAGTTCTGCAAGTAACTGATTTCAGTTCACTTCAGACACTGGAGTCTCCGAGTATAAAACCGACTTTGAGTAGGCCTACGCATGCATTCATCCCATTTCCAAAATGCAGCGTGGACATACCCTAGGGTCACAACAGTCCAGGGATGACGCATTTTCTTGCCTTAGGGTTTTGCCCTTAAACTGAAACTTGTAAACAGATGAAATGCAATTTCAAGCCAACACACATGTATGCACACAGCTACGCTGTCCTCACATGGGGAGTGGAAAGATCTAAATCTCCTTGTAAGAAAAAAAGGATTGTAACAAAAGCAGGAGAGTAAAAACCAATGTAAATCCTTTCTTCAGTTCAAATTTTAAGAGGTTCTTTTCTTTGAGAAAAAAAAAAACACCCAACACTTATTTAGACCTCAGGCTGCTGTGTAAACTATAAGACCATATCCGACTGTAAATACGGATTATCTACACTCTCAAGTTTTCTCTCGGTTGTTTACATGCTGTTTAAGAAACGAAGATCAGAACACTAGGGAAAGAAAGGAAGGGTACATCTACACAGCCAGGAGACAAGAAGAAAGAGGGGGAAAGGCATAGAATAATTCCTTCCTCTGACTACTATAGCTCAGTCCTTGCGACAGGATGAGTTGAGGAAGGGAGGAACTATCAGCAGCTCCATCACAGACGGGTGGAGCCAGACCACCGGGGAGATGGAAACCAGGAGGCTGAGAGCTGCAGCTGCCTTTTCTGGGAGGAACATCTGTGAAAGCCTGCACAACAGCAGCAGGGGAGGAGCGGGCATTGGCAACGAGTGTTCCCAGGGATGCGCTCACACAGATAACTGTCCCACGGGATGGTTTCCCAGGCTGCCACAGCAGCACTTCCCTCCTCCGTCAGGGATGAGGCAAAGACCATCATGTGGTAACAAGCAATCAAAGTGTTAGTACAGCCTCTTGCTTCAGCATCCTGTTTCCTGTGACGCTTTTTGATGGCTGAGCTAACCAGAATGGGAATGGTTCTTCCTCACTGCTAACATGCTGTTTTGTTCTTACATAGGGACTTTTATACTGTTGGCATCTCAGAGTCACTGCAGAAAGTACACAAAAAATGAGAGTTATCTTGCAGCATTTGGCCATCCCCTCATGGCCAAATGTTTTTCTATATTAGGTTGCTATCAGATGAGAAGAAAAAGAGACACAGAGTTGACAAATGACTGGCTGAAAGTTCATACGTAAACCTGGAACAGGCTTAGGGCACCAGCTCTTCTGGTATTCCCATAGGCACGTTGAAATCACCAGGAATTTTGAATTCAGTACAAAAAACAGGAATCAGAAAGCTGTAAGAAGGTATCCTCTATAGCTGTATCTGTATCTGCATTAATACTTGCTAGAATTGATAAACCAAACTACAGACTGTGCTTTGGTTTCAATAGTCAGGGCTGTGTCTAAGGTCACATCCACACATACCTGGGGTTTATTCCACTCTCACCAAAAGGGTAAGAATTGTCTCTGGCATATACTACTAAAAAGCCATGCTTGGATACTTTCTGGGAGAAAATTAGTCAGACAGGCCAAAGGTATAGCAAGGACCCTGCTAAAACAAAAAAATAAGTCTCAGCCTTGTTTTATCGGTTGGTTTTACTGAAACCCTTAGAAGCTACAGCAATACAGATATTTGATGCCTTTTACTCAACCCAGCCTCATGCTCTTCTCACCTGTTTTCTACCTCAACCTGCTTTCTTCTTTTATGGGCCAAATTCTTAATGGGGAGTCTGCTATTTGTATCTCATAACCAATATATATGAAGACTAAAGGTCAGCAGAAGTAAGAGGCCACATTCAAGAACAAACATAACGTGAGATTTAAATAACATTATATCCTAAATTATGACATTGAAAACCTCTGTTCATTTGTTACCCAACTCTATTAAGCTTTATAGTATCTTTTCTACCTGAGTTGTGAGTTCCCTGATGTCAAAATTTGACATATGGCTCAGAGTATCTCTTTCTCACCACTGCCAATTAGCATCATGTTAACATCATGCCAAGATCTGAAATTGAGATATTCCCCTACTTAAGTCCATTGAAAGGCTTCAGACAGTCAGTAGGTGCTGTCTGTACATGCTTAATATCTTTCTACTGGGGTAAGAAGCAAGGTGAGCAGGGCAAGCCGAGGCCAGCACCTCCAGTTTGGCTACAGATACATGTAGCATGGCAGGGAGACTGCTGAGGAACCAACATTACTATCTTCCCACAAAATTTCTCCCTCATTTCCCTCACACTCAGTCTTCTGATTCTACCTTCACCATGCTTCTCTGTGACTGCCAGCTATAGTTGGTATACATTGTCTGTAAATACCATTAAGTTGTAGAGGCTGAAACTACAGATATGTATTAAATTATTGTAAAGTTTACTAAAGAAGAGCCTCATCCTGATAATTTCACTTTTATTTTGGAGTACTTCAACACCATTTTCTTATTATGCTTATGTTATATTAAATAGTATACCCAGCAATATATATTACACAATATATACATACACACACTATGTAATATATATACACAATATAAAAATGTGCCATAAATATTTACATACTATATAGAAACTGTACTTATCTTTTCTGTAAACACAAATATATAAAATAATATATAAAATTAAACAATGTTTGAATATTGTCAAGCTGGTTTATGCGCCACTTACAGCAGGGAAGTAACAGTTTCACAGTGGTGGCATTGAGTTATTATACTGTACATCATCAGAGAGGTGTGAGAAGCCAAAGCTGAGTTTACTGTTTCACCTGATAAACAAAGCCCTGGAGCAACGTATTCCCTCCCTGACTGATCTCCAGCCACAGGTTTAAGCTCGTTCCCTGCTGGCTGCCAGCTTGGGAGATGTCCCATAATTAACTTGCAGTATCACATGCGTGCAGCTGGAGAACATTTCACACAAAGCCATTTCTATGGAACATGTGTGACACAGGTCGTTCTAAGGTACTTCCTCTTCAAACACAAATACTTCAGTCTTCTGCACGGAGCCCACCATACTCTAGCTTTCTCTGTGGGTTGTGGGCTGCCTCAAGGAGCCACCTTTTTGCTTCGGTTTGATGCGTACCTTTCTTTTTTTTTTAAAGAAACCTGCAGTTACAGATGAATAACAACATAATGAAATTGCATATTTGTTCATTCGTATTGCTATAATTACTTAACAAAACCATGTGCAGTGCCCTAAAGTTCAAGTTATCCTTATTTTTACAGCATAAGCACTGATGGTTCCAAGCAGCCCACAATTACATGCTGCAGAAAGTCCAAGCACAGGAAACACCCTCCCCATACCTCCATCTCCTCTTTACTTCCTGAACAAGGGATTGAGAAACAAGGCTAGATTTGTTTAAGAAAATTAAATCACACAGTGAGGAAGTGACAGTGTCAGAAATGCCTCTGTGCCTTCCCTGTCTGATGTCAGTACAGCATCTGGTTAAGTTAGAACAAGCAATAGCAAGAGGCAGATGAGGACACAGTTCATGCAGGTGGGAAATCCTTATCATCTCAATCATATTAGCAAAGGAAGCCATGGAGGCAAATTAGAGTTGCATGGAGGAATGGAGATCAAGAATGGGAGAACATAAAAACCGGATAACCAGTTTTGTAACTATACAGATCTAGAATAAAATTGCAGGCACAAGTTATAAACTTACAAATCAAATTATGTAGGTGCCCAATCACCTTATTTGCATTCCATGTTAATGTGATCATAACTACTTGCTTATATTTGCACATTTTCCAAATATATATTTAAAGATGCAATCTTCAGTACATGTCTTAGTCTAAACAGGAAAAGCTCAGGCTGACAAAGCAGTCAAAACTTTGAAATGGTAAGGGTTCATCTCTTCATCAGTAAAAATAATTTTCATAACATCCAGTGATGACTGCACATGTCTGAGGAATACACACTAGAAAAAGGTATACTCTGAAAAGAGCAGGCATGTGGAGATGGATGTGTACTTGCTAGCAGACATTTTGTTTTGAATTTCTGGAGAAATAGGTTACTATTAAAAAATAAGCTCAGTCAGAATTCAAGCAAAATCAGGTTTATAAAGCTTTTCTTCATAACTTGCCCATGTGATCAGCTATTCAGAGAAAAATAAATCAGCATCTATTGTGGTACAACCATACAGACCCTGAAAGCACTGTCAGAAAAGACATCGTAACAGTCTACCTCACCTTGGCTGTTAATTGTAATGACTCAGAGCGTTTAGGCTGAAGCTCATAAAGAACAAAACCAGCCTGAAGGCATTTTGTAAAAATGCTGGCGATTCCGTGCAGAGTTACTGAACTATGGTAAATTCAGACTCCTGTTTTCCAAAAACTCGCCTCGCTTGACCACCTTCACCTGAAGGCGGTAGGTTCGTGTCTGTAAGAAGCCGCAGGGTGGCAGTGCTGCCGCACGCCGGTGTGCAGCCAGCCTGCTAACAGAGAAACAGAACCGGCTTCAACCACAGTCACTAATGTACTCGCAGCTGATTTGAAGTGAGGACTTGAAATAATTATTTTTGACAAGTGAACCTAGTAATGCATTTCAAGGATTAAATTGAATCTATGAGAGGAAAATATGCCAGTTCTGAAGACTTCGAATTTTAAATTTCATAACTATTCCCTCTACCCTAATTAAAGCTATTCTGCTACCACATCACACAAGGAAAGTAAGTACATAATTACAGATCCTCAGCTTCAGGAAATTGTTGAGACAGTGAATACACTGCAGTACACCCATATACATATATATGCTTTTCATATAAAGACCTATGTGTCTTTCTAAACCTAAAGTCTACTTGACAGCTTTATTTCATTCTTCAGTCTGGGTGGTGGGTCCTTAACGGCCCATGCCGCAGGCACTCATTTGTTCCTGGGTTCCCAGGTGAAGCACAACAGCTTTTCCAAGAGAAAATATAAGTGTAGCTTGAAAGGTAGTTCACCACAGGCTCTACTCCCTACAGATTGCATAGGCATGATAGTGCCAAATTTGGAGGACTGTCCTGGACAGATAGAACCCAGGCACCCCCACTGTGTGTGCATGTCCCCTCGTCTCTCCTCTAAGCGTGTACCACGTGCCTGCTTTGCAAGGATGAAACAATCTGCATGTTTAAAGAGTGTGAAGCAACAGTCTTACTTTAGTTGATTTAACATCATAACCACAAAAAAAATCAAACCAAAAAAAACCCAAACCAAACCAAAACAAACCCCAAATCAAAAACCAAAACCAAAACCCCACCACAACTGAGGGCCACACAGTACACAGTCCTCATAGGACTTGGGAATATTTGAGATCTCTGTCACCAGCTCATCTCTTTGTTGCACTTGAGGTAAGTAGTCTGCCCACACACCAAGGTCCCAAAGTTTACTGCTGTGGACTTCAGTATCCCTTCAGTATCAAAGTTGCTTTAAACAAAAATAAAATTAAAAGAAATAAAAAAGATCTTCATTTGTAAGCCAAGAGGCAGTGACCAGATTCCTGCTGCCGTGCAATATGCATATATGCAGCAGCAATATTGGCAGCTTGCTGTTGTTGCGAGTGCTAACTAATGATGCTGCTGGGTTGTGTGAGGCCAGGCTCGGTGCAGTCAGAGAGTGCGTGTGGAGCGGCCAGGCCATCGACAGAGGGGTCTGTGTGGGGCTGAGGCGCTGCCAAGGCAGGTGCCCCCACAGAAGCGCCTGGTACGCGCCATGAGCCTGCACAACGCGAGGGGCCTTGGATAACGCGGCCGTGATGAAGCGCCTATCAGTCGGGCAGAAGTTTCAGGGCAAGAGGTAATGGGCAGAAACGGATGCACAGGAAGTTCTTCCACTCGAACATGAGATGAGGAAGCACTTTCTGTACTGCGCGAGTGACCGGGCACTGGGACACACTGCCCAGAGAGGCTGTGGAGTCTCCCTCGCTGGAGCTATTCCAGATGCAATCCCGCGCCCTGCGCTCTGGGATGGCCCGGCGCGGGCAGAGAGGCTGGACCCGGTTTCCCTCAGTGTCCCCTCCGACCTGCCCTGCCCGTGACTCCGTGAGGGGCTGCCCCGTGCGACAGCGGAAGCACGGCCCGCGCGCCCGCCCTCCCGGCTCCG
>WBMV01006295.1:160483-453132 GCA_013396655.1 Campylorhamphus procurvoides | reverse complement strand
CAGAACATCCCTTTGGTCAGTTTGGATCTGCTGTCCTGGCTGTGTCCCCTTCCAGCGTCTTGCCATCCCCCATCCTACTGGTTTGTGGGAGCAATGTTCACCAATAGCCAAAACACTGGTGTATTCTCAACACCGTTCTAGCCACAGCTACCAAGCAGAGCACTATATGGGTTGCTTAAGGGAAGGTTTACTTCATCTCTGCCAATTCTCTTACACATACCAAACAAAATGTACACCTTGAGCCACACTGGAGCCAACAAAATATATTATAAGGAGTCAAAAAAACCCAACAGATAACTGGAGTGAGGGAAAGGTGGAGAAGTTGACTTGATTTACTTGGATACTGTCCAGAAAATAATTGCAACAAGCAAACAAAAGCTACAGCTTGCATACGATTGTGGACAACTTTCCACCTTATTTTTTTTCATTATGCTGAGACTTTCTCTGTTATTAAGTGCATCTGCCCTCATTTGTAGGACACATTTCAAAATCTGTTTCTAGACTGGGCCCAACAGAACAACCCTAAATTTAAGAATAAAGTAGCAAATCTAAGAATGATGTCATTGTCATGAAAGAAGACAAATACTCAGATACACAACAGACTGCAAACAGGGCCTGTATAAATAAGTTCCTACGTTCATTTTTCAGCTGATCAGAACTGAAGCCCTTATAATCTTATTTGTACCTTCTTATCTTGTACAGTTTAGAAGGACTGAGTCTACTTTCTTCTGCAGTCTTGATGTTTTGCATGCTCTGAGTCTGTCTGTGTCTACATTCAGCTGCTCTGACTGTGTAAGAGTATCTGGATCCCCACCCTTCCAGGGTCCACAGCTCAGGGTTAGCCCACAAACTAATCACCCTGGGCAATTCATACCTAGAAACAAAGACTATATGGTTGTCAGACTGTCTTCTTCAGGGATAATTTAGTTTCTTAAACAGAGATGTTCAAAATACTTATAGCACAATGCTTTTAACCAGTTTTCCTAAAACTGCTTTAGTGTAAGGATAGCTGGCAGCATGGAGCAATTATTCCAGCAGCTCAGTAGTTTGGTCTCTCTCAAGAAACTGAATAAAAAAGCTTCCCAGACACAAAAGTAGTGTGTCTGTATTGTCGTTGCAACCTGGTAAGTCCTGGATGCAGAAGCTTCCTGCTGGGGTCACAGTTGTGTGCTCATCACTTAGCCCAGAGTCCTCTGTTCTCCTGCAGCCCAAGGCAGACAGCCCAGATCCGGACACAACCCTGCAGGGCACAGCCTTCACCTGGGAGTCCCAGGGCTCCTGTCACCCCAGCCGTCTCTGCAATAATGATTTAGCTCGTTGTGTTTGTATGGGCAACATATAAGCTCATTGTTCTTGTATGTTTGTGTAGTCCTTCCTTACTCATGAACTTCCTGTAATCAATTAAATTTTTGTTTCACTTAATTTGTGTTTTTCTGCTGTGACTCTAAGAAGTTCAGCACGGAGGTTGAAGTCTCCGAGGAGTTTAAACTAAAAACAACATTGAGTTACATTTCTTCCTTCCCAGTCCTAGATTGTTCCATCATGTGTGGAGCCACCTGATACAGCCCAGTCTCGATGGCTGCAGCTCTAAGGAGTGCTCCAGACAGACTTCACGGGGAGGTAGGAGATTTCTTCAAAGACAGCTCCAGCAGAGCTGAACTGGTGGGATCCTGCCAGAGGCAAAACTATTCCAAATACTTTACCATGCATAAGATAGCAAACTTTACAGCTCTTCACTTTTTAAAGCAGTGTGTATGTAAAATAACCAAGTGGAAAGACAAGAAACACATTTCAGGTATTTATGTATTTAGATGAGAAAATAATGCAGATGATGATTCTCTGAAACCAATGTCCTGAGATCATGCCAAGCAACGTGTACCATTTGCATATGGAAAAAGAGCTCTGTCCAATGGATAAATTGAGACTAAAATTTCAGATCTAGGATCAGACAAATATGCTTTGGGATAATTGTATAGCAAGTGGCTTTGAACCTTTGAGGAGGTCACATGTCTTGTCCCTCTGCAAGAGAGATAAGAGCCCAGAAATCATTTTTTTCTTTTTTTGGTGTAGCTATGATGCCCAAAATGTATAGATTCTCAGGCAGACAAGGAGTCAAGAAAATGAAATGCCAAAGGTTCATTCCAAAGTACTCACAGGACAATGTGTCCTGCTGTCAGCCTGTCATCTTTTCAGTTGTTCCAGGCTATGAGGGCAGAACTGAGCAGCTCAATCGGGCAGTCTGAACATTCAGCATTCAAATATACCACCCCATTGCCTTGTCTCACCATTGTGAAGTGAAGCTTATTTTTCTGGAGATGATGCACACATGCAGAAGCCATTGTCTCCAATGAAAATTCATACTGAGACAATTTGACATTTGACATCCAAAACAATTCACAGTGAAGCTGAGAATTAGTAGGCACTTCTCCAAACATTTGGCCTAAATGTCAGTATTTCTAGGTTTTCAAAATCCTAACCTACTTCAGCAAGTATGTTACAGCTCCTGGTAGAATAGAACTTTAAAACCAAATAGTGTATATTTTTAATTAGTCAAGGGAAAAAAGTCTCACTCAAATATAAAAGAGTGTAAGACAAGGAAAAGCTTTAAGGAAGTATTTGCATACGTTTACCTGTAAGCACATGAATTCAAGTATATAAGCTAATAAACTCTAATAGTATGATAAAACAGAGGAACATATACTTTCAATGAACTTATATGAAACAAAGCCGAGGGAGATTTGTTTGCATTTTTCAGGCATTTCACAGAAAAGGAATAAATACACATCCTACAAGAATTTTTAGAATATCCCAGGTAACAGTTCACCTCTTTGTATGGCTGTCAAGCTGAAATATCTACAGGACAAACAATAGTTGCAGGATACACTAATAGCACATCCTGGCACAAAGAAAACTGAGGCATTACCATGAATTTATATCAGAATAAAGAAACTCTTTTCATACTCACTGCTTCAGAACAGATGGAAGTTATTGACTCACCTAAATTGCTTCTCCACTTGCACCATGTGTTGCAAAGAAGACTGTGCTGCTCTTTTTCTGGGGAAGGAACGTGTTGCAATATGAAATAGCAGACTAAGTGCATCGATGGGGTCATCTGCGATTCAGGTGTTTGCAGTTAACTGTTGTGCTCTTTATGAAAGTTTCCAAAAAAATGGAGAAGGATAATTATTTTTCACAAGGGTTATTTTTTTTTCAGTGAGGAGTCTTCAAGTCAAATTGAATTTTGAAGGAGGACTGTTGTCACAAAGATTTATAGAGGGTCAGTTCAGAAGAGTCCTAATTGTAACAAATTAATACACGATCTGACCGATGTTGTGGGCCTCGTTTATAAAAGCACTGTTGAAGAACATGGGTGTTTCAGTGAGTCATGAGCTCAGAAGTAGATTTTCACATAATGGACCATAACAACAGAGAGTGAGATTTGGAGAATGTCTGTATTTAGAGTTGAGAAATTGTGGTAACTGGTATGTAGGAGCAGCTGGTTATGCCTAATCAAAGTACAGTTTGACCTGAATGTTTCTACTTGTTGAAACACTTGAAATGAGAAGAAAGGTAATTGGAAAGGAGCTCTTTCTCTCACCCATCTGCAATTACAGGGTTTGCAGGGAGCAGAAACTGCTTATGTGGGAGGAAAAGACTGAAGCAATGAAATAGACAGAATGTACCAAAAGTGACAAGGAACAGAAAAGCAATGCTAGAGGACTAGACCCCAACCGAAGAAGGTTTCAGGGTATTGAAGAAACAAGTTCAGGAAAATACATACCCTCAGTCCTGTGTGTTTTCTTCAAACTACTCAGGACAGACATCTATGTGTGTTTTGTCTTGCAAATATACTATAATCAGGAAGGCTGACGCCTTAAGGATAAAATTCACCTTATGGGCAAGTTTCAAAGGTGGCAATTTAAGTTGCAGGCAAGTTTGGGAAAACAGAACAGGTTTCAGGACCAAGGATGAGAGTCTTCTGTTCAGGAAGGCAAAACCTACTTTGGGAGGTAAACTGAACTGTAGTCTTCTGAGATCCAGGAGGACAAATAGATATGTGGACTAAGACCCTACAAAACCAAGTGGAAGGGACACAGTCAGCAAGACCTTCGCAGTAAGGATGGACAGAAGACACCACTGGGTTTTTCTGTATCCATTTAAGTGTTTGAAGGCTTCTAGTCCTCCACCTATGGCCTTGTAAATAACTGTGTTAAATGCTTCTGGAAAACCTGGCAGTGATCCTGGTACTGCAGACAGGCTGCTGGCCACCATCACAGGGGACATCAACCATGAGTGCTGCTGCTGCAGCCGCCTCTATGCCATGCTTCGGCCTGAACTTTGCTTATGTCTTCCACACTCTGGCTCAGTTTTACAGCACTTTCTTAAGAGGGAACTTTACTCTTAGTACCTGTCCCATGATTACTAGAAATAGATGTGCTCGTTACGAAAGTTTTCAGATTCCATGTATTTTTAAGTTTGCCCTGGTTCGTTTACCTTTTCCTCCTCCCTTATTCAGTGCTGCCAAGTACCTTTGCTTCTCACTGGATAAGTAAGCAGAACCAGATGCCAAATGAAGCTCAAGGAGACCAGGGAAGCTCAGCTGCCTCCCTCTAATCCTGAACAAGGCAGTTGATACAGACATTCCCTTTCAGAAGAAAACTGAGGTTTTGTTACATTTTGGAAACCAATAGCAAAATCTGTTCAGCTACAGCTTTACCCCAGGCCACCTCCAAACATTACATGGCTATTTGAGTGATCAAAACAAAAGCAAAATAAATTAAGAACAAGAATCATTTCTGCCCTATTGAGAATTTCCATTAAAAATTGGAAGCCCTTTCCTTCACTGGTGCTTCAGGCACGCCTGCAACAATAGAGTTGGAAGCACTTTCTGATGTAAACCTAAAGGCATAATTGTCCTGTTGAAGTCAAACAGTGGAGCCATTTCTGTTTAGTTTTAGTTAAAAAAACTATTGTCTATATATATTGCAGTTAGTTATATGATATACTTTTTCTTAACTGTGTTATTTCATACTTACGTAGCAAGGAGGCATTTTAGAAAACTGTCATTTATCTGAAAGAGAAAAGCAGGCTCATTTCCTTTTCTGCTAAAGGGGACTGATGAATGCTTATGCTGAAAAGACCAATAAATCTTCAGTTCTTTCTTTCCAGTTCCTTATGTTCTGTTTCCCAAAGGTTCTGGTTTTACAGTACAAGAGAAGTGCATGGGGTCCTTAAACAACTTTAAACTCTTTTGCAGTTTGAAGCTGGGGGTGACGTTTTTTTGGCCTTCTTCCCTCAATCAATTTATTTCAAACATAACAAAAAAAGGTTACATGCTGCTGCTTCCTTCAGTGAGACCATTTACAGGGTCTGCTCTTAATTCATAGTGGCAAAATATTTCCCTTTTGTTCTTCCACAACTCTAAACTCAAGGGATCATTGAACGTGCTGCAGAAAAGAGTGGTTTCATCCACCCAAATTTGCAACACATCTAAGCTATCTCAGCTTGAGGAACTTCCTTGTGCTTCTTCACCAAAGTCTCCTGAAAGCATTCTTACCAAAGGCTTCCAAAAGTTGAGTGAAACATCTAAACCACTGTCATGGGGATATCTGGTTTCTGCTGTAATATGAAAAGAAAAATGCTGTACTCAAACAGTGATCTATCAGCAATGTGTATTAAACAAGGCCTTGGCTGGCAGGTTTGAACAAAGAACATTCTCTTTGGTAGACGGGGGATCTCTACAACCTCTTCTTTACTTTTGTCCTTCTAAGACAAAGATCAGGCACTGGCTTGGACCATGATAAGTGCATGCAGGGATCATTTGCATGTCTTGGTGTCTGCTGAATACCTCAACCTGCCTTCATGCTCACTCTGCTAGTAAAGGCACAATATGTATGAGGTATACAGGATTTTAGGAAGATGAAGAATCACTGCATATAGCCTAGACCCATTTGCATGGCCATTGAGGACAAAAGCATCCAATGTCAGCCAGGCACCAGATAGAAACAGAGGGAGTTTCACTCCTGGCATGAGTTTGGCTACCTTTGTGCAGGTTTCAGAAACATCAACCACCACATCTTTCCCCCAGCAACACACACACACACCACGCATCACCTTGCCTCTCAAACCTCATTTTACTTTGAGAGTACACTTGAAAACAGGCAGGATGGCACTGGGTATGCCTTGAGGGGTAGTGCTTCACGGCTGCTTTTGTACTGCAATATTTAGTCACACAACATGTTTTTGTTTATAGTTACAAAGTTTACAATTGAACCATTTGGAGCAGATTTTGTTTTACTTCAGTTTATCATCAGAAATCAGCTTCTCGGCACTGAGCCCAGCTGATTTCATATTCTCTTGGTTTAAGGAAAGCAATGTAGGATTCAGTGTCTGTGTATCCAGGCTCTTTAACTGACATAAACAAACAGAAAAACATTGTCTAGCATGAGTGGATGTTTACTCAGCCCTGTAGAATGGTGAAGCATATCGCTATAAAAACCACACTATAAAAATAATCTGAGTTGTGATTGTTCTGAGGAATCCTGCAGCACTTACACAGTATGAGATAGAGTTATCTTTATTTAACCAGCATTCAAAACATGAATGCAAAATTGACTGAAAAAATCAGATAAATTGTTATAGTAGCTGTGTAAATGCAAAACCCAGCAGAGTCAACAGCAATTTCAGGGCTTGTAAAGGAAGTTTTTAATTCCAGAGTCAAAATGAATTTGTCTTCCACCTCCGAGGGATTAAATGCAGATTACCTGCAAATGACCTTAATGCTCCAGAAGAATTAACAGCCACAACATCTTGTGGCCAGCTTCACTTAATATTCCAGCTTCCATGATGGTCAAGGCCAGGAACTTTGCATGAAAATGCCCAGCACAGAAAGATTTTTGTTTCATTCTCCAATGTTCCATCCCACAAGAAGACACTCTTCCTTTGCTTAGTGATTAAGCAAGCCATAACAAAGAAACATTCAGCAGCTTTAAAACATTTGTGCGTGTCAAATATTTAACTCTTGATTATATCTGATAACATCTTCTAGTATTTCAAAAGTGAATGGGCCTTCTTGGCAAAGTTCAGGGGAAGAATTATTTGGCAAAAGTGGTATTACAATATTGGTCTGGAAGGCATTCTGCTGCCTGATGGATCTGCAATCCTAAACTAGACATTATGGCTCCTCATATAGTATTTGGAAAAAAGTAAGCTTCTGAGCATGGGACACAGGAAAACTAAGATGCTAACCTGGAATCAATCTGCCCCACCTAGTAGGAAGTCCTGGGAACATGTGACAGAGAGGAATGGCTGCTTAATGGTGGCTGATAGGAAATACCCCTGCCCAATCAGGACGGGGTGGGGTGGGAGAGGGGGCAGAGTCCCTACCCTAAAGGAGAGAAACTGATACCAGTAAGCCATAAAACCATAGAATTATAGAATCATTACAGTTGAAAAAGACCTCTAAGGTCATCAGATCCAACCATTAACAAGCACTATTGTATTTAACACTAAAACAAACTCCAAGTGCCATATCTACATGTTTTCTAAGTATCTCCAGGGATGGTGACTCCACCACTTCCCTGGGCAGTGTACCCCAATGCCTGAAAACCCTTTCAGGGAACAAATCTTTCCTAAGATCCAGCCTAAACTTCCCCTGGCACAACTTGACACCATTTCTTCTCATCCTGTCTCCTGTTACTTGGGAAAAGCAACCAACCCCACTTTGCCAAAACCTCCTCCTTGTTGAGAGTGATAGGGTCCACCCTGAGCCTCCTCTTGTCCTGGCTAAACACCTCCAGCTGCTTCTCATAAGACTTGTACTCTAGAGCCTTCAAAATGATGCGTTCTCTACCACTTTTCTAAGGAACATTTCAGCAATGCTTTTGCTGTATACAGAAGTGCATTCAGATGGTTTGTGTTGCCAGACTTAAATACCCTTTTCTTTGTTTTTGAATGCCTAGATGGGCTCATGCACTCTACTTAGTGTTGCCTAGGATGGGCTTGATGCTAGCAAGGCATTGCTGCACCCAGTAGCTTGGCCAGTTAATTTATCCAGTTGAAGATGTTGGATTTTTTTTGCAAAAAAAAACCCCCAAATTACAAGTGCATACTTAAGGAAACCTGCCAAATATAAAAGATAATCATAAGGTAGTGACTGACTGCTACAATGGTTTCAAAAGGTTGGGAAAAATGAGCTGTCTATTTTAAAGCTGTTTATGAATAGCTGTCTTCTTTTCCTAGGCACTCTAATGATTATATTTTCAAAGGTGCAAAGTTTTTAGCCTAACTCCCTGATTATCTCATCAGTGTTAAAATGCTTGTAATGAATAATAAAAAGTATATAGTGATTTATTCCTTTTTGTAATTCCTGAATATGAGGGAAATACAAACCAGGCAAATCCCTGGGGAATTCTCAAGAACTACAGTCACAGGAGTGGGAAAAGTACTTTGCACTTTAAATCTCAGAGGGCCTTCAGGCAAGCCCTTGTCTAAAGGATACTTCCTCCTAAAGCCACGAGAAAGACTGTGAAGTTCTAGAAGCTACTGCATTCTTGCAGTCTATTACCATTCCCCTAATATGTCCTACCTGCAAGGAGACACATAGCTCTTCCAGCAAGGACCAGAAGTAGATGTACAAGGTAGCAGGTAGTCTTACAACACATCCCAGTACATTATGTAATGTCATTCAATATTCTAGGATGAACACTTCCTTACTTTTTCTGCTAAATAAATTCAATTAAAAATAACTATTTATAATAAAGAAGCCAAATTGAACTCACGCAGTCAGCAGCAGATTGTGCCTCTCTATAAGGCAAACACGTAGCTACTATTGAGCTGTCATGAGGAAGAATTAATATTTCAACTTTACTGTAGCTCCTCTAAACAACAGGTTCAAAGGAAGAGAACCATGTCGAATAAAGTGTCCAAGAAACATTAAATGTTTCTAAGGGAAACATGACTTTCCCTTAGATTATATTCTTAATAAGAATTGGCCAATGATTTTGGCTTTCCTATTATGTTTTTCTCCCTCTGTGATTTTTAGAGGAGATGAACAGTTTAAGAAGTGAAACAGAAGCCAGGAGAATTGTACAAGAAAATCAGTGTTGTAGCAATTCAGCATTTTCATCATCAGCTGTTATTCACAGAGCTGCCATTTGAAGAAAAAGCATTCTCAGAAATCTTCATTTAACAATATAGACAGGGACCTTCTCCACCCTGTTTTCCAGAGCAAGCAGCTGCACATCAAGTTTTCCTAAACACAACGTGAAGAACTCTGAAGAACAATTAACACAATCTGCTTTTCCTGGAACAAAGAACATTTTGTTTTCTGAAAAAAACAGCTGCTTCAGGAGAGGAAGGAATCCACATTCTGTATGACAAGCTTACATTTCTGTCAAAGACTATAAAGCTGCTAGTGTCTCCTCAATCCACTTTTAGTTCTCACCAGTGATTTCTGGAAAAAAACCGCAATGATCCAACATCTGAATTACATATCAAGACAGGAAAATAAATTATGTATATGAGCTTTACATCTTTCACTACAATACATTTCCCTCCATGTACAAGGCTTTATTTGTGAAACAATATATCTGTGGTCAAGACTTTTGGTACTGTGTACAGAATCATGTTTCATACTAACTAAAACAACAATGCAGTGAAAATATACGGTTATTGTGAGCTAAATGCAGTTTTATTTTCCCACTAATTTCTACTTTGTCAAATCCTTTTTCGCTTTTTTTTAAAAAAGGGTTTTGAACACAGCGATAAGACATCACACATGCTACTTCACAGTACAATGAGTGAAATCCCACTTTGACAGGTAGAATATATCCCATATTAGGGATGTGAAATACTGCAATCATGTTAGCAATGGGTCTTTCTAAGACTGAGGCAGTTATCAGTAACTTAAAGGGTGCCTTCATAACTCCCTCTAAAATGTAAGCCAAAGACTGACAGTTTGGGTTTATATGAAATAGTTTTGAAATTTTCTATTGATAGGGAAAAGCCTGCTTTGATCAAACCAAATTTAATGTTTCTTGCTAGAAAAGAGCTCCATTTTAGTTGTCATCCCATATTATTTGACCTACAACAGAATTAATGTTTTCATCACATTTTGGATTTCCCCTTTCATTTTTAGAGCTTTAAAAAGGAAAAATTAGATTCAAGATAAAAAAAAATCAAAAAGGTGTGTCTGGAAAGTTTCATTGTATCTTTATCTCAGAATTTATTTTCTTTGACCATTTCCTCTTTGACAAAGTTATATGTTGGGCTCAACAGGAACTTACAACTCGCTTCAACCAATCCAAATGTGCATTCTTTAGCAATTTAAAAGAATCAAATGGTTTCATCATACCCAACATATAGTTCTACTTGATCCATGTAGGGTCCAGCAAGAAACCCCCTGGTAATTCCCTAAATGGCTTCGGAAGTGGTCTTGGGAGTCCACTGAGTCACGCATGGACTGTCAAAGAAAGATCAGCACCCTTAAGTACCAACTCACTGTGTAAGCCACATTAGTGTCAAACAAATTAAATCTCTTTGTGTTTTAGAAATTAAACCAATGTTTTTATAAAGTGTACCCTGGCCGAGTTTAAATCAATAAACACTAATTCATCATATACAATAAACAAATCAAACAATTAAATACCCAAGCCAAACCACTAGGACTCAAAGGCAATTTTATATATAAACGACTAGTGAATACAACAGTAATTAGGGTGTGCTTTATGTAAACTAACACAGAATGTTTCGCAAAAATAAGATGTATAAGACGTCTGTACAACACCAAGAGGATCAGAAAAAGCAATTTAACTCTATGCAATACTAACAGGATTTCAAAGTGCCCTTAAAAACATTACAGAGGTGAAGACCAGCTTTTTTTTCTCTACCACTGCCTTGTCTAGAAAAATGTCTATGCCTCAGCTAGCTGTTATTCTCTAAAAAACCCCTCCATATTTTTGCTATTCACACAAAGAAAAGCTTATTTTGAAGCCTACAATTTCCTTGCCAGTTGTGGTTTTCCACCCTCTCACAACTTTAGCCAATTTCTCCAGATTTCCAATTCATCACTAGAAAGGAAAGAAGCTGAATATTATTACACAAAACACTCTTAGGACACTAACACCCCCAAAACTTGCGCACAGATTCTCTAAGGATGCCAAAAACAAGAGCATGGACACTTTCAGGCACATTTCCTTCTCACAAGTTAAACAAGCTTTTGCTACTGCTCATTTGTCATGGTAACATGCAGGGTGCTGTAGCCATCTATTCTCTGCTTGTCATGAAAATATTCTGCAATGTAATAGTTTTCAGAAAGAAAACAAAAAATCCACAGAGACCAGATTGTTTATGCTTAAGAAATTTTAAGTTAGAATTTTAGATGATGAGATTTCAGTATTATGTTGAACTCACCAAAAAAAAAAAAAACACCTCATGTGTTCTTTTCAGGCTGCAGGACTGCTAGCTCTGTGTGTCAGCATTGTTTTGTATGTCCAATGAAAGAGGGATTGAAAAGTGTGAGAAACAATTTTCAGGCATTACCAGCTCTGGTCTCAGCGTGTAACCCTAACAAAGCAGGAGAACAGCTAGCTATTTAGCATATTTAAGCCATCATGGGTTGCACTAAAATACGTGAACTCTTATGGAGCAGGCAAAACTGCACCTGGTTGGCAGCCATGTATTGGACTATATGAAATTGATGGCACGTGGTAAATTACAGGCTTCTATAGGGCACACGTGTTAAATGTTAGCCCTGAGAGGCTTGTTAAGAGTGCTACAACCCTAAAGAGCCCCTTAAAATAAAAGGCTTTTATATTCATTGACTCTTGCAAGTACCACAGATTACATCTTGACCTGTCCCATCCTGGGGATGTAAAGATTAGAAGTCAGGAATGAAGAAGAAAAAACTTCATTTCATCCACTCTTAAATGCATATATTGTTGTATCATTTTTTTCCCCTAGAGTAAAATGGACTAATTATGAATTTAACATTTTCTATCATAATTACAAACAAAAATGCTTGCAAAACTGGGGGATATAGCTGCATTCAATAATAGGGAATTCCTTTTCCCTCTGAAAATCCAGCCATATTTCATTTGATGTTGTTATTAATAGATATGAAGTATTTAGCTAATGAAGTTGATTTGAGGGAAGAATAGCAGTTTTTTCACTGCTATCTTTGTATATCTGTATATCATGAAAACTGGTGCCAATTTCCAGAGAAACAGGAAAAGGAGAGGAGCTCCTTGGTAGGGCTCCAGGGACTGCTCTATGCCAATGGACTTGAACTCTGAAGGCATAGGAAATCTTCCCCAACATCCCAGGTGTATCAAGATCTCTTCACTACTAGCTGCCTCCTTCGGTTATGTCTTTTCACCAAGAGACTCTTTTTCAGTCTCTGCACAATGAGAAATGTAGCCCAGTGCACCCCAAGGCCTGAATTATTAAACATGACACAACATAGACATTAGATTAGATATTTAGGTGACAAATTTTTTCACAAATTCAGGGAAGAGGCTTCACGGAGACTACAGAAATTGAGATATGGTGACTGAAGAAAGAATACAGGTATAAAGAAGATGACTGAAAAGGGGAACAGATCCTCTGAACTTTAGTCTGAGATTCATCTGAGGACAGAGGGAAAATAAGAACTTTTCACCATCCTTTTTATTTTTAAATGATGTATTCTCCAGCAAATGATATGGAAGGAGATCAAAATGAGCATGTCTATATGAAGTTTACGTCTGAAGGTCTCATCGATAATTCAGTGTAGTAGAGGGGTCTCCCAGATTTAAGAAGGTGTGTATCCAGTGGGAACATAGCACTGTTTGGCAGCTACCCTTCCAAAACAGCTGGGTGACTTCATCATAGACAAAGTTTCCTGACAAAGCTACAGCAGAGAACATCACAGTAATTCAGAAAAGTTAAAAGAACATCCAGTATCACTAATGTCCAGGTGTCCAGGACAAATATTTGTTATGAAATAGTTGCTTAATCAATAACCTTTATATCATGTACATGATGAAAAAGGCCAAATGTAGATTATGATGTAATATCCATATCAGAGGTCAAATTTTAACCCCACTAAAGTCAGTGGAAAAGCATGGCTCAGTTTCTCCAATGGTAAGCAGTTTTTGACCTCTGTGTTTGCTGTTCAACCTAGCTGCACCCCAGGAAAATTGTCAGAAGAGATAAGGTTTAACTTGTTGTATCAGTTTTGTCCTATGTTGATGCTTAACTTCTAGATACAATAAGTTAGATTAGATGGATCTCACTTCTGGATCACCATGGTCAATGAATAGAGTAAAGCAGATCTAGAGGTAAACTCGAAGTTGTCCCGAAAACAGTCTTAGTCTGGGTCAAGTTACACTATAAGTTTGCTCTGGTTTAAACAGTTCAGTCTTTAAACAGTTCATGTTAAATAAGACAAAGCCAATCCATAATTAAACGAATCAGAAAAGTACTGTAGGTCTACTTTCACTGTACTTTAATACTGTGTACTGGTTCTGCATATCTGCTTGCTTTGTGTGAAAAAGTCATGCTGCTGTAACCTTTTTGGATACAGGTCACCTATCAGAGGTACAGGAATAAAAGAGTCATATATTAGTCTGGATGATTCAGGCCCTGGAAAAGGAACAGGTCAGCTCTCAATCTCTACTCCGAGGAATATCCCAATGGGTATTTAACGGAATCTGCATGTTCCTCACAACACCCATACTAAAGAGACTTGCCACTTTTTTGGTATATGTATATAGTAACAGAATATTCAGATATAAACAAGTCTTGGGGAAACAGAGAAGAAGAGAAGGAATGTTCTTGTAGAGAACATTTGTTCTTGTAGTACAGCAGTCAGCATGTTTGATATGGTCAGCATTTTTTACATAGCTGGAATCAAGAAGAAAATTGTAACACTGAAGTGATTGCCCACAAGAAGTGGGTAGCATCTCTTCAAGGAATTGAAATAGAACATTTTCTTCCCCTGAAAATGAGGTGAGGATTCCTCAGCACTGCATAATAGCTGAACAAGGTTTTTCCTTATAATAAACCATGGATTTGGATTTCACAATATCTCATCACTTCAGCCACAGCTGGTGACCATGCCAGGAGTACTTCTCACATATCATTTGCAATGTTTTCTTTCCAAATACTCCAGGGAGAGGAGGGGAGAGAAGCACATGGGACAGAGATATAATTCCTAGAGAAGATTTTACGGTTAGTCTCTTTCCCACAATAGTGCTACTCAGAACTATGCTGTTGAGGGTTACACACAGAAGAGCACTTTTGCCCTGTCATTAGTAGTTATGCCAGTGTTTGGAGGACATGGTGGGGTGTTATAACAGTGCTTCTTGCAACACCAAACATCAGTGTAGGAATAGTGCAACTGTGCCATACCAAAGGTCCTCTTAGATGGCTATCTTCTTCCCTACAGGGGACAAAACAAAAGGGACATGATGAGTTTAAAAATCATAATTCTCTTGGAAGACTCCCGTAGCTCCCAGCAATTAGGGGCTTTTGGGACACCCTTAGCCAAACATTTCAGTCAAACTATTGATGCTAATGGCCTCAAAGACTGCTTTTAGACTCATTTCTCCTTTTGGCTACAGCACTAACCTACACATGCTTCCAGATTTTATTTATACACTGAGTAGAAAATGAAGAGAAAAGAATGTCAGCCTTGCACATTTTTCTTTGTGTAACTATCAGATGCCATTTCACTCCATGATGTAAAAGTTTACCAACCAAATTGTTGAAATTTCTATTCTGTTTCAGTGGCTGGTACATGACTTCTATGAGCCTTTGGTTGGCTCCATAACACTGGCTGGGTTGAACTACTCAGCAGAAGAAAGAAAAACAGTGTTTCATATCTGTTTGAAATACTAGTCATAATCTTGTCTCTGGCTAAACAAAATACTCATTAGCCAACTTTTAGTGTAATGTTGTGCCTTTTACAAGCAATGTCAAAAGTGCTGATTTATGCAATATGTCAAAGGAATGGTCATAACTGCAAAGATTATTTCTGTGATGAAAAACTGCCAGTCAGTATCCCCATCACACAACAAGGTATTTTATTTACTAGTGTTTTTTTAAATTTTGATAGCAAAGACTAGGGGTACACTGGGCTATGATGGTGGAGTGTAGGATCCCAAAAGTACGGAGCAAAGCAAGAAAGAAGGATCACGACTCTGGAGAGATGATTGGGACCCATTTGTGGACCTGCTTGGAAGAGTCTCATGGGATATGATCCAGGAGAGTTGTTGATTTTTGAGGAGCACTTCGGTCAAGTTCAGCAAAAGTCCAGATGGTTATACAGGAAGTCAGGCAAAGGTGACAGGATGCCAGCACAGATGAACAAGAAGCTCATGACAAAACTTGGACATCTTAAAGGAAGCCTACAGGAGGCAGAATGAAAATCACGTCACTAAGGAGGAATACAGGACACTGTCTGAGCATGCAGGGATGGGAGAAGAACAATCAAAGCCCACCTGGAGTTCAGTCTTGCGAGGGACACTTAGGGCAACAAGAAGGGCTTCCACAGGTACCTTAGCAGCAAAAGAAAGACTAGGGAAAATGTAGGCATGCTACTTAGTAGTGCCGAGGAAGCTGGCTAATGTCATGGTGACTGGGGAGGTTCCTGAGGACTGGAAGAAAGTAAATGTCACTTCTACCATCAGGAAGGACAAGAAGGGGTTTTTCTGTGCAGGTCCAGGAGTTGGATTTCATGATCCTTGTGTTCCACTTCCAGCTCAGGTTATTCTATAATTCTGTGGTGATTTTAAGTTTCAAATAGCACTCAGAATCCACATTCAAACAATGCAAATGCTAACGTGTTTTGTTTTGGGCCTCCACTGATCATATCAAATGCACAGATAACAGTACAGTAAGAAGCTGCAAACTGGTCTTTTTGTCTTTTATTCACCTATATATGTAAAGCCTCGGATATAGTTGTTCATTTTCTTCATATATACCATGTCATTAGCATTCAATTGTCACCCTGGTCAGTGGTGCAGAATTTATTAAGAATCCTTGATTTTAAGCATCAGCATCAAGTATAATAATGTATAATATGACAGTCTTCATTATTGGTAATAATAAGCAACATGTTTCCCTGAGATTTACTATCTCTTCTTCACTCAAGTGAAGTCAACATGTCTGCTGGTTGTTTGGCTTTCCTTTCATTTCATCACAGGAGATCAAGATAGCCACTCAGCAGTTATTATGTGATTGTAACAAAAGCAACCTCTCTGCTCAGATTTCTGTGACTTACTTTGAATGTAAACACATACAAAAAAATAAATCTGAACCCTAAATAAACACAGAGAATCTGATGTCAGCTGGTTAGAGCACGGAGGAGCCCAGACCAAAAGTCCGATTGCTCCATTGTTAACACCTCAATTTCTTTATAGTTAGTGACAGTCTGTACTCCATTCAGTAACAGCTAGAGTGTTACTTCAGGCAGCTTATTAACTGAATACCCAACACAAGCTATGCGTACTATCATGGACTCAGATAACCTGTGACTGAGGCTCTCAGCTGAAGGTGGCTCCTTGTTTTCTTGAGGTTGCTTAAAGAAAGAAAGGCAGCTTCAGAAGACTCCTTAACCCTTCTCTGCTATACACTGTGCTTCTCAGCCTGGGAAGGATAAACCTCCCCCTTCCCTTAAGGAAGGACTCCATATTACCATCTCGGCAGGGAGGACTGTCTTCCAGAGAGCAGAGATTTATATGAGATGATGCTCATTCTCATAGACCAAATTCAACTTTGATGGGAAGAGAAGGATTTCATTCCAAATCAGATTCTGTTCTTAAATGTGCAGAGTAGTTCTGCTTTCTATTCCCAACAGGGCTACCTATTTTCCTTCTCCAATAAATGGCATTTAAACCTTACTCAGCAGAAAAAAAATAAATAGTTATTTGTAATTATTGTACCCAACTTCCTCTGCGAATTCTGGGCTATAGAAAATCAATTTACCCATCAGGAGCATTTGATCTGCAAGCTCTGACAGATGATACTTGCCTCTTAGAGACATCCTGTTGTGATAATAATTAATGGAAGCTGTCTGTATGATACATGGCACTTCCTACTCTTGCTTGAACTTGAAAAGCTCCAGTCATGAAGCGGTCTGAGCCATGACACTAACATGTTGTAGCCCTCCACTCTGGATCTGAGTGTCTACAGGTAACCCCTCTGCACTCTTGTTCATGTGGGGTAAATTTCTTTGTGTCTTCTGTGGCGTTCAAAATCTTGTTTATTGTTGAAGAGGAGACATGTGGGTTTAATTTATATACATATAAATAACAGTGATAATGAAATAAAAATCATAATGTGTTACCCCTTTTCTTGGTGCCTTTCTTCTTCTCTGCATGCTAAAGAGAATGGTTTCACACTGATGTTGGCTGTAGTGAGATGTTACAGGGTGTAGTCAGCATCCGGAATCCTTCACCAGGAGGAATAAGATGTTCATGTATCCTTCCTTTCTCCCTCCCTCCCTCCCTCCCTTCCTTCTTCCCTTTTACATATGTTAGATAGTCTTCTGTCTGTGTCACCCCTGTAGCTAATTTTGTCTGGTGCTAGGCCTGCAGTGTCTCCTCAAGGTGTCTCTTGTTGTACCACAGCTGCACTTCACTACACCGTGTCATCCTGTCAGGGTCCTAGATATCTCATTTTACTTGAGAAACCCTCTTGTTACTGCTACCTACATAGCTACCTGTATAAAAATACAGTTCTATCACACAAATGTAAATAAAAATTTTGAAATGTTAACTATAGACATGGGGCCAATTAGACAAATTGCTGTCATAGATGAATCAAGCCAAACAAAGCTGTAGGCAGGTCAGGCAAAGTTTGGCCAGAGCAGATCTGATAAACCTCTGTCCTGAGGCATCAACACATGCCTTGTACTAGCACTGGCAACACCGCATTGCAGGGCTGCACAGTTATGCACCTTTTGGCCCTTTACTCCCTTTTCCACAAGACTTTTACTTCAAATACGTTTAAAAGATGATTTAAGAAGGAGAGAGAGAGCACGGAGATAGGGAAATGCTCAAATATTCTCAGAAAAAGGTATTCCAAATGACAAAGTCAAAAGGAGGAGCTGTTTTCCTAGAAATACTACTAATTTTTATAAGAAATTTCATTTTCATCTACTGTATTTAACATTAATGAAGTGGATGATGAACTCCCTTGCTGAGAACTCCAAAGCTGGTTATTTATTGTGAAAATCAGAATCATGTCAACTAAAGTTGGAAATGGTTTGGGGGTTTTGATCAGTTTATTTCAGTATGAAAAAATCACCAAAAAAAAGCCCAAAAAAGCCAAAAAAACCCCCAAAAACCTCAGCAATCTTCCCAGCCAGCGCTCAGGATGAGCAGAATCCCATGTCAATCTCTGGCACCCAGCACAACCTGCCACCTTCTTTAATGGTAGCAAAGGGTTCAGCATAGTCGGATGCAGTAAGCACACACTTGCAATACTTCTCAGCAAATCGACAGAGATGACACCTTACATGTTACTTCCATAGGCAAATGAAAGCTGCTCCATCAGGGACAACTGCAGGACAGCCTCTCTCCAGGAGCAGGACTCTTCTGAAACACAGTATCAAAATCTCTTGAAACTGAAATCCAAGATGAAAACTGATAATATGAAATCATGCTGTAAAACCAAACAATAACTCAAAAATAAATTGGGAGCTGGAATAGAATATTACATTGCAAATCCAGCTGTTTACTGGCAACAATTACAAAAAATATTCTCTTTCCTTTCACCCTCTACGTCACCCTCTTAATTTTTTTATTTTTTTTTAAGATGCAGAGAAGAAAAGACTTTTCATACTGAGTTGGCTTTGTTTATTTACTGCCCTGGAGACATCTTAAGTTGCTCACAGCCAGTCAGTGGGAACTCAAAAGCAATATTACAGGGTAAGCAATGAGATTGACAGGACAACCATGCACTTTAGGAAATAGTTATGTTCATGAGCGCGTTTCTTTTAATCCCTAAAGAGAGCCAAATGCATGACAGCAAGAGAAGGAAAAAATAAGAACACTAAAAAATGGAAAGCAGCAGACTAAGTCCCTTCTGATATGGAGGGTAAAAGCATTAAAAGCAAATGTTTTCCCTGCTATATTTCCTAAATTGTTGCTGTCAGCCAGATTCATGATCAACCTGGGAATCATTGCCACAGAATCGAGGCATTCTGCCACTGCATCAAGGCAAAAAATTTGGCAAGGCCAAAGTAGAAGAGGACATTTGTGTGGATTATGAGGTGAACCAGAATTACAGTATTAAAGAGTTTACCAATCTATTATAAAATGAGGAGATTTGGAAAAGCCATCCATATTGCTTCTGTGCAGAAGATAATCTCCTGTGGGACTATCTGGGATAATTTTATACAAGTAATAATGAGCTATGATCCATTGTAGATATTATTCCTATAACCCTTCAAATTTTCTGTCTCTTATTACTAATGCAAAAGATCTCTTCAGTCGGGGTACACCCATACAGTTAAAGCAAATGTTTTCAAAATACTACTCTAGAAATGAAGTCACCTTACACAAAAGTTCTTCTTTATATTATTAGATTGCTATCCTTCAAAACAGGCCAGCTGCACCCAGAATATCTATTTGGAATGGTCCCTGGTTCTCACTAATTCCTGACCTTGAGAACTGAGTAAGTGCTAACTGATCCAGGCCAAACCTAATCAAGCCAAACCTGCCCTAGTGCCAGGGCTCCTTCTAACAGTCACTGGCCTGGTTCCAGTGCCAGTGCTCATGCTTTGGCACAATTTATTTAGTAGAAGAGACGAGTATAACAACTATGATAATATTGCCTAGTAGAAGGCACCCAACATGCCAGTCAGGCAATGGTGGTGTGACACAGCACATCAGAGTCTCATGGACCAAGATGATGTATGGAAGCTCTGCAGCCATTTCAAACTGTCAGGGTACAGCTTACCCGCTGTGTGAAAGCCCAAAGGAAGCATGACCCTCTTATTACAAACCCCAGGGGATGGCAACTTTGCTCAACACTTCACAGCTTAAACCTAACAACAATGAGAGCTTTTGAAGTGACAAATACAGTCATTAATCTTCACAGAATCTCTCACAGCCAAATTGCATTATTTCAGAGCTAGAAGGTGGATATAATATATCAATATATCACTTGACATGATTAATACATACCATCAGTTCAAGAAAAGTTATTTTCTTCCCTTCACCTTCACATATGTTCAGTGCTGCTTGCAGAAGTTGTAAGTTCCCCTTCATTAATTCACTGAAAACAGTCCCTACCCAGCGCAGGTTTTTTCCTTCAAAAGCAGTGTATTAATTTCAGTTGCATATACCTCATGAAGTAAAATACAAATCCAACTACAGATTGTTAAAAGCATAAGAAAGCTACTTACCTTGTAACAGATTAATTAAAATACTTCACATCTCCAGTCAACCATGCAATGTGGCCACTGGCAGGCCACTGGTACTAACTGGCTGCTAACCATTACATTCTGTGGGATACAAGGGATTTAAAAATATGTACAAAAATACTTCATATTTTCTGTTTACTGTAACGAGTTTTTCCTTGAGGAGAGCAATTTGTTAGGACGTGACAATTTAATCATCCCATCTCTACTTTGTGAGTGTTGTCCTTCATTTATTAAAAAAATGTCTGTATAGATTTCCTAAATTGACTTCCACCTTGAGTAAATATCTGTTATCAGAATGGTAGCGCCATGGGCATAGTGAAATTTAAATTCAGTTTCTCTAGAGAAATATGGATATATAATAATTAAAAAATTATTCTAAAGCAAAATGTTTAGCTGAAAACTAAATGTTATGCTTTGCTTTCTGGATATGTAAAATTACCATTTCTCTTAAGAGAAGTAATTTCATAAAACAAAACATCATTTCATCATGAGAAGTTAAAATGTTCCATTTTGAATATTGCAAAATATGTCCTGATGTTCTCTCCTCTTTCTATTTTATTTCTTCCCAAAGCTATTTACAAATTGCCTCTGCATTTATGAATGTTTTTATTTCAAAATGGCATTTTCTGGTAATTCCCTTATTAACCAAAACTGGTTCTGGGAAAAGGGGCAGATCTTCAAATGGGTCTCTGCTTCTTACAGTGGGGGCAGCCTGCCAAAATAATGTGTCATGTATTGAGTCAAATGTGAAGGCATAAAATTAGCATATAGGTCAAAAGGAGAAACATCTGACTCCAGATCTGAAACTAGAATTGACTTTTGTCTACGTTGCCTCAACAGTTCAGCTCTGATGATGCCAAGTACACTACATAACTCATGTAATATGATGTTATGTTGGTCTAAGTTTATGCTCAGACAATTGATTAGTGGTTGAGCATTGTAGGCTAAAAGGCAGTTTTTAGTACGTATCAGCCAGTCAGTGAGGGATCACAGCCAGCAATAATAGGCAATGTGACCTCTGCTAAAGGAAAACAGGAAACTATCAACTGCAAAGATGTAACAAAGGAAACTCTGTGACCTTTCCTACTGCTTCAATAAGATGGAGTGTAACTGTGCTACTAAACGGCATCTCAGAATTTGGCCTTTAGTGTCTTAAATCGTCTCTCCTAGAACAAAATTAAGATTCTATTTTGGTGTTTATTTCCTCTAGCTAGACATCATTTCTCACAAAATACAGGTGATCAAGATCTTTGACTGCTAACCACCTTTCAATGTGTGTTGAAGTGGTCCAACATGTCCAAGTATTCTTTAGGCTGACTAAGAGGCACACAAACAGACAAAAGAATTCATTTCCTCTCCTAGGACAACGAAATTTTAAAATCACTAAATTCAAATCCTGTGACATGATGACAGGGTAGGAAGAAGGATAAGATTGTCATTGTACAGGAAAGGATCTCAAGAGAATGAGAATTTCCTAGGTATCCAGATAAACAGACCAACATTTTCAGATGTGTTTTTCACTCATGAATGAGCCCTCCAACTCATAGCATGCAGGATGGTCTCAAGGTGTAAGACATCTTGAAATGGTCACAAATCATTTTGATGACTAAGGATTTAAAGTCCTGTCAGTCATTATCTTTATTAGACAAAAAGTCTTGACATGGAGAAATCACCATATGTTACATACTCTGTGTGCAAAAGGTTAGTTGAATATATCAAAGCACTGCACTTTCAATGAACAAGAATTCTCTTGCATTAGACCATTACTGTCTATACTGTTCCAACATTGCTTTAATGAATGAAGCACACATTAGCACAGCAATAGTATCCCTAGACCATTTGTAAAGGTATATCTTGTTTACAGAAAAATACTATCAATTAATGATTTTTAAAATGGGTTTGTTTGGCACACTTTTGTTTCTCCTCCCAGACAATGTCTTTCTCAAACGAACAGAGAGATTTTCTGATATTCAAACAAGGTATAGAGTTGGCATCTCTTATAAAAGTGTGGGGTTTTATTTTACATTGTGTCTACAAACTTAAACACCTGCCTTAGGGTGCGATGCTTCACCTGCTGGAAGTACTTATCTCCTTCAGTGAGTATGACCTGAAAGAATAAATGAGACTGAACATCTAACTTAAACAACTTCATATGGATGAGCAGACCCATGCAACAAAGGCTGTATGCACTTATCAGTTGTGTCTTTGTTTCCTCCTAGTGGAAATGCTAATAAATTCTTGACTCTTTATACATTATTATAAAGATATTTCAATAATTGTCATAGATCAACTGATCAGTGATGTGTCCTGGCACATTTCGTTCATCACCCAAAATACCAACATGTAAAGCTGTCCTTTAGAAGAAGCATGACCTCTAATTTTGCAGTCACAGTAATAATGGGTGGTGAATAATGAGTCCTTCAGGGGGACAAAGGCAGTCTGCATCCCAGATCCAAGAGACCATAAAGAATTAAGCAGCACCTTTGGTAAGAAGACCAGCATATTGCTAGTTACCAACAGAAGGTATATTCAGACACTGGTTGAGGGCCATATGAATGAGAAGGAAGAAATCCACATGCCATAAACAGGCATTCAAAGACAGCTGTGCAAATAAAAATGGGTCTTCAACTGAGTGGTTGAAGAGTGAGCCATTCATACTTTGCAATAGAGGTAGTACACACATGTGACATCAGAAAAACTAAGACTTAAAAGCAGCTTGGCTTCACTTCAAGTGCCTAGAGTACTGATGAAAATGGACCATCCTTGTGGAATTGCTAAAACAACTGTTGACTGTGAGGTTGCCTTAATAAACAGAATTTCTTGTAAATTTTACAATAAACTAACTGCAGAGGCCTCATGGGTCTCAGTTCCTAAAGAAATAACAGAAGGGCCTTTGTAAATACACATGCAATGCAATCTCAATAAAATCACACCCATTGTGCTAGATTAGTTTGTTGCCCTGGGTCTAGGCAACTGCATGGTTCATAACACAATAGAAAAGCCACTTTTAACTGGGCCTCTTTTGAGTCTGAAAATACTGTCTTTTCTAGGAGTATGCCAACAGTAACTACATTGTCTTCCCTCTGATCAGTTCCCATGCTTCTCCTAAGATCTGTTTACTTTGGATATATATGGGCTGTTAGTAGCAATTCAAGGTCACTGCCAAATCCCTAAAAACTATTGACCAGATAGAGACATTAAATGCTCTGACTACTTGCTAGAAATTTCTTATTCTCTTACTTCTTCTGTGAAATCTGTAAAATAGTTATACCTCTTTAGCCCTCTTATTTCCAACAAAACGCTCAGAAAATTGTGCTGATAATCTAGAGATATATACTTGCAAATTGGACAGTCTTTGTGATATTTTAAGGCCAATCCTATCAATTTCATTTTTCATATTTCATTGCTAGCCAAAGGGGCACAGAAGTTACACATATGTTTGCAGTGTCCCCATCACTGGTGTTAACAGCACTGCACATGGAGCCCACCTTCTGCCCATGCTCTGACCCATGTCTGTGATGCTACTGCAGCTCCCAGAACTACTGATTAGATCTGTAGATAGGGACAGATGTCTCTGACTGAATAGTCTTTGTCCTTACTTTGAAGATTTTCCCTGCCAAGCAAAAAAATCTAGATATTTTCAGAGAAGAAATAGCAAATAAGAATGAGAAACAGAGAACAAAGTGCCAAACTCTTAAGTGTCATCAAGCTTCTTGTAGAGGAAGTTTACAGGAAGACAGTGTTACTTGATGGTAAAGAGGAGTACATATAACTAGCCACAATTATGTCAAAAATTCTTGAGTTCTAGACACAATGGTCATTGACTGGCATCAAATGGAAAAATATACTATCCTCTCATGGGAGACTTTTTCCACTCTACTACAGAAAAAGTGCCATAAGCTTCTGTCAAAAGTGTATCAATGCCACAGTATTGAAATGCAAACATTTTCTGGAGTGTCAGTGTCATTAAAGTCCAGGGGAATCTAGGAAATTTCATAGTTTTCTTCCTCAAATGAATTTGTGCTTCTTCATTACTTACGAGAGTCCAATATGAGTATATTGTTTCTTTATAGTATTATGTATTTTCTGCTTGTTTTTACAGTTCTGTTCTCATTTCAGGAACTTACTCTGTAACGGGAAATTGAAGCTATAGTTGGAGAAGTTATCATGAACTGTAAAGTCCATGTAGCATTACAATGAAGATTTATACTGTTTATTCTACCTAAAGGATGANACCTCTCCCCCCCCCCAAATCTGTCATACTCTCTGGTTGGTAATACCATGGGACTTTGCATGCTCCTCTAAAATGGATGATGATTGTCCATCTCTCCTCCAAGCCACCACAGTCTTTCACAACAACAGCAGATGCTTTCCTTGGGGCTAGGAAAAAAACCAAACTGCTGGATGTTTCTGATAAAGTAAAAGCACATGTACCCCCAGGATATATTTCAAAGTACATTTTCATAAGTTGCTATTAGGAAAATAAAAAACAACGCATTGTTTCACTCTCCTTCAATGAATCTTTGCAAGGTACAACCAGCATGGATCTGAAAGTCCGTGGTTTCTGAAGCACCACTGAGTAGTAATATCTCAAGCTGCTCTTAAATTTATTTCCAGGAAAGAAATATCTACAGATTTCCTAAGTAACATATTACTATGCATTACTGTCTTTATGGTTATCTCCTTTCAGTACTATGTTTCCAGAAATACCCTTTGCTGATTTCTTGTTCTTCCCCTTACACATGTAGAAAGCAAGTAATCACAGTCCATTTTACAGAAGTCTTATACATATTGCAAAACTGTTTCACATCCTCCTTCCATACCCCCTATTCAAAACCAAACTGGCTTGAATCTGTCCATTTTTCTTCTCAAAATCTTTAATTCTTAAAGCTCTGCTTTGTTCTTGTTTCTTCCTGCACCATTCCTGACCAGTGTTGCAAGAGTTCTCCAGCCAAGGTTCACGGTCACCAGCACGGTAGAATCATCACCTTCCATGTTTTGGTTAAAACCCCATACTGTTCAGAAACATAATAATGGTTGGATTATCTGCAGTCTTGTGGAGGGGGGAAAAGGAAAACTCAGGGGTATTCTGGAGAGGACAGGGTCGATTTGAGCTGACATCAGTTCACTCTGTACTTCAAGCTGGTCAGGTGAGAGCCATGGCCATCTAAGAGGCATTCTATTACATGGAAAAATTTATAAGACCAGATCTGGAGTATTGTTTTGGACAAGATACAAGACAGATAAAGACATATAGAGCAGGATCATTGCAGGGCCATCAGTGGAGCACAGGATATCTGAGATGTGGCTGATAGAACCAGGTTTATTCAGTCCTAAGAAGATGAACCTTTTCTTCTTCTTTACAAACATGCCTTCACCCAGGCACTATTGTCCCAAGCCATTTTTGCTGTTCCTCAGCGTACCCAGTAACAACATCTCTTTCAGAAGGCAACTGAGAGATCAACAACCCATGTCTGTTGGCTTTGTGTAATGTCTTGCCACCAACGGCACGGTGAATGCAGGACTCAGGGCATTGAAGGATACTTCCAGAGTCCTTGGTAATGAAGCAATGTTTTATTTTGAAAATATCAAACTAAATGTTCTGAAACTTTTTGGGTTATCTTTTATGTCAGAGGCAATAATAGTAAACCAGTCTTTTTCATGGAAAAATAAAATTATTAATAAAAAACTATAAAGTTCTTCTGAAGATAATAGAATAAACATTTCTATCCCTACCTACACTCTAGTCTCTGGGAGTGCAAGAACAGAGCAGACTGAGGCACGGTCCATGAGATGGTTTTAATCATTCACTGCTCCTTACACCATAATCACCTGTAATTACTTCAAATGGTTAAATGATTCCTGTTAGAGTAGCAGCTGCTGTACATCCCTAGAAACTACTGTAATTACAAACTCAGTCTCTTTTTATTAAGTGCAGTGGGCACAAGCAGATTGCTTAAGTTATCAGTTTGATTCAGTTCCCTGATATATTAGATTGTAATGATTCCTTTGGTTAAATATAACAGCATGCACATCCACCAAAATTTCCAGATAAATGTTATAAACTCATACTAGAATGAGAAGCATGAGAAGGCTCTGTTTTAATAACAATTATCTAGAACTTGCCCTTTGCTACAAAGCTATATTCTTTTCATTAATAAAAATAATGTATATATACATAATACATTGTTCTACTGATCTACACTACAGACAGGTTGAATGGGAACATGTCATCACTATATCTAAAGTATAACTTACAAAAATCTTTCAAATGACACAGATCTTCTTGAAAGCAGACTCTTCAACAGTCTTTTATTTTTCAAAGAGAATAGTTAATTCCAGATATTTTAAGCTTGATTTAGAATACGCGCTCTCATCACTGCCATAAAATGACTAAATTGACATACTAGTGCTCACAAATCAATCAAGTCATAGAAAACACAGTGTAAATGTCAGAATATACAGTTAGACATTTATATATGTGTAGTTTGAAATGGAGAGAGGAAACACTTCTGAATAATATTGCAGGCAAATATAAGCATTCTTCTACAAGCAAATTCATCACTACACGAAAGTGCAGATGGTTTCCTGATCTTCTCTTCTGCACACTCTTTTAGGTGCCTTCTTTTGTGCTATTTTTATGCCCACTCCCTTCTGCAAAAATAACAGCAAAGAAATCATGGGAGGCAAATGTTGGATGTCTTGAGCTGTGCAACAGCCTGTCCTTCTGTTCTCTTGTCTTCAGCCTGTCCAGGCAGTCCTGTTGTTCAGCTTCTTTATTATGGTCACTTTATTGTATCCATGGTTCCACAAAAACCCAAAATGCTGCCTCTAGTCTTTTAGGAGCATTCTGAGGGAGGTTCTCCAAAGATAACTATTTAAAGAAAAAGGTCATTTTTTCCTGCTGTTTTGTTGATATGACAGACAGAAAACATGATAAAATTGACTAAAAATTGGTGCTTTAATGTCCCTGGCAAATCTATTTTCTTTCAAGGAGATGAAAGAACTAAATATTTTTCCAAACCCTTGCCAAGGTGTTTATAGACATGGCTATATCTTCCAAAATTATTTGGGGTGCTTACAAATGACTAAAGAATTAATGATTAAAGAGGCAAGGTTAATTATTTAACTTTTTACTGCTCATTCTTAGAGAAGGCAGCATAGTGCTCCTCCAGCACTTTCCCCTACCCCGGGTTTAGCAGGCAAGGTGGGCTTCCTACTCAGTGCAGTAATATCTCTGGTTTAGGAAAATGAGCAGTGTTAATACCCACCAGCCATGTGCTATCTTTTGGAAAACATTCAGGTGTTATGTTAATCAGAGCTGATGCCTCAGCCTAGGCTGGCTCTTATACACATGGCCACCAATTGCCATTTTTGTGGCAGGCTGACTGGTTACTGCAAAGTCTAAATCCTGCGTAATTCCACTTGCAAAGTAGAATGGTATCTGCAGTTCTCAAACTCCTCCTTTGCCTCTGCTCTCAAGCCCATGTTCACACCTCCCTTACCTATCTACCTGACAAAACAATATCATCAAGGTCTTCAGCTAATGTAAGTTACATTTACAGCCACCCTCCGATATCATTACTCCTTCAGTGTAGAAAGCATCTATCAGTGTGAAAAAAAGCAGAAAGAAAAAGATACTGCAATGGAAGTGATTGTTATTGTGACTAAAACTAGCCAAAGTATTAAACAAAAACATCAAGTAAGTGACATTTAGTAATGGGCATTTTTCTGTTCTTCTCAGGGAAAAATGTTCTCATGAGAGATGATTGGAAGCACAGCTCTTTAGAAATGCACTGGGAGGGACAGACTGTTTTCATACATGCTTTTCTACTTTGCACCCACAATATACTAAGTAGTTTTTATATTATTTACAGGCTCTGTTTCTCCTTAGAAAAATAATTTGAGTAACTAATTTTCAAGAGCTAGACCAGTCACTTTGGACAAAACAGAAGAGAAAAAACTAACCTGTGTATTCCTGAAGAGGAAACACCACTGCTATGAATAAAGGAACAAAGGGATGATAATCAATGTTTTAATTTACAAAAATAATACTGCCTACGCCATAATTCACGCACTAACAGATGATTTCAGCCAAATCAGCTATTAAATTGGAAATACTTCATCATGCATTCAATATTCATTTAGCTGCAAGAGGAATTGTTTGAAGACCACACTGTCATTTCCATGGAGGAAGCTTTGACTTCTCTGTTTTAATGTAACACTGCCAGCAGCCTCCACCCCAGTGACTAAAACAAGTAGTGAGAATTACTGAAATAGTTCTGAAGAAATCAAAAAAACTGCAACAGTTTATCAGCACAGTCTTCCTCTTCAACCTAAATCTTCTGTGCAGGTTTTACTTGTGTCATGCTCCCGAGGGTGTATGAGTCATACAGGGAGTGCCATTTGGTTGACATTTTCCATCTGCCAGCAGTGGGTTGCAGCCCCCAAATGCCAAAACTGAAGCACAAAATAGAGACATGGGGATTCCTACTTACAGGATAAAATTGGACTCAGAGCATAATTCCTCCTGAGCTGAATTGAACTCGTTATGATCTTTGAAAGGATAAGGGGATAATATTTGATTTTGAGTGGAGCCAGACATCTGCACCCCTCTCTGTCTTCACTGGGGATGTGGACCCTCAGCACCCGCTAGGACGAGAACCTATAGCCATTATACAAAGGGGGTGAAGAATATGAAGATGATGAACAGTGACATCCCTAATCTTTGCAGGGTAATATAGCTCATGATCACAGCTGGTTAAGATACAGAATGACCAAATGATTAATCAGCAGAAATGTGGGCTGTGCTGTTACTGCATCAAAGCATACAAGGCCAAACAAGCTCTCAGCTGGAGTACAGATGCCAAAAGCAAGCTGACAGCCAGAAGCCATGTGTTTTTGGAACCTATCCCTGAAGAATGGGAAGGAGGAGAGATTTTCCCATGCTGATTTTTCTCTCATTGACTCTGGAGTTGATCCACTACAGATGAAGTCCAAATCTGCATTTGGAACCTAGTATAGAAATGACTTACAAAGGATAACAGAAGGTAAAAAAAAAACTAAAGCAAAAACTGAAAAAAAGTGGGGAGCAGGGGGAACCCTCTCCATCTTTTCACCTTTTCTATTACATGGAAGAAGCCAAGAAGAGATTAAGGATGAGATTAAAGAAGGATTTTTCAAAGTGACCAATGATCTTTTGTAAGGTTTGGGATTTTGGAGAGCTCAGCATTTAACACCTGAAAATCAGGACCAATCATTATTTTTCCATAAAAGTAGCCTAAAATTATTCATCACTTGAAAATCTCAGTCACATTAACTACCTTAGCAACACACAAACACTGAGTTAGAAGTAAGAGCATCTTGTGTACCAGGATCATGAAGTTCTCTTTGTCTTTAGCCTAGAGTGTAGATTTTCAAAGACTGACTAGCAACATAAAACAAAACAAAGTAAAAATGTTTCTTTTGTACAGAACCCAATGACACTTACCTGACAGTAGGACAGCAACCTGGAGAATCCTTCAATGACTCCACCTCCAATACAGTTTACAAGTACTGGTAACAATAGAAAGGGGGGTCAGCACAGCTCTTCTGTGAAACACAAAATCATAGAATGGCTTAGCTCCAAAGGAAACCCTGGAGGTTGTATGGCACCATCTTCTGCTCAGATCAAGGCTTCTTTTGAAGCACATTTTTCAGAGCCATGTCTAGTTCAACCTGAGTGTCTGGAAGGATGGGGACACTGCCTCCCTGGACACCTGTTCCAGTGTTTGATTGCCCTTGTTGTGAATGAATAATGTTTTCTTTATATGCAGTCAGAACATTCTACACTGCAACTTGTGTCCGTTGTCTCATATCTTTTCACTGTCTGCCTCTGAGAAGAAACTAACTTCATCCTGTCTATACTGTCCCATTAGGTAGTTGCAGACAGCAGTAAGATCCCCCTGAGCTGTCTCTCCTCGAACCTAAGCTATCCTGAATCTTTCAACCTCTCCTCATACGTCATGTGTTCTAGCTTCATGATCCTCTTGGTGGTTCCCCAAGGGACACAGTCCAGCCTGTCACTGTCATTCTTGTAATGAAAAGCCCAAAACTGGATGCAGTACTGCAGATGTGGTCTCACAAGTGCCAAACAAGGGAATATTAACCTGACTTACTGGCTGCATTCTTTCTTGTACAGTCCAATATGTGGTTGCTCTTCCCTGCAGCAGGCACACGCTGCTGCTTCAAGTTCATAAAGTCACAGAATCACAGAATGGGTCAGGTTGGAAGTGACCACACTGGGTTATCTTATCCAATCTCCTGCTCAAGCAGGGTCATCCTAGAGTACATTGCACAGAGTCTGTGCCACTGATTATGACTCACTGGGATCTGCTATTCAGCCAGTTCTCCAGCCACCTCACTGTCCACTCACCAGCCTGAGTTCAAGTTGTTTGACACCAGGTCCTTCCTTGAAAAGTTGCTTCCCCAGACTGCTTTATTGCATAGTTTTATTGCCCACCATTCCCTAATGTCTTTGATGAACTTCATGAGTTTTCCATCAGCCTATTTCTCCAGCCTTCATAGATCCATCTGAAGAGCAGCTCTGTCCTCCAGCATGTCAGCTGCCGTCCCCTGACTGGTGTCATCTGAAACTTAATGAGGGGTTTTGACAGGTTCCAGCGTCTAAGCTACTGGATTTGCAATTTCATAATATTTCAACCACATCATTGTGTTGAACGTATTGCGACAGTTTTTATTTGTTATTTGAATTATTGTATCTTATGAAGCTTACATTGCACAGTCTAGGCACTTATTTCAATGTTTGGAAAAAGTTCTAGCAATTCTTAGGTACTCACTGCTTTGTCTTTTCTTTATAAGGTTATCCTCCAGTTATACACAAGGCCAGCAGGGATTAGTAGAATGGTGCCATACTTGGATTGACAGTTTCAGGAAAATTTTAGTTACGGAACATGAAACATAAGTTGTAGGTTATTGCAAATTATCCACACACCCCTTGATATCTTTTACATGCTTAAGGATCTTTCACACTATTTTTAGGCCAGTATGCCACTTCTGTAGATTATTTCTTCTATATGAGATTAATTTCAATGGAGAATGAATGAAATACAGTGATATGGCAGCATTTCCTGATAATCTTTTGGACATCAGACATTGTCCATAACAGCAAAGAATCTCTTTCCTGCTGAGAAACCAGTCATTGCTTCCACAGGGAGTTGATTTCAGGCATGGAAAAGCCAGATAAATAAGTATAAACGAAGCTGTGCTTCATTAGCTTCCCTAGCTTTTTTCAATTGATACAGTCAGTTCTGAGTTATGAATATAAGTTTTGAATATGTGAAATCTTATAGGTCTTTCAGAGAAATAAAAAAGATAAGACAGAAAAAATTCTCTTGGGAATGTGCAACTGATCTGTTGACTTCAGAGTTCATCTGGTATGGTAACTGATTACAGCTCCAACTGAATGACTAAGAAACAGATTTATAGACACTGTAACAGGCCTTTAAAGAATAGCTTCTTGATAATTGGTGGAAAAACCTTTCCTTGATCTACTGAAATGCTTTAAGAGTTGATCTAACCAACAGCAATAAATTATGATCATCCTTTTTAGATCAGACACTGTCAGGTTTTTCACATGCTAAAAGAAGTTTTTAGTTTGTAATAACTCCTGTTAGAAACCAGATAACCTGGTGTTGATCAAAAATTGGTGTTCCATTTTTGTAAAGGGGCCTTGGGAGAGTTAAAGCAAGAGCTAGCATAAAATCTCTTACCCGCTTTTGTGTTACAGATGCACTTTCCATGCATTGCATAGGTAACATATCCACGGATTTATTCCTACACAGAGAAAAGTTATCTGGTTTTGCCACCAAAATGTTTTCGTTTCAATAAGGAACCTTGAAGCTATACTCAAATTTACACACCTGTGAATTCCTAAAATATTATACCAAAGACAGCAAAGCTCTGAAGATTCCCTATTTTACTGCCTGGGGCTAAGAGGTCTAGAAGCACTCACCCCGCTGTAAATTTGCAGATGACACCAATCTGGGTGGCAGTCTTGATCTGCTGGAGTAGGAAGGCTCTGCAGAGGGATCTGGACAGGCTAGATCAATGGGCCAAGGCCAGCTGCATGAAGTTCAGTAAGATGAAGCACCAGGTCCTGCACTTGTGTCACAACAACCCGCTGCAACCCTACAGACTGTGGGAACAGTATCTGGAAATCTGCCCAGGGGAAAGGACCTATGAGTGCTGGTCAACAGTGACTGAACATGAGCCGGTGTGTCCCCAGGTCAGCAAGGATGGCATCCTGGATTGTATCAGAAATAGTGTAGCCAGCAAGACTTGAAGAATGATTGTCCCTCTATATTCAGCACTAGTGAGATCACACCTTGATAACACACAATAAAGACATTGAGGTACTGGAGCATGTCTAGAGAAGGGCAACGAAGCTGGTGAGGTGTCTGGAGCACAAGTCTGGAGTGGCTGAGGGAGCTGAAGATGTTTACTCTAGAAAAAAAGGAGGTTCAGTGAAGACCTTATGACTCTACAATTACCTGAAAGGAGGTTGTAGTGAGGTGGGGCTCAGTCTCTTCTTCCAAGTAACAAGCGACAGGATGAGAGGAAATGGCCTCAAGTTGCACCAGGGGAGGTTTAGCTTGGCTCTCAGGAATAATTCCTTTACAGAAAGGGTTGTTAAGTATCGTAGCAGGCTTCCCAGTAAAGTGGTGGAGTTACCATCCCTTGGGCTATTTAGAAGACATGTAGATATGACACTCAGGGACTTGGTTTAGTGGTGGACTAAGCAGTGTTGGGTTAATGGATGAATTTGATGACCTTAAAGGTATTTTCCAGCATTAATGATTCTGTGCTTCAAAGTTTTAAATGAAGACAGGCCCAGGTAGTTCATATGGTAATGTTATATTTTGATATTTAACCCCGCTGTACCCTGAGTATGTGCAACACATCTTTTGGCCCTGTTCTGCACATTACAAGGTATCTGTTTGGGCAAAGTAATAGAGGAACTATGGATGTAAATATTTCTTCTCTGGAGTGGGAACACTCATCTACACTGCTGTTTCAAGAACTGATGTTTCTCACACACATGCAACCCTACCAGCATGCAATTTGCGTAAAACTTATCTTTCTCTTTCCTCACACCTCTATGGTTCCAGGCACCACTCAGCTTGCCAGTATTTGTAAGGCATCTAATACTGTCCCTCTACTGCCTTATGGGTCACAACAATATTTAAGCTTGGCATGAAGAAGATGTTAACACATTCAATTTAATCAACAGGACATGGTGACAAAAAGGAGAATGATCATCAGATCAAAGGTAGGCCTTCGACCTATACACCTAGTTATTTTAAGCACCTGCAACAGAGGTAAGACACAGTAGGATGCTTTTATAAAAAATATTCTGAAATCTGTCATTTTTATTACATGATTTTCTGAAATAGTTTTGACACTAGCAATGAGACAAAATTTTCAGCTTTAATTTATATTAAGCCATTTCTTTTTATTGAATTGCTGATGGAAGAAGAAATAGTTCCTGTGACGGTGAGAAGACTTGGACTAGTAATTTCTCTATTCTTTCAAATCAAGTTTTATGTAACATTTAACAGAAAATAGTCTGAGAGACACTTGAAGCATAAAGGCTAGACAAATGTCAGGAAATATAGCGCATAACCTCTGACACCAGGAACTTAAAGAAATTTTAAAGTGTATTCACTGATGTGATGGAATACTTACTCTAATGACATAAGTGTATAGCTGCGAGGCTTCCAAAGAGATAAAGTGTCTGTAGAGTAGAGATTTTAACAGTAATATTCATTATCTCCAAACATTATAACATCAAAATAGCCTTAAAGATGTGATTTAGGAATTACTTGAGATAAACTAATTATAACACCTTAACAGAATTTATGTCCAAGAAATTAACTAAGGATGATGCTTTTCCATGAAACACAAATTACTGAGTTTCAGGACAGAATAAGCAAACAAGACTGTTTGATGTTTCAAATGAGGCTCTGAGGATGTTGGAGAGGAATCTTCTTCAAATCTATTAACATGCAAGTGGTGAATGTACAGACCAGAAAAAGCAAATAAACAAAGTGAAATCCGAGGAGTTGTAAAGCAAGCCACCCCACTGTGGAGAATCCTCCCCACAAAGCCATTACTTGGATCTCTGCTGGTTTTAATCTATATAAATGACTGAGACAGATGGAAACCAGTATGCAATCTGCATTCACTGATTATATCAAGCGAGTGAGCAGAAAAAAGGAGCTGCGTTTCCTCTGAAATCAGGCTGCTATGCAGTAAATAAAACTCTGCATTGACAAAGATAATTGATGACATGCCATATGCAGCAGTAAACAGTCCAGAAGATGAAATGAAGTCAAGCAACAAAAAACCAAAGAACTTGGATGTGACCTCAGGGAGGCACAGGATTTGTCTAAGAAACACCTTTCATGATGGATGTAGAGAACTTTCCCTTTAAAATCTTGTGAATTCTGCCAGTAAGGAACCTGTTTGGAAAGGTGGAATGCTGTATTTTTCTCCATGTCACCCCATTTATTTGTCAACAGTGCACTACTAAAAACATATAAAATCATACAGGTGCTGTCTCACATAATTTAAGAAATTTGAGACATCAATTGACCCTGCATTGCCAAGTCCCGTAGCTGTTTCACAGCAGCAAACAGTAAATCTCAGCCAAAAGAAACAAGAAAAGAGAAAAAGATTGTAATTTTATATAATCTATTAGACCTACCAGCCTAAATCATGACAAAGTAAAGTAGCTTTTTTACAAATATCTCAATGATGTATAGCCAAATGTATAGCACCTTCATAAATAAGAGATTATGAAACAATTCTGGAATAATTTGGAAGATTCTGTGTTATTCCCTAAGGGCAGTAAGAGTTTGAATGCATGTGTTCTGAAGGAAAAGTGCTTGACTTAAAATGCCTCATTAATTGTGCAAAAGAAGAAAGGCTACTCACTTCTTACAAACATGGTCTTTGTTGCTAAAGCCTGCCCATGAAGATTCAAAGAAACTGGAGGCAGAGATTAACTTATGAGCCCCTTATAATTCTCATCTCTGTACAAGGTGTGATTTAGGCAGGAGAAATGGTCACCTCTCCTTCAGTTTTGTGGACATGCCCCTTGAATGACCTTGGGAAGGCTGAACCCAAAAGACCTGTTTGAGAAGTTAGGTAGACTTAAAGGCTAGAGCGAAGAGTCAAGATTTCTGCAGGTGTGAGCACAGTCTCCGGGAGATAACCTAGATTCATGAGGCTGTGAGTAATCTCATGAAATAGACAGACACAATGTATGTAAATCTTCCTTCACTGTTTTACCTGCCATTGCTTTTCTCTTGCAGCAAGACTGAGTGAGAAACCTCTCCTTACCTCTCAAAACTGTAGCTTTCCTTTTAAGCCCACTGTGATGTATCGAGAACTAACCCTGCTCGAGTTGGTAGAAACTGTTGCCACTCTGTTCTGTGCATTCCCATTTACCCACCACCCACTTCTAATTGCCAATATGGGAGTTTGTGTCACCTCTTTTTGACTCAGATCTTCTCTAAATCCTTCTTTTGACACTCTCTTCCTGCCCTGAAAACCCTCTCAAATCAGGTTCATGGCCTGACCATTCAAACATTTACACTAGCACAGGGCAGAGGATGGCCAGGTCTGGAGCTCAGGCTGCTGGGAGAGGGCAGGCAGTCATGTCAGTCACTTAACTTGTTGATCTGATGAAGAAATGTCACTTAATAGATGCCCAAAGCATCCTTGGGGAACAGTCAGGCCATTCTCTTGGGTAGCTTATCGCAAGAAATATGAAAGGGCTGAAAACAATCAGGGCCAACCATAAAGCTCCTTTACTGAAAAGGACATTTGGGTCACTTGAAGTTCTTGTGAAATGTTTTTATGCTTTTAGAACCTTGGTAACTGATGCTGCAGATGCCCATTATTGATTGCTGAAAAAATTATATAGGAAAGAGACTGTGGTTTGCCAGGGCTTTTGCACTTCCTGGCACTAGGAGTAAAAGGAGAATGAATTCCCAGGTCAGGTTAGGAGAGAAGGAGCCTTTGTCCCCAGTATGGTCTCAATATGAACTCCTGCAAACCTAAGCTGGAATACATAATTCAGGGGATGTAAAGCCTGTCCCAGGAGGGGGGTGTGGTAGAAGGGAGTTTTCACAGTGCCATTCTCTGTCCTTTTGTACCAGACTACTGTGCAGGACATCAGAACCATAAAAAAAGATAAAGCTGAGGACAGACAGGGTTGTAGGACTAGCAGAGCTCATGCTACCCTGTGCAGAGCAGCACAGATGAGCAATGGGGGGAGGGGGTGATGGAAGGTAGAGGAAATTAAAGGAAAACAAATGCAGAACAGATGTCAAAAAGCACATTTTCCTTTGGAGAATAATAAAGGCATGTGGTGGCCTTCCAGACAAGGTTACTAGGGCAGGAATAACAAGGTCATTTCATAAACAATTAGCTGCTCTTCAGGGTGAAAGTGAAAAGCTAGCAGTGACCAAGTCGGACAGCTGACACAAGAACAAAGAAGATATTCTTTCCTTTTCTTTGCACAAGGGACATTCTTCTTTTAACACTCTTGTTTTCGCAGTTACTCTTTCCTTGCAAAAATTCCCTGATAAACCTCAATGCCTCTCTCCATTAAGGCCATCAGGAAGAAGTTGGTTAGTGTGTGCTCGGATAGTTAGAGTAGTAGAGGGGGTGGCATGTATGTGTTCATGACCCGGAATATATGGGTGTGATGTGAACTCTTCTCTGCTAGGAACAGAAGACCACCAACATATTTGACCCACAGGCAGTCAATAACCACTTTCCAGGTCTTTCTGATCTTGGACTATGATTGAAAGGGCATTAAATGGCTACTTAATGGAGACAGCCTTTCAGGCTGCAATGAGGCTTTATGTACATTACTGGCAAACTTCTGTATTACTAAAATTTCTTCAGAAAATACTTAAGTTCAGGTACCTAGAAATCTGTCTAGCCCCTTGTTGTGTCATTCACCAGCTAACTTACAACTTTTGTTTTTTTTGTTTTGGTAAATTATTTGTATTACTGACTAAACAACTTCTTCACTTGATGATGTGAAAGTAATTCAGACAGGAAGGAGAGTTTGAAATTAGAAGGAATATAGAAAGAAGGCACTGAAGTGCTTCCTTTTCTCTTTAACTTAAGGATGTCATCAGTATATTCTTAAATGCTTGCTTTTACTATTGCAGCTAAGAATGGTTGGGAAAACTAGACTCTTCTGCAAAAATCACAGCTAAAATACACATTTTCATGGTGCTAAGCTTGCAAGCTTCCAGCAAGCTCCAATAAAATAGAAATATCTCTATTTCCACTTTGGATCATCTCATGTGCCCCATGTAAGTTCTGGTGGCTGTCAATTAGAGCACTTTTTATCCTCCAGAGACAGGTAGAAGAGCTCTTGCTTAGAAGTTCATGTATGTATACATGTCCAGAAGGTGAAAGAATAGAGAAAATTTATCTTCCTTCTAAAACTTTTGTTCAGTCCACTAAAGGAAATAGTCTGCATTGACACGGAACAGAATGATCTGCAGATCAGATCTTACTATCCAGAAAGGATTTGGTCCAAAGGAGAATCAATTACCAAACAGAAAGATGAAAGCAAGCAACTAACCCTGAGACTCATCAGTTCTTGGACTCAGACCAAATGCAGAAGAGAACAACACAACAGAACTATAATCCATTGAGAAGAAACAACAAACAAAGAAACCAAACCAAACCAGAGTTCATTTCAATTCTATCAACTTGGTTGGCTTAGGTTAGCTCTTTTACTTAATTTTTAAATGCTACCTACTTGAGTAACCCACTGCTTTTTGATGCAAGCAAATAAGGGGTGTGAGAACAAATTGGGATGGAGTCAGCAAGGAAAGAGATAATGAAAAATTTTCTTCTCACTTTGTTGTTTGTTGTTCCGTTCTTTTGTTAACAAGACAGGTTTAGAAAAAATCTGTTTTCAGCAAAATTTAAAAAAAAAACACAAATGTTTTTTCTTTTTTCATACAAAAATATAAATTAAATTAAAATGAAGTCTTTATTTCAGTTCCTAGAAATATTTTGAACAAATCTAAACAGAAGAAATAATTCATTTTATCTGCAAAAGGGAAGAAAACCCAGAGCTTGGATAATCCGTAGAGCCTGCAGGCTACTAAAAACTAGGAGAGGGATTGGGTTGGAAGTTTTCAGGTTGGCTAATAATCTTCCTTAGGATTTACTCTAAGGCCAGTGCTGGGTAGATATGGGTTTGATGTTTGAAAAGTGGAAAACTGCATGGCAGAGGTCAGATAGACATTTTAAATGAGATGGTAGCTTTGGAATGGACTAAACAAAAGGAGAACAAGGGAACACTTCTTTTTCTACATGTTTTCAACCTAAACCGCCTTAGCCTTCTTTTAACAATTGCCATTTTTTGAGAGCTATTGCCCTTTGCAAAGGTCTGAGTCTTGGAAGAGACTCCTTGTTGAACACATTTGCTAGCAGCTTTCTTGCTCTGCTCGGGTGAAGGCTCCTTACCTCTCTCCATTCAAACCAGGGGTAATAATGGAGACATGACAGGCAGCACTGCTTGCAATGAAAAGCAGATTACTCTACAAGCACTTTACCTGGCAGACCACTAGAGAAAGTTGCCTTTGGAACTGTAGGAAGGGGAAATAGCATGAGAATGAACTAGAAAGGGACATTTGCAGCTACAGATTTACTGGGAAGGTGAAAGGAGATGTGGTCCTCACTTTCTGGGCACAAGTGTCAGGCTGGGAGGGAGAAAGATGTTAGGGCATGGTTGAGAAAATATAAAAAATATCGTACAAAGAGGCCAAAAATGTGGATTGAATGAGCAGGAATGACAGGCATTACACAGAGGGAGCCATGTATAGGCAAAGTAAGCAACGACACTGCTGGCATCCCTTAGGTGTGAGTGAAAAAATCTACTGCAAGTGATGAAAGTGGAAAAACAGCTTAAAGCATGCATGCCTATGAAACAACTCCAAACTATATCAGTTACAGGATGGACTTGTGGATTTACAACGAGCAACTTGTTGGACAACAGGTTTATTTAGATTTAGGGGAATAAACTGGATACAAATATGAAATGCAATGAAACTCACACAAATGAATCTCTGAGTGGTAGTATCTGCAACTCATTCTATCCAGAACAACAGGAAATTGTTTAAAGTGAAGAGTATTTACAAAGGAACACAGGGATGAGAGTAAGTTTGAGAATACCACTTTAAGATCTTTTGGGACATTTTCATTGAAAATCAGCATAGCTTTTGCTTCTTCTATCCACTTGACAGCCAACATGGATTACTGTTTTAAACATTAAGAATGTAAATCTCATAGCTTTACACAATTGCAACCTGCATTTACAGAAGCCCACCAATTGCAAAAGCTCTGTTCCTTCCAAATTATTGCAACAGTGAATTCTCACTGCCCCTCCAAAATTCTGTCTCTAAGCCCTTTCAACTGCTACATCTGTTGTAGAACTTACTATCTGAGACTTCATCAGTTAGTGAAAAGTCTTTCTGAACTCAGTTCCTGGACCAGACAGTATAAAATCAAAATGTGTGTTCTTGTAACATTTTCTTGAGTAGGAACCAAAATTCTGGAAGTCGCACAATACCAGATGTGCTTTTATGCACCTTAGTAGTGTTTTACTTTGACAAGCCACTTCTGTTTTAATTGATGCAAGTATATGATGGCTGTGATTTGGGAAAGCGCAATAAAGAGTCTGGATAATTATAGCACATAGATAACTACCTAGATGCAACATGGACACATCAGTAAAATCTGTCTCACTCCAAGGAAAGCCCAGTATACTTCAAACTGAAGACTATAAACTCTGTTATGTGAACTGAACTATAATTACAAATTATCTTGGCAGCAAGAAGAGAAAAACCTCCTAGAATTTTGTTCTTTTTTATTTTTTTTTAATTCTGGAACTTTTCACCCTGAGTACACAAAGAGTGAATTCTGATGATTCCTCACTGATGCTTTATCTGCCAGGCCCGTGAACAGCGCGTGCCTTTTTCCTAATGACAGTTTTTATTTTAGAGATCTCCTTGTCACTTTCTAGCAATAACTCTTTTCTTCTGAATAACCATTAGGACATTAAAAAAATGGATACATATACATACATTAGGATGCACATGCAAGACAGGATGTGTTAGAAAACGTTCATACTAACAAGAAATCTTACATGAAAAAAATCATGTTCTTCTTGCCAGGTAAAGCTGGTTTATGTATGGGTATTCAATTTGGCAATTTTATCTGAACAGTTTCATCAAGCTAGAAACTTTTATTTACTTAGAAATGAAATTTGAGTCTGCATAGTTGAGCTTGATGCTTTGTTGCAAGACCTCTATTTAGAATAATCAGTTTTTATCTTATTATTAATGCCTGTCAATAAAAGTAACTAGATGGAGCGCATTTGACATCTTCAGCACGTCTAAGTGCACTTGAAAGAGCTCTGAGAAAGGCTCAGCTTCTAGTTTTGTTTCTAAAGACTTCAATAAACCTGTGCCCATAAAAACCCCTGATCTTTTTTCTTCCCAGTTCAGAGAAACACTAAATCACAGAAGCACATAACCCACTCAGAGACAAGCAAGGCAAGAACTTGCTATTACCTTGTCATTTGAACAATGGCTCACAGAAATTAAAAGAAAAAAAAACAAAAACAAAAAAAGCAGAGAGGGAATACAACAAAATCCTTCCAATTGCATTCTTTTATATTCATCATCCCACTATTTAAAGTATCAAAAGAAAATTTCAAGCAAAAAGCTTATTATTGAAGGAGCTAGAAAAATGAAAAGTTTTCACATTCAAAAGGTGTATAATTTTTTTAATAGTTTTAGACCATCAAAATTTTTTCTGAAAATTAGAAATTCTGATAGAGTAGGACTCTGAAATAAAAGCATTCCCCAGTACATGTTACTAAGCAGTGAAGTCAACTGTGTTGGAAGTCTTGAGACTGAGAACAGGATCATGCCTCTGAGCAGCATGTTACTTTCCAAGTGCAGCAGCTCTGAGCAACCCAAAACTAGCTGCTACAGTCCACAGATTCACAGTTCACCAAGGCCTGCCAGTGAGAATCTCAGAAACATTCTAGGTGCACTGCTCTGAGAGAGATGATTGGAAATGATGTTCTAAAAATGCCTGCTTTCATGGAAAATCAGTGAACAGATTGTATTCATGCTGACTTTTCAAGAAACCATTGAGATAGCCAGATTACTATGCAAGACAAAATTAGGAGCTAAAATCTAGGAAAGTACAGTTTATATGCCTGAAATTAGAAAGTACAGGTTATTATGCCTGAAATTAGATACATAACATTTCAGGAAGAAAATTCCTCAAGTAGCTAAAGGTGTAATAGAGATATATTGATAATATGCAGTGATAACCTCAACTTTTCTGAAATTACTACTCCAGTACCAGCCTCCTGACAAAACCTAGGATTGGATATTTTTTTACTCAAATTGCTGCAAGAGCATGATTTAAAAGGGTGGTTGGGCACTGGAACAGGCTTCCCAGGCAAGTCATCACAGCATCAAGTCTGACAGAGTTCAATAAGCATTTAGACAACATCCCATTCACATGATGTGACTCTTGGGGATGGTCCTGTGCAGGGTTAAGGGTTGGACTTGATGATCCTAGTTTTCCCCTTTCCAACTCAGTATATTCTGTGATTCTGTGATTCTGTCAGATCACATCTAACTCTTCCAGCTTCTACTGAGTTTAAATAATATTAGTAGTTGGAGTTTTGCATAATGGTTGTTGGATAAATCCCCCAATCAGGAACACCTTAGACAGAATGGAGTTTATTTGAATAAACATACTGAAGTTAATAAAGACAAAATCATCAGCTCCTGAGAGGATATTTTCCTTGCAGGATTTCATTATGGACCATCATTTTCTAATTCCTTTATATGAGCTCAGTAACTTATGCTTTTGCAAGCATAAATTATTTCAGCTTTTTAGATAATGCTAGCCATGATTCAAAATGAAAAGAGAAAAAAGAAAAGGATCTTCATTATGTAGGATCACGTAAGGTTGTCTCCCATACAGAACTTCAGAGCAACTCTAAATCAATGTTCTGAGAAAAAACTGCTGTATCATATTTGAAATCGGAGTATTTTTCTTTTTCTCTAAAAGGGATTGAGATTAAAAAAAAAATTCAAATTAAAAACATCTGCTATTTTTCAGGAAAATCTCACTGTAATTTCACATATGATTTTCATACAGTGTCATTCATCTCCAAGGACACTTTTAACTCTGTTCAGTATCTGTCCTGGCCACATCAATGTTTGAGTTGCATTTTCTTTAATCCCTCTCATCCCCCTTCATTTACATCCTCATTGCATAGAAAAATGCTCTATAAACTTTGAGACCACAGAAATCTGCAGATTTAAAGGTCTCCCTGAAATGTTATTTCCCAGATGAATGTAACCATCAACCTCAGCTGTAGCCAGAGACCTTGGACAGTATTCAGGTCTCTGGTTTGAACATAGAATCAAACACCTACTCTTTGATGCAATATAAAATTGTTATCACAAGAGAAAAATCAGTAATTATCAATAATCAATATGTTTTATTAAAATGATGCTGAGTCACTACAATTTCTTAGGCTTTTAGACTTGATAAAATGTAGAAATGTACTTAACACCAATTTAAAGTAGCTTTCTCACTTTGAAGCTACAAATTCTTAGTAACTGATTTCTGTCATACATAGAGAAATGCCATTGAAATCAGTTTTCTTGAAATATTTTCATGGTCATGCTTGTGGTAGCTAAATAAAAAGTTCAAGATTTTGCAAAAAAACCCCTTGTTTTCAAATGAGAATTAAGGTTTATAGGGCTTAGAGAAGTGCTTCTTTTTCTTACCTTGTTCATTCACTTCTGCTGTTACTCTGAACTCAGTTTTTATTTATCTGAAGACAGACAAGAAGTGGAATTTTTTTGTACTGCTGTGCTCATGCAGCTCAAATTAATCTGTGTCTAACTGCCTAATATCAGCTTTTCATGATATTCTGTAAAGGGAAAAATGTTAAATCTTTATCCTTATTTTACTGCTTCAGCACAACCTGAAAAAAATATGCATTTCATACAGTAATTTCATCCAAATATTTCTCATTGTCTTGTCACTCTAAGCCAGTTGACATCAGTGGGTGGGAACGTGCTGTTTTAATTTCTCTTCCCAACAGAGTAGGTACCAGGCTTGACCACAAGCTGCACGAGCTGGACCTGCATGGTGAAAGGGAATAGGATGTGTAGGGATCCCACTGTTCATCACAAGGACCTGACTCCAGCTGAAAAAGCTGGCTGCTCTGTAAGGGAATACAGTCAAGTGGTCACCCAGGATCTACCTCCCTTTGTTGGCCATGTATGGAAATGCAGACACTACACCAAACAGTTTCGTAATATTCCTGAAGACACAAAGTTGCGTTTTCAACCACAATAAATTCTCTTAGCATTGACAGATTACCACCTGGACTGAACAATTATAGCTTGCATTGGGTAAGAATTCAGGCTCTTACTCTGCCATTGACAACCTGAAATGTTAAGACAATGGACAAGAGCAGACAAGGCACAATCACAAGAAATCACAAAAAGGTCATCATTTCTACTTAATCAAAGTTGGCATAATTTTTATTCTGTGTCACACAAAATATCCAGTATGGAGAGTACTGGCTTTTATTCTAAATTCAAATATAGACCACTGGAAAAATAATCTCTTCTTTTGTGAAGTCACGGTCAAGTCTGGATACGTTTCATGAGAATGCAAGTGTCTCAAAGTAAGTTGTGCTTGCAACCTTTAAATGTGAAGTGCTTTTCATGGTCATGGTTTACAACAGCATATTCTTCTAGAGAATAAGATGTAAGAAAGTTTAGAAACCAAAGGCACAAAACCACATTAATTCTTATTTTAGTATCAGTGTTTTACATTATTTTTTTAGGAACTTATAAGTATAAATTTGTTTGCATATACAATTTCCATGTTATAGTGTCATTACATTTTACCTGTGAGGAGTTTTCTTCACTTTCTCCACTGTGTCTATTTTCTAAACTAAACAAAACAAAACTAGACACTCCAAGAGCCTGATCCCAGGGAATGTCATCCTGGTTTAGCATCCATTCCAGAATCAGTGAATTGTACTAAACCTGATCAAAAGATGCTAAGCTCTTTCATTTCAGAAAGTTCCTTGCATCTGGAAGTGATTTTAAAAGAACATGTCAGTCAAAATATGATTGCAGTAGCCACTACTTTAATATACTTGATTCATTATCACTGAAATGGAACTACTCTTTCTCAAACTCATACTGTATGACAGTAAGACCCCAAACACATCAAAGCTTTCTATTACTTAAACACAAAACCCACAACTTTACAACAAGACTGCATCGGTCACAATAAAAAGATTAATAAAATGGTTTTCATATTACCAGATGTAGTAAATTTTGCTAAATATCTTCCTTTTAGTTGATCGTATAAAATGTACCCTTTTGCATCTGGAGTAAACAATTTAACCATTTTCCATCCTCTGTGTGACCTGGTTAGAACAGTGAAGCAGAAAAGTTTTCAGAAACACAATGTGTAAAATTAAATTTAAGTTGCCTTTTAAGTCCTTGAAAAATCTAAAATTAAATTTTCATAATATGCTGAAGGCATATTGGGTACCATAATCCCTCAGCTTTAATTTCTCAGGTCTGGGGACACACCAGATAATCTCAAAGGTCAAAAATCTAATAACACTATCATGCCAGTACTACTTTTTCCTAGACAGAAATCCTTAAAAAATATCCATGGCTTTTATCTTTCGAGGAATGAATCAGTAGAGAACAGTTACTTCCCTTTTATCCTGACTCATGAACTAGAGGACCTGAAATCAAACCAGCCAGTTGAAGATTTGAAACAGGACACTATGGGTGCTAAAACTTTGCATGGATCCAAAAAGTAGTTAAGCTGATTCATAAAAGAAAGCTCTATTGAACAATATTAAATATGATGTCAGGCTCAGAAAGTCACAAAGCCTCAAATTGTCACAGGCTGGGAAAGTACTATGGGAAAATAACAGCCTACATAGCCTGAGTTCTTACATTGCTCCTTAGGTATCTGGTTTTGGCACAGTCAGAGCTGAGGCACTTGGGCAAATGGTATAAGTTATACAAGTGAAGTACTGCTCCCCACAAAGAAAATGCTTTAAACCTGCCTCTGACCTAGCACTGCAACTACCCCAGCAATACCTTTCCTGTGTAGCCTAGAGCTGCAAGAACACTATGGCCTTTAAAGTCCACGTGTGGACCATGTAGACTTCAGTTTGTGAGCCAGGAAGGCACATTTTTTAAACTATCCTGCTACTTTAAGAAAGGGCAAGTGATATATCAGTACACCTTTGCAAGTTAAATGCAAAATTCTTGTGTTACACTGTTTTTGTTGATCCTGTTTATCACCTCCTTTGTTGCCTGAAAAAAACTGTATGCCTGAAACCGCTTTTTCTGAATTTTACTTAGTGAACTGAGATTCCAAAGGCAGGAACCCACTCATACTTTGTTCCCTGCACAGCTAGGAGAGAGAGCCACCTCCATGAGGTGATCCATCCTTTCTCACTTTTTAATACTGACTTGTCACTCACTCCAGGTATGTTTGATACTTGACTCTCTCTGTCATTCTCACTCTTCTCTCATGGACTCTAATCCTATAGGTCTGAGTGGATTGCTATGTCCCTGTAATATGATCCTCACCCTGTCTGTAAATACTTTTTTACCCCCTCTTACTTTTTAAAGGATATTAGGGCCATGTGTGAAAAACCTAAACTCTGCCTGTCTGTTTGGTTCTTGATCATTTGTCTTTGACCTGCAGTTTTGATGGTTTTTTCCAAACTTTCACATGCTATTGCTGCATCCTACTGACCACTGAATTGGGCCAAGATGGTCTTTCAGCCTCTGATGGCTGTTAGGCTGCTAGCACAGTCAAAGCTCTTTCAGAAAGCAATAATCATTTGCTGCTACCATTACACTATTAACCAGCAATAAAACTGTCAGCCTTGCAATAGCATCAGCCCCCCTCACTGCACAGGTTTCTCCCATCATTATTGGTCTAAACCTGCTAAGTACCGGGGCCTGGCCCATGCTCTCAGGAGAATATAGTTTCAGAGAAAGAAAAAGGTTCTTCCCTTCCTCCAGCCCTGAAGACAGACATTATCCCTAGTCTTACCTTTCCTATTGCCTGTAACAGCCCTCACCAGATCAAAGGTGGGCTTTGGCATTTCTTATCCTATCCCTGCATGCTGAGACAGTGTCTGTGTATTCCTTCTAGGTCTCACACCTCTGTTTCCATCTCTGGCAGGCTTTCTTTCTATGTTCAAGTTCTGTCATGAGCAACTTCTTCATCCATCTGGCCTCCAGCCACCTTTGCCTGACTTCCTACACAGCCAGATGGACCTTTGTTGAGCTCAGAGGAGGTGATCCTTGAAAATCAAACAGTTCCCCTGGACACCTGCTTTCTCTGGGTCTGAATCCCATGAGATTCTCCTAATCAGGTGCCCTGAACATGGCAGTATCTGTTCCTGAAGTCCAAGGTTTTGCTATACTATCGTTCTAAAGATCACCTGGCATGCAACTAAGGAATTACCTCTTATTTAATTTCAATTAAAAGAGTCTAGGCTATGGTCTCTAATACTGCTTTGCATTGTATACCAAAGTGTCAAGAAGCATGCTCCCAGTCTAGTCTAAAACAAGGATACAAGATACAACTTGAAGGCAGGAATAATTTGAATATTTTTTCATTCTGGTCAGAGAGGTTAGTGAGCTTTTTCCTTGAAGTTCTTCTATTTGGTTTTTTTGGGTTTTTTTGCTATGACTCTTATATGTAAAAAATAAATCAAAACCAAACCAAACAATAAACAAACAATCCTCTGCCCCCCCCCTTCCCCCCCAACATAAACAGCCCATGAAAGAGGCTCAGAAATCAATTTTCTCCTTTCCTGGACCACTAAGGTGCAGATTTATACACCTTATAAATTGCATTAATTATATTCAAAGGCCAGAAGAGCTTTTCTGTCTCCTTAATCCCTGTTTCAGGCAGGCAGACAAAATTTAAGACAGAGGTATTTCTGCATCATTTCCTACCATCCGGAAAAGACATATGCCTTTAGCTCCATGCTTCTTGTAAATCATATTTTTGGAAGCCTGTTCACTGTACATGACACAAGAATATGAGTTCTATTTGTGACATCAGAGCCGAATGCTTAAACACTGAAGTCCTGAGACTTGCAGTGCTTAAGGCACCCTCTGAATCCGTACTGCACTACCTTAACAGGTTCAATGATTTGGACCAGAGTTACATGAGCATCCCTGGCAAATACTCCAAGAGTTGGAACTAGGCAAAAAACAGCTGCATGCAAGGATTGTAAAGCCTTTGGTCACTTCATTGCAGCTCATTTATACTGCTCTGATGGGGCCCCAACAGTTTGTAAAATCTTGTAATCTGTTCATAGATACTTGGAAAAATTCCAAGTTCTGTTGTCTTAAGACTGTTCAAATTGTGTTGTAATGAGGATGAGTAAAAAAAAAAAAGGAATACATTGTTTTCTTTAGAGTTTTCATGAGAAACTTGTAATCTATTCTGGCCACCTCTCCAAAACACTTACAGGTTCCCTGAGCCTCATATTTATACTGTAACAAAAACTAAGCCCAAAATCTAGTGTAGCACTGGCTACCTTTATCATTAGCCCCATCTGAGTGAAAAGGATAATATCTTCTTATCTAAAGACATATTAATGTGTAATAAAGATTGAATTCTAGTAGAGTGGGTTATTAGAGGAAATAGAGGATAAATCAGTTACTTGCAGAAAAATACCATTTGGATGACTGCTTGAGTCTCCATGAATTTTCACTTAACACCCTCCCGCCTCCAGAAAAACAAAGATAAAAAAGGAATCCAGAAAGCATAGAACCATCAGGAATGCAGAGCAGTACTACTTTTAAAACAAAAGGTAGTGAATTTACATCTGAAGAGTTTATTTTCATTTTGAAAATGGACAACTTCCACTAAAGAACATTCCTATGTTTTTACTGAGGAAAGTTAACATTTCCTGAAGTCTGATTTCTCTTGTCTTTGAAATAAAGGGTCTAGGTAAGATGTGGAGTAATAGCCTAAAATCTTTTTCAGAAATGAGTTACCTAAATCATTAATGTAGGTCTAAATATCCTGTGCAATAACATACTGACTAGTGCTTTCAGCTGATGGTGATATCCAAGTTCCTGGCATCACTGTTCAGATAGCTCTAAATTACTTTATGAAAGGCAGTACCACCATCAGTCATGTTTTGAGACAGGCCATTGTTTCTGAATTCAGTAACATTAGTATAAGCAATTATGACTAGTTCAGGATTTAATCATCACCTAAAGCTTTATAGAATGGACATAGCCTGGCCATTTATTTCCACTTCCCCAAGCTGTCTTACTAATGTATTATACAGTTGAACCAGGGGAAAAACCTGAAAGTTGGTTGTTACTTTGAGTTTCATTCAGTCTTCAGCTTCTCTGAGAACCAACAGCCCATGCAGGCCAAGAAAGAGCCCCCTGTTTTCTCCCCTCACTTCTGAATGGAGAACATTTCCTCATCTCCAACAGACCTCAAGACTCAAAAATCCTCGCTAGCTCAGGGCTAACTCAGAACTCTATTGGTGAGGTAACATCTACATGTGATATCAACAACATCCCAAGATGAAACAACGCCTCACCACTATGATTTAAATGTTTTATATGAAAATAAAAATTAACAGCTTATTTTTAGCCAGTCTTATCCAGCCATGAAATAGTAGCAGACTGACTAGGACTAAAGCACCTTTAACTGCCACAAGCCAACCCAAAAAGATAGGTGCTCGGATACATGGCCTTGTGTCTGAATAGCAGTGAACCCAGTCAAAACTCATTCAGAGTTGAAAACTGTCAGCATCTCGCCAAAGGATGATGATTCTGGTTGCCTATAAAGATAATTCATGCAGTTTTATCTCAGTGTAATTTGCATCCCTTTGTGTGTGCTTTACAGGATGGCATAAACTGTGAACAGTTGTATTATATATTGATACCATATGCTAATGCATAAATGGATGGCCAAACAAAGAATAATGAGACTCATAAAATATAAACAAGTGTTGGTCAGAGAAGATTTTTGGCATCTTTCACAAAGAGTTTCTCATGTTTGAGAGAGAATGACTGAGCTTGTCCTCTGGAAAAAAAATCTACCATATACAGAACCACCAGGCATGTTGCATCACAAAATTTCCCCATAAAATACCCCTTATGTTATAGGGACTGCTATAATCTGTCGAAGATAGAGAAGAAGATGCCAAAAAATAAATATGACTTTAGCCAAGCTCCATCACGGGATTTTCTTCAACCAAAAGTAGTCAGAATTTACCTTAAACTTTCCTTTAGATTAAACAAGTGTACTCATTTTCCTCTAAGAGCTCTCAAGGCAGTAAGGAATATTTAGTTCTCATTAAACATGCAGTGCAATTTCTAAGCTTCATGATGTCAGTCATAATTGAAATAAAAACAGGGAGGTTTTAGAAATACTAAGCCATTCAAAATGTAAATGTTGCAAAATGTTAGCATCTATTTCCATTTAGTGTCAAAATTCACCAATTTAAAGACAGTTTAGCATCTGGAATTCAAAAGGTGGACCTTTCACATCATATAAATGATGGAATACACATGTTCTTATGTATTGTCACTTGGTGACATGGATGCTAATGACAAAACACTGTAGTCTCATAAAGCACTCCTAAAATAATTTTTTATAAAAACAACTTTTAACCCTCACTAATCCAAACTTCAAGCTCTGAAAAATTATTTGCAAATTTCTATGCAATGCATGATATTTTTACTGTCTTATGACTTCACACTCTCTCTTATCTTCTCATTCAAGCTGAACTCTGCAGTGATGTCTGCATCCCACTTAGAGAGGTGCCCAGAATAGCATATATTAATTTGGATTTTGAGGATCATCCCGCACAGGCCATGGCAGGTGTCTGTATTTAGCAATGGACTCTACATCCAGCTCAGTTATTCTGGAGTCCTTGCTCTTTACACAGGGCTTTCTAAGGGACCACTTTTGCCTCTCCTTTCAGGCTGGTATAAATATACAAAAAAAAAGAACCAGGGAAGGACAGAAAGTTGGGAGATGTGTTTGCATATTCCAGCTCCTGTGCAACTTCCAACATTTGCTGCACAAAATGCCAGGAAGGCCCAAAAGATGGCAAGGAAATAAATATTAAAGCTATATTAAGACAAAATACTTCATTCATTCCATCATTAAAGTTTTCCATGACATAAAATCACTTGAGCTGAGAGCATAAATTTTTAAAAAGGCAAGGCTCCTGCTGGATGAGATGGAAATCTTAACACACTTCTCATATAATGCTGGAGCTTGTAATACTTTCCATGGGAACTGCACAATTTGGTTTCGAGCCAAAATACCTTAACTATTTGTTCCAAAGTTTCAAAAGTGACTAGTGATATGACAGAGACTTTAGTTTCAGAAAATCAGGTCATTCTAAGGGCATATCAGGTGAACACCAACAAAAAACAACATATTTTTCCACGCTAGAAACATTTCAAAAATTGTAGTGTTGGTTTTAGTCTGATCAATTTTCTGAGTGTAACCCTTTGCCTCTGCATATAATAAAAATGTTGCTTACAGTCATGATGCCAGCAACTACTCACAGTCAACATCATGTTTTCTGTATTCTATTTAACATAAAAATGAGTAAATTAGGGGAAAAAAACCCAGGGAAATAATTCCTTCTGTGCTGTACCTCTCAACATGCATATTTTTTAATCTAAAAAAAGATTTGGTATATCTGTGACAGGATGGTGAGGCACTGATATTTCTATTTAATCCACACCTGTAAAAAAGGGTAAACAACTTCAATTTCAGTATTTCAGCTGTGGGATTTGTTGTCTTGAACAACCTGAGAGAGGTTATGATAACACATAGCCAAAGCAAGAGATGAACAAAAACATACTTTTTTTAACTATACACACAGGCGCTTTATGATACTCATCACAGATATAGGCATCATTTTTGGAACAAATAATTTGATAAGCTGCCAGAATTGTATCCCTGACTCCAATCTAAAATTCTGATAATGGCAGGTAATCCAAACTCTTCACTAGAAAAAAAGAAACTTAGAGCTCTGGAAAACTAAAGTAAATTAAAGATTAAACAAGGGTGTTGGAATTGCTTTAGCCTCTGCTGGATGAAAATTATTTTCATTTCATGTAATAAATTCATAATACCAGAGAAGATTTCTGTGAGCTGGAATGTGAGTGCCTCTTAGTTCACTGTAAACGTGATTTGGTTTTAATGTAACCATTCTATTGCCAAGTTAGAGGAAACCAGATGTCAAGCAGGCATTACAATTGTTTGCTCAGTTTCTCCATTCCCAGGACTTTTAAACTCTGTATCTCAAAATACAAAAGAGGCTGCCTTGGCTTCACGATGGATGTGGAATCATTAACAAAGAAATGAGTAAGTGATCAGTTACTTTATTCAGTAGACTACATGCCCTTTACACATAGTGTAAAGAAGAATATTCTGGTGTAAAGATGAAAGGTACTCCAGTGGTTACAACAGCAGTTTGTAATGCTGTGGAGCAGAACCGGGTGCTTGTTCTGCCTCACATTGCCTTGGTCCCATCACATAACACTTAGGGCCAGACTGAAAAGGCCCTTGGGTGTAATGGCTCTTAATAGTGCTATGCCTGATTTTCAAGCACCCAACAGCAAGAATTCAGTAACAATGAGTTAGACTTCAGGCTCTAGCAGTATGCTTTGTGAAATGCTGCTTCCACCCAAAGTAGACCAGTAGACCAGCTCAGACTGGTTGGATGCAACTCCACAGATAGACAGAAACTTTAGAAAAGCTCTTTCAAAAGCATTCCATGGAAGAAAGCTTAATACTTTCTTAACCCTATACAGTGTACAGAATAAATATGGCAGATACACATATGGCTGTGACCATTGTACCAGCCATGTAACTTCTTATGCTTCAAAAAGTTCAGCTGCAGACAAATCTCCTCCTACTTAAAAGATCTTGTCATCCTGTAGTTTAGCAGTGAACATGGTGTTGGTGCAAGGCTGGTGGTTTGATTTGATGATCTTAAAGGTCTTTTCCAACCTTAACAATTCCATGATTCTATGAAATATGAGATGTTACACAACATAGGCAAGGACCTATGTGGCTGATTGACTTTTTGATCAATATAAACAGTACTTCTGGAAGAGCCTTATAGGACCAGCTGGCAAAGGCATGGCCCATAGTTGTTGGAGCATACACCGTTCTAGATTGTGTCCCCTTAACTGTACAAACACAGTTCAGATTTTCACAAGGTGTACTGGCAGAAGTAGGCTTATAAGAGTGGCGCTTACCACAGCTGCCATTTTAACAGACCCTATGTCAGACTCCCATCTTCCAGATGAGAAATTCTTAATGTGTGAGCCTGCAGATCAATTACAAGTTTCTATGACTGAAGGGAAGAACGACATTTTAGCAAACCAGCTACATGCCCTAAGTGAGCCCAGAGGACATAGGACATGGTGGTGAGAGTCACAGTGGGAGAACTGTGTAATCTGCCTTTTGGGAAGGAAAGTCTGAATCCATGGATGAGACCATCCACACCAAAGTGAGTCTGCGTCAATTCTACAGGCATGATGAGGCAATAAATTGAAAATGCCTGTAGCTCCTTGTTAGGGCTGAAAAAGAAAAAAAGTCAAACTCACAAAATGAGGCCTATTTTAAATGACCCCTCCAAAAGATACTAAATCACTTCAAAAGAAATGTAAGGTTTTACTCATTCTATTTTAAAAAGAAAAGCAGAAAAAAAATATCTATAAGATTCCATGTGTAAAAGTAGGAATAATATCTACAAGTTAACAGTAGAGACTGAGGAACAGTCTCCTAGGTAAATTGGTGAAAGGCTTATTTCAAGTCATCTACAACAAGACTAGACAATGTGGCAGGGAATAAATTACCTGTCATCAAATAAGAGTGAGAGTGAGAGTTAGACAAGTAACCTAAGAGGGCTTTCTCATTTCTAATTTCTTTGTTTCGAGAAAGATTATGAAAAAAATTAAACCTCTGGCACAATAGTTTAGATATCCCCATATGAGATCTTAAAATCTCTGTTTCAAAACAACACAAAACCAGCAAAATTTTGTTTCTGTTATGACATAAAATACAAATATAATGCACCTTATTCTGAAGTGGTGCAGAATCACCAGTCACCTCCTTATGTGTCCAACCGAGGAAAGGAAAGACTGACAAAACTGTGCCCAAGGACACAATACAGTTTTGAGTTCAGAACCCAGGATAAAAGATAAATTTAGGGAGGAATATTATCTTAGAGACATGTTAGAGCCCATCTAGGGAGTAAATCCCCTTCTAGTCTTACATGTCTCTGATCCATCATCAGAGGAAGATTTCTGATGTGAACACTCACTCCCCTAAATGTATAAAACCAGGTAAGATGATTTAGCAACCAAACATTAGCCTGTTTTGCATTATCAACACGAAGTTATTGCTTCAGACTTCATGGGGCTGACTTCCTCTTAGCTGAATGGTTAGTCTTTCAGAAAACCACCAGGAGGGAAACACTATGTTAGAATGAGAAAAAAAAGAATGCTTTCAGTGGAGTTCTGCAAGACTTTCACTGTCTTGCCTTTTAAAGGTCACCTCTACCACATACTTTTTTATCTTCTTCCAGGTGCTTGAAGAGCTCTGATACACCACTCTTTAGAAGAGAGCACAGCCCAGAGGACAAATACAAAAGTCAAAAAATTCATGTAACAATTTCTTACTGAGACGGAAGGGATAGGGCAGTAACTTACTATGTTAGACTGATCTGGGTACAGTGCATGATGAGGATACTTCAATAAAGCCCTTTGTGAGACAGGTTCCTTCTCACCCTGAGGATTGTGACAAAACATGTGAGATTCAGGGTGACAGTGTTAGCACATTGAGAATTTTACCAATGAAAATAAGATCGCTTTCATATTCTGTGGGTTATAATGGTCCTACACAAATTAATTGTACACAAATACATAAATTAATATCTATGTTATCGATGGGTATGTCCAAGGAAATATTTTCTGTGCTGGTTTCAGAACGGTACCTTTCATAACTGCTAGTCATCTTAGTTGGCAAGTCAAGGACAAGAAAATGCTAAAAAATTGCTAACATCAGGGTTTTTAATAATATTTATTTGATTCTAATATTAACATTATTGACTTTCCCTATTGATTTCTACATACATAAATGCATTTTCTAATTATTTCAGTTAGTTAATCTAGTGTTATAAGACACATTGAAGAACCGACTCTAGAAATGCCTAAATTACATAAATGGCTTCTGATTTGGAGTGAACAGAAATCACTTCTCTCCCTAAAGACAGTATAGAGAGTAAGTTCTATTATATAACTAGCTCAACAGCTATTCCGGGATAAACTGGACTAATTCTATATATGCACTTTATATATATACACAAATAAAGCATGTTTAACAAGTGCATATATTGAGAGACCTGGAAAATAATAATCTTTCAAGTCTGACCAAATTTTGAATAGATCACTGTGCATGGCATAATGCCAATATGTCAAAATGCTGATTTCAGATACAGAGTTGCAGCCCTGGTGTTTCAAAAAATACAACAAAAAGTCAAGTCCTGGCATGAGTAAGTATGGTACACACCAAATGACATGAATTAGCTACCTTAAGGTGCAGGTTTGATTCAGACTCAGAGGTCAGCATCAGGGTACGGTGAAAAGTCAAACACATTATGGTTATGGCTTACATAGGGGTAACAGACTCTCCAATAGAGTGAGCTCCTCCCTGCTTCTGTCCAATTTGAAAGAGATGGAAATGGAATATTATTAGCATACAAAAGAGTCTTCAGAAAAAAATGCTGCCATCTTTACCTCAAATTGCAAGATTTCCTGTTTGAGTTGTGATTGCTGGATACTGTGGCTGAGTCCTACATGTTAGTCACCCTACATTATGAATCCTTTTACAAGAGCCATGACACTGATCCAGTTTGTCACAGGTGGTGCATATTTGGCCGTGTCCCATGCCTAATTCTGGAAGAATTACAACGGATTAACTTTTCCAGCAAGTATGATTTAAAAAATAAGTAAAAAAATGTTGATTTATTAACTACTTAATTCAAACTTAATTGCAACTACTGTGAATTACACCATAAATTAATTCAAACTCAGCTGCCTAATTACCCTTCTTTAGATCACTGCAAAACATAATACCTGTTCCGTGCTTTCACACAGCTTATATGTACAAGTGGGACAGCAAGAACGGATTTTTCTATTATCTACCCACAGATCTTTCCCACAGATCTTTCCCGAAGTCAGTGAAAACAGGGAAGAGAGTATATCAGGGAAAAACAATGCAGTGAAAAGTTAGCAAGAAGAGAAAATGAAATAGACCTAAGTTTGTTTTTGTACCATCCCCCTTCCTTTCACGTCTCCGTGTGTCTGTGCAGGCATGTCCATGCAGGTAAGGAAGATAAACTGATCCAACAGGTCCCCTTCTGAGAGCAGTTCTTCAGGAAACAAAAGACTGAAAAGCTGCCCAAAGCACTGCAAATCCTAGCCAACACAATTGAACATGCTGCTTCTTTTGCACATTAAAATCCACCTCCATAATCAGCAGATACATGATAATGGACATCTGCAAGATTTTCATGCAGTTGTATTTTTGAGAGACTAGAAAAATACATTCATGATGCCAGACGTTTTGTACTTGCACACTGAGCAGGAACCCCTCTCTGACGCTGAGGTCAGCCAGTCAGACTCCACCCTAACCACCAAACCCTCTTACCATCCAAAACAGGGTTGTAACACCCAAAATAGAGATGAGAATGGTACCCGTCTTCATGCTAACTCTGAGACACACCTGAGAGCTATGTGAGAATGTGAATTGACCCAGTGTGAGACCAACTGGAACAACAAGTTAACAGTAGAGGCAGTTGTGTCTGAGAAGCCAGGGACATGTCCTGGCATTTAAAGAACTTTTGAAAAAGCATCACAGGAAATACCACAGAAAATACACAAGCTTGACTGGTTTGCCAGGCTGGTTCCTTTTTATTTAGCAGGAGTACGATTTTCTGAAATACCAAAGTGAACTATTAGTGTGTTTTTCTGCAAAATATGGTGTCAAAAGCCCTACAAATTCTGCTCATGCTCACCAGCAGTCAAATCCAGCTAAACAGTTTATCCTTCCACCTCCAGTTTGCTTTCTTTGGGTCAAATAATTCCAAAGGAGACATGAGTCCAGCTCCATGTCCTCTCCTCCCCAGGGCAGGGCAGCTCCAAGCCTAACTCATACACACAGATGCACATTGCATAGAACAATACAAACAAACACAGCACAACGATGAGAATAAACCCTCAGTGAGAACAATTCTTGGACCCAGCATGCTGTCAGGTAACATGACCTACAGGGCTGTGATGCTAAGGTGAAAAGGCTTTACAGCAGCCCCAGATACCAGTCAAACATAACGGCTGTTACAAGTAGTTGCTGCCAAATCCAGGAAGAAGGATGCATGAGAAGCCTGGCTTCATGAAGATCATAAGGATGCAAGGCAGGAATCCTGGTCAGTGAAAGTGGATAGCTAGAGACCACAGCTGCTGATGGAGTCTGTAATGACAACACAAAAGATGACTGACCAAAAACATCTGAGATGCGAGATGTGTGCATGCATGCTGTGCATGAAAAGAGGCACATGAGAGGCACTGTGCCAATGTGTATGGACATTTGAGACCCTGGGACTGGCTGCTGAGCCCAATGATGTGTTCCTTGGGCAAAGAGCCATGATGACATCAAGACATGAGAAGGTCTACAACGCAGAAGACTGATGACACAAATTACACAACAACATAGACATGATTTGGAACTGTCCTGTCTGGAAAAATTTTATGTGGTGCTGAAAAGGAACCCACTCCCCTTACCTGACCAAGTGTCCCGCTATGGTCCTCTCCCCTAACTTGAAATTCCCTCCCTGCAATTCTGAACCCTTTGCCTTTCTCCCAGTCCATGATCCCATGATTTAGCTTTCAGAAGACAAAAGGTCCAAATCCAGTCGCAACACAAAAGAGTACTTGGGCTGGATGGGATGTTCCTGAAGTTGCTATTTTCTGCTTTAGCAGCTGCAAAAGACACAAACCAATGCCAAAATTTAGACAGGGATGACAAAAAGCTTTGCTTGGTACAAAATGGTACCCTTTTCCCTCAGAAACACCAGGCCTCTGTGCTCGCCAGCTTGTTCCAGACTCTGGAACTGTCAAGGATTGTGGTATCTAAGATACCAAGAGAGAAAACTACCATTGTGCTTCAGAAAAATCATCACTGTGCTCCTCCTTGTAACTGCTCCAGCTCACTCCAATGTTCATCTGATTCCCAAGGCTGCTTCACATCACCTGCAATATCAAAAGGTGTGTGCTTGAGTGCATTGCTGTATAATACTTGGATACTAGTCACTGAACCAGTTGAGCATCATCTCACCTCTTCACATCATTTCATTGAAATGTGGCTTCAACCCTCTAAGGCTGACTGCAGAACCAGAAAAAAACAAACAAACAAAAAAACAAACAAAAAAACACCAAAACCCCCCAAAAAAAACCAACAAAGTAAAGGACACATGCTGAGCCACTATGTAAAACTACCACCTGCCCAACCTACCCTCTGTGATTCCTGTCTCCCACACCTTTACTTGAACTACTCACCCACCAGTTCTCTGACATCCTGGGTAGCCACATCTGGTGAGTGTACCAAGTGCTTGTAGCTGCACCAAAAATTTGATACCTGAAAAAGTACAGCTACTTCTGCCCACAAGTCATTTTTCACCTTGACCAATGTACCTTCAGTGGTGATATTCAGCTCTGCTTCTTGAAAATAAACACAAAACCAAACAGTAATGCAGTCATCAGTTCCAACTTCCCTGCAAAGCCAGAGGATGACCTACTTTCTTACGGTACTCCACTTACCATGTCTGTTGAGCTTTGCTATGAATTTTATTCCTCTGCATCTGAAAGAAAAGTATTACTTTAGTAACAAAACGCTCCATGACAGTTGTACAGTTCCAGAGATCCAGTGTCAATTTAGAAATATAATCCAGAGTCAAACTACAGCCTGCATTAAGACAAATAAAATACCAATCCAGCTTCGAGGCCCTGCTATGCAACCTACATCATCTCCACAAAACCCTGCTCTAATGACTTCACACAGACTGCAGATGGCTACTCGACCCAGGATGACTGTACAGCCTTTGCCTCACACTGGCTAAATGTATCAACAGGTTAACTGCAGGCTCTTCTGCCTATTCCACCTACCCCTGAGTCTACACCTCAGGGCAAAGCAGCTCCATGTCATACACATGGATGCCCCTCACACATAACACTACAAGAAATGCAACACAATGATGAGAGAAAACTCTCGGCATGAATTATTCCAAGAACTGTTGATGAAGATAACCTATGGAACTGTGATGATGAGCAGAGGACTCTCTACAGAAACCTCTGAAAAGATTAATATAATGGCCTTCTACAAGAAGAGCCTGTTAAAATTGCGGAGACGGATTTGCAAGAATCCTACTTTCAAGGTGCAAAAATGTAAGGATGTGGAGAACAAGTCGTGCTCTATTATAATGGATGGCTGGATAGCACAGCTGCTGACATGGTCTGGAACAAAACTGGAAAAGGCATCTTACCAGAAACTTCCAAGATGCAATTCCAATGCACATCCAAACTTGCAAGACAGAAAACAGGCAAGATGGGCCCCATACCAAAAGAGAACAGACTTCTGAGACCCTAGGGACGATGTCTGATGCTTCTGATAAGCCCCTTGAGGGCAGAACACAAAGACATTGAGATCCAAGGTTCGAAAATAGGAAGGCAGAGAGGGACTCCTCATCATGAACTCTAGTGATAGGACAAGGAGTAATGGATACAAACGGCAAAAGGGGAAATTTAGGCTAGATATTCAAAAGAAATTCTGTACGGTGAGGGTGGTGAAATATTCGAACAGGTTGTCCAGGGAAGTTGTGGATGCTTTAACAATAGCCATGTTCAAAGCCAGGTTGGACAAGGCCTTGAGCATCCTGATCTAGTGGGAGGTGTCCCTGCACATGGCAGTGGAAGTTGGGACTAGATGATCTTTAAAGTCCCTTCTAACGCTTAACATGATTCAATGATTCAGTGATTGGCAAGATGATCTGATGGTTGGCAAGATTTTTCACTAGGCTGTTAACATCTGAGTGGGCCTCAAGCTGGGAATTATCCTGAGACATCACATCTACAAGTCAGGGCTTCAGTCCCTCCGCCTGAGCTCCCATGGCTGAGTGCTGCCTCTAATGAAAGCAGTCCCTTGCCCTAGGTGGGCTCTTCCAGGGGGTGGCTCATCCTGACAAAGGCAATAGAGAGTCAAACCTTTTGAAACCTGGCCAGAGAAGACCCATGAGAGCCTTGTCCTGACAGAGCATCTGCACAGGCATGACCACCAAGCTTTGCTCACTGCTCTCAGTCCTCTGCACTCTCGGAAAGCTAGGGATGGGATGAGCTGCTTATCTGAACACTTTCATAGCAATGGGAAGTGACAAGGCACCTATGAGAGTCAGTTGACCTCTTTTCAATAGTTGCTTAGGGAAAAAAATGGGGTTTACCCTAAAAATTCTGGTTTCCTCCACTGACTCTAAATACACTCCAGACTGTTATTGGTGCCATTTTCTACTTGCTTTGATTTTCACCTGCTTTGAAAGTGTGAGTGTAGATTGTTGGGACCACCGAATTAGGCCTGTTCTTTTGCAATCTGTTAATCTGAAAAATTCTTTCAGGAAAACAATTTCACCAACTTCATGTTAAACATGTCTAGAGCAGTTGTGAACTTTCTAGCCCAAATTTCCTGTCACTATAACTTTATCTAATGGACCAAGCAAAACGTAGTCAGTATGGGGTTTTTTCCCTACTGTCTGCACTGATAAATTGTGGCAAGGTCTCTCCTGTCTGTCTCCCTTGTGGTTCTGAGGCTTCCATGTATAGGGCATATATATCAAGGGATCACTAAAAAACCAGTTGCGTCAAATCTCAACAAATGAATAACATACTGATGTTCCATGAAGAACAGATGGGTGAAATGTTTAAATGTTAGATACTATTTATTATTTTTATTACACATCCGCCATTACAGGACTTACTGTCTTTTTAATAGTCATAATTTATTCAGGGAGGGGACAAGTAGGGTTTACTTAACTTAGACACTCAGCTTGCCCCTGCCACATCTCCCCTAAAAACAATGTACTGAATGATAATTTCAAGTGACTTGCAAAAGACAGGGAAATTAAATACTGACTTAATGAAAGGAAAATTTTCATATGGCCACTGTGTACCTTTGCAATGAATGCACACTTTCATGAATAAAGAGGCTGTCACTTTTAAATCTAAATTTAGAGAGGTGGTGTATTTCTCTTACAAAGTATGAGTTGACTTCTACTCTGGAAACAGGCAGTTGTTTCTCAGGAATAAATATCTATCACTTTTCACCATTACTAATTTTCAAGGGTATTGCTGCTGTTTTCACGGAGTTAAAGAGGATTTGACCTCTGTTGATCTCTGTGGTCCACTTTGAAGTGCATTGGTGGCCAGTTATTACTGTTTACATGTATTTATACAGTTTGAGGGCTAAAAGGAAAGCAAATCCTTTTAGTGCTAGGTACTGTACAAATAAAACTGAAGGGTGGACCAAGAAATAGACTGCAGTCCAGGAATGGCATCAGAATCTGATGCTCTGTACAGTTCCTAAAAAGAGAAAACAAACTAATAATATTATTGTAACAGCAGAACCATGCATATCTATTTTAGCTATTTACAGACTAATTTCACTAACAGTGAAGAAAAAGTTTCAAAGGCAGAAAGGTCAGGTAGAAACCCTAACATGGAGGAAAGCCTATGTAAGTCATGTGCCAAATTTCTTTCTTATCTTCAAATTTTTCCCCACTGCTCTACGGGAGTCACATTGCTTCCCCAGGAGAACTGCCACATCTGAAGTGAAATGTTGGTACTGTTTAACACTTGAGCCATCATTCACATTATGCAAGAACAAAAAGTTAGTAATAGAAGGCAATTAAAACTACAAAAAGATTTGAATTGGCAGAAGAGAATTAATCCTAGAGTCACATGATTGGAATCAGCACTTCTTTTCTCTGCCAATGCTGGCTGTTTTCCCAAACTGTATTTTTACAGCAATTTATCCAGGCTACTTTCAAAAGCTCCAGGTTATCAGAACTTTTAGCTCTTTTCAGAAACACTAAAATCACCCCAAAACTACTACAAATTTCAGAGTTGCATTCTTAATAATTTAAAATGTCTACCTCAATCCCAGGAATGCCTTCCCATATTTGAAGAAAAATCTTGTGGACCTGGCTCCTTCTGTCGAAGACGGATCACTAATCCTTTTCCCTCAGAGACCATTCAACAAAGTTATGACAAGTGGGCACAGGATTGGGCAGAGCAGTGATGTCTTCCATAATCACTTAGGCCATTTCCATGGGTGAGAGAGAATGAGCATCCTGGACTCATCCCAGAGCAGAAGAGTCCACAGCTCCTGTGGGCCCTGCTGGAGCACTCATTTTCCAGGGACCTGGACTTGCAGAAGACACTTTTAAAACCTTCCTAAGTACCTGGTCTGCATCTTTGCATGGCTAAATGCCCTCAGAAAGTAATTAGGTCGTTAATGTCCCTGTGTTTATCCCAACTGACTTCAGCTGTAATGAACAGGGAGAGAAGTGCAGCAAGAAGGGAAGGAATCCCATCAAAATAGATGTCTATATTATCATGGAGTAAAGCTTATGACTTTTCATAGATTGGCTGGATAAACAGCTAAGTTTTGAGGCAGGTGGATCACATTAAGGTCCTTCCATCTCAGCTTCCCATCAGTAAAACAGAGATAACCTTCAGTCCCACCTGGGAGACGTGAAGAAAACTCCGTACATATATTATGATACTTCAACACATAAAATAATACAGCTGTCCCTATGCCACTGGTCACTGTGCTGGGTAAGACATACAGAAAATGGTCTGAACAGCAGAGTAGCAGTCCCTGCAGCTGCTGCAGAAGCACTTTCTGTAATGCTGTTGTTCACCACACTGTGCACAGGAGCCTGAGAAACATAGAACTCTTAAGCACCTCATCCCTGTCACAACCATCATCCCTCCAGTGTCTGTTTTCACTTCATTATAAGACAGCACAGCCCTGTCAGTTGTCAAAGGATCTCGCCTGGGTCTTCAGTATGTGGGCAGCAACATCTCAGGCTGGCAGCATCTCAAACGTGGCTGTCCTCAGCAAAATGAGATTCATTAAGTGAGCTGTCCAAGTGGTCTGGAACACATTAAAGAAAAAGGAAACAATGTTGTACAATGAATTTTCATCCACTGAAATGTGTTACAGTGCTTATCAGGTATTTGTGTAAGCTGGCTCTGTGGTAATACCAAGCTGATAACAATTCACAGCTCCATTAACTGCTGTTGGGGAGCAGGAAAAGCAGGCATGTTGAAAAAAGCAGTCACACAGGGACAAGGAATTCATGACTTTAAAAGGCCATTTGCATGTTAGGTGAATTACTTCTGTTGAGCAGAGATGTGTAATAAAGATAGTGCTTTCTCATGCAACTAAAATGACTGCTCTGGCTATTGGCGCCTTCTTTTTACCTATCCAATAAATATTACATGTAGGAGCACTACCAGTGAAGGGCAGCATTCCTCTTTTTCCCATTTCAAAGGAGCAACATACCACCACTTAGATTTTATAAGCCTTATTATTTTGTTACCAGGACTGTTCCTTTGTGTGTGGAAAGTGAGAAATATTGTAAGCAGTCCCTACTTCAAAGTGTTTAAAATTCAAGCTTATATGTAATACAATGAACAACCACCTATAACAAAGAGTTCTAAGTGGAAAAGGAAAGAATAAAGTCATCTATATATACCACCGGATAAATGTCTTCACAGTGTGACCCAATCATGCTTTTGGCTGGTTATCACATAAAATAATTGTTGGAACTAAAATAAGGGACCTGTGATAAAACCTTGTTAAAATCCCTTCTTGCAGACCTGATGGTAAAACATAGGCCTGAATGAGCAAGCTGAACGAGGAAAAGGAGTGGATAAACACAGATGTCTGTCTTCTGCAGAAGTAGGATATGGAACAGTGCAATATGGATTAAACAAAGAATTAACATAAGGATATTACAGTGGATCACATAACATTTCGTGTGAATTGTGTCAGTTTTACCGATGTCGCTGGTAAGATCATGACAGAAAGATGAATTTACATCAGCAAGGTGATCGCTGTGTGTATGGTTAGATAAGAGAGCTACTCCTAACCGAAAGTATTTCAGCTCAGTTTCCTATGTTTGTCTGATATGTGGGAGATCTGGTTCCAGATCCTAGGCTGGGGCTAGTCTGGTCTCAAGGGATACGTGTTATGGTCTTCACTTGTCCATGAAGGTCCTGAGGGATCTTTCTGAATGGGAATGGGAATTCACAAAAGAGGTTCTTGGGCAAGAAAAACATTTCTCCCATGGGACTAGACAGGCCTTGGCTATCACTATTAGAACAGAATAGAAAGAATAGGTGACAGAACCTACTAAGCTAGGTAAAAAGATATCTGAAGAATTATGGAAGGCTGAAACAAGACAACTTCATGCAAGGGGTGAAGGAGCATGCTCTGAAAAGACTCCTAGGGTAATTTTTCTAAGGAAATTTAGGCAACAAATCTGTGTAAACAATTTGTTTACACAAATTGTAAAGGGGCAGTGCTGGATACCTGATGCTCATTCTCTTCACCTGACTCATATGACTATTCTCACATCTTTAGATCAGTATTACACGTGAGACGGGTACTTAACTACAGATAAATGAAGGCCAGCTGCTATCATAGCTCTGATCAGATATTCCTGGCTTTTTCTCATTCTTACTGTCACCTTACAAGTCTTGATACATCATAAAGGCATTTGGGTAACCAGGCTGAGTTAAGACATTAAGCCCCAGTATGTGCTTTCATCAGTTGCCATTACTGGCTATCTAGCACATACTAAAAAGACACTGTAATGATATCACCCCAGAATATTCACCAGACTTCAATTATTTACGGCTCATGAACTTTCTGAGACAAAGGTGGCATCCCTGTGCTGAATATACCTTGAATTTTTCTACCATGAATTTATTCAACCCATATAATCTTCTTTCTAATTACAGTGTCCTGAATTATAGCCTTAGTATCCCATTATTTAGAGAAATACCCACTTTTTTATTTTTATTTAATTATAGAATCATTGTGGTTGGGAAAAACCTCTAAGAACATTAACTATCAACGCAGCACCATCACCATGTTCAAGTGCCATATCTGCATGTTTTGGGGACACACTCAGACTTTCTGAACAATTTATTTTTGACCAGACTTCTACAATTTCCATTCCATAACCTCTGTTGATCATCTTACAAGAGATCTTTTCACATTACCTTATTGAATATATTGGACAGGATCAGCCTTAGCATAAGCACTCCCAAAGCAAACAAGATAAGGCTGTTGATTACCTGTAAGTGATGTCAGAATCACACAGAATCACAGAATGGTTGGCCTTGGAAGAAACCTCTGAAGATCAAGTGCACCTCGTGTGCTAAAGCAGGCTCACCTAGAGCACGTGATTATAAATGTAGACTTACGTTTGCAGAAAAGACCTCAAAATAAGCACATTTCCATTTTCACAGCACTAGTACTGCCTTGGAAATCCCCTTAATAGCTCTTAAAATGACAGATTTAACTGTAGACACAGAAATATTTCTCTCAAATATGTAAAAAATTGCTCACATTGACCCAAGAGAGACATTTCTTCAACTGTGAGAGTCAGAGATGTATTCTGGATAGATTAAAATTTTGTATTGCTGGATTCTATAGTAGATTCTTCCTAGCTGATTCTGTGGTGATTCCAGGTACCCTGTTCAGAGTCAGCAGGCTTTTCTTGCTTAAACATTTATACTTTAACAATGTTTAGCCAGCTTTACCTATATCCTCATCCACTTTTGCAATGTTGCACTCTTCACAATCAAATTGGATTTGAAAGTGATGTTTGCAGGGACAAAACCTGCATTTATTAGCTCTGATTAATATTGAAAGAGGAAAGATTTCCATCTGACTGTTTAATTCAAGTGATCAAAAGCCATTATGGCACATGGCCCTTGCCTTTTAGCAAGTCACAGTTTTCACTGATTTCAGAAGTCATTCAAGCATGAAAACCAGATGAATTTTAATTCCCTCTTCATTTAATGTTATGTGATGCTATTTTTCACTGTGCTTCAGCCATGATTCTTCTTACTTCAGTTAAAACACATTACGAATGCATTTCTCTTACAGAAATGATTCCCTTTGCAATAGACATGGAACATGTTGGAGGGTTGTTAAAAGGCCAGAAGCCACAAAGTACTGCAGTCTCAAAGTATCCGGGGAATTTTAAAAGCCTTTCAATATTTGAGAGAGTCCCTGTTCAGGAGTCATTGTCACAAAGTTAGTTGACAGATGAATGAATAAATGAATGATGAATGCAAGGGTCCCTTTAGATCTAGTGACTGAACAAAGATCAGTGTCCAGAACCAAAGTAAAGCGGGTTCAACATCTGTCCTGTCACAGGGTGTTATCAAGACCACAGGATTCAGAGAGTTTAGATCAGTTATATAGTTTTTTCCATGTGGTAACCTCAAATAGGCTGATATTTGGAATATAAAGAAAGAACACATAAAGAGAAAGAACCTAAATTAACAACTTAGCAACCAAAAATAAAACATCCAAATAAAGCTCTGAGGATAGTATGAGTGTAACAGAGATGCTCTTCAGCAATTGATTGAGATCACTCAAAACCAACATTCATGTTCGGGCAAGACAAAAGCGTACACTCAAATTCATTTAAATACCTTCTCAGTTATGCTATTATCTGTAAATAATTTCTTATTCAGATCTATGATGCATAATTCACCAAATGTAAGGCGCTAGGATGGTTTCTTGACACAGATAGAGTTTAGTATCTGCTCTCTATTTAAATACAAGATTAAAATGTTGTCTGCTGTAAAGCTTAATCTAAACTGATTCCATACACATTCTTTTAACTGAAAAACCTGGTTTTGAAGACTAGCCAAATCTCAAAGTGCCTTATGCTCTCACCTGTCCTATAGTGTTTAGCTCCCCCATGTACCTGCAATGAAAGAAAATAAAAATCTTTGCAAACTACAGAAAACTGTCTCCACTACATTGTACATGGTGACAAGTATTATGTATATCAAATACCAGAAGTAACACTATACCAGAATAAGCTGTCTCACCTAGGAGTTCTCACTGAAAAGTAATCCTTATCGTTCATTTCCAAATTGTGGTCTGTGGACAATGGGTGGTTCATCAGTAGCAAGTGATCCACACCTGGTCACCATGCTGAGGTACTGATGAGCTCCTGACAGTCTGCAAAGCTTCTTACAGATCCACAGTGTTATAGCTGCTGTTCTGCACCATTGTATCTTCATGTTTTTAAAAGAAGATTTTGTTTTCTCCAAGCATCAGAAGGTTTGCTGGCATAAATACATAAAGGGCTATGGAAAATGAGTAGGGAATCAAATGTTCTTTGCATTAGGTATGGTCAGATTAAATTAAAAAAAAAGGAGGAAACTAAGACTAAATATTAAAGAAAACTTTCTCCTGGTAAAGTTAATACTGGAATACACTGTCTGGGGAAACTGTAGACTCTTCACAACTAAAGTTGTTCATCACAGACTGGACAATATTTGTCACAAATTATGTAGGTTTGACTGATCCTGACACTAAGAAAAACAGTAAGGTTAGGAAAGATCTCATAATAACTTACACCTCTGTCCACATCATTAGACAGTTAAAAAAAATAAATTATTAGCCAACAGCTATTTTCAGATAGTTCCCTTCCCTTTTCTATGGAAGAGGATCTTCACCTGTGTCAAGGCAACCCCAAATATGGATACAGGCTGGGCGATGAGTGAATTGTGAGCAACCTTCTCGAGAAGTCCTTGGGGGTACTGGTGGACGAAAGACAACATGACCTGGCAATGCGGGCTTGCAGCCCAGAAAACCATTTGGCAGCCTGGCCTGTGTCAAAAGAAGTGTGGCCAGCAGGTTGAAGGAGGTGATTTTCACCCTCTACCCTGCCCTTGTGAGACCTCACCCCAAATGCTGCCTCCAGCTCTGGGATCCTCAATATAAGAAAGACATGGACCTGTTAGAGTGGATCCAGAGGGCTACAAAGATTATCAGGGAGTTGGAGCACCTTCCATATGAGCATAGGCTGACAGATGGGACTGTTCAGCCTGGAGAAAAGAATCCTCCAGAGTGACCTTATAGCACCTTCCAGTACCTAAAGGGGGTTATGAGAGCTGTAGAGGGACTTTTTACAAGGACAGGTAGTCACAGGACAAAGGGTAATGGCTTTAAACTGAAATATGGTTAGTCCACAGCAGGGGAGTTGGAACCAGGTGATTTTTAAGGTCCCTTCCAATCCAGGTCATTCTATGATTCTATTATGTTAGAAAGGCATTCTTTATTGTGAGGGTGGTAAGGCACTGAAACAGGTGTCTCAGAGATGTTCTGGATGCCCCATCCCTGAATTGTTTAAGGCCAGGCTGAATTGGTCTCTGAGCATTGTGGTCTAGTGACAGGTGTTCCTTCCCATGGCAGGGAAGTTGGAACTAGATGATCCTTAGACCCCTTCCAACCCAAACTCTATTATTCTCTGTTTCTTGCCACTTCTGTCATGCTGAGAATAGACAGAATTCAACAAAATAAAGAAGTTTGTTGTGTTTCAGAAGGTTCCAATATTTATTTGCTTCTAACACTTGCCTAGACTCCAAATCCCATTAGTGCTAAATCCACTGCACTCATTTATTAACTAACAGCTGTACTTCTTGCCAAGTCTCTGAGACTTTTTTCCCTTTTGTTGGAAGCAGGGCACCCAAAAAAAGCAGTAGAAGTTTAGAGGCATTTACTACCCCTATTAAAGCAGAGACACTGTTGAAAATAAGGAATATATCTATCTGCAGAGGGAAGATAACCTCTATGGTTATCCTGAACAATTGTCTATCCCAAAGAGAGTCTTTGCAAACACTGTGTTTATGCTGTTACCATGCACATCTTTCACTCTTCATCACTGTCTATGACTGCAGAATTGCAGACAAAGCAGCCAGAACCAGACTTCTTTCTATGGTGAGTTAATTGAGGAGGAAAGGGCTCATTAAAGTTCACTTTCTGAACTCACATTCAGGGGCAGAGAGTTTCCAAGTTACTCCTTGCAAGCAGCTAGGCTCTGACAGCAATTACATTATGAGTTTTGACTGAATAAACAGTCAAGAAGATTTCTGATGTGCCACAAGATTGGAATACCAGTCCTCTCAGGCTGAGAGGACTGAAGGGGGAACAGATGCAACCAAGAAGTAGTCTGCAGTAATTTCCCTGATATGTAGTAAACGTCTATACACACACACACATATGCACATATTTATATACATAATATCTAAATGTACTTAGACATATAAACATATACCTACATATTAATATATACAAATATATATGCACATATACACATATGTGTATATATATCCACTCATATATGTCTATATATCCACTCATTTATATATACACATGTCTACTGTATGTGTGTGTATGTGTAAATATATATATATATGTATGTATGTATATATATAGTTTATGATTAATGCCTTCTTCCAGAATATAATTACTTAACATTGCATGATAGTAATGTTTTGTGATTGGCATATGCAGACTGATAGAGCAAGGTGTGTTGTCCCTTACCTTGGGCATCTGCAAAAGTGTAGACCTAGCTCTAGACATTATTCGTCATAGTTTGGAGTTGCAGCGTCAAAAATGATTGATGATGAAAATAGCACAGATGTTTATATACACAGCTTCACTCTGGTTTTTTCCACACTTTACCAAAGCAGAGGAGAAAGAGCTGGAAGCTGTGTAGGGGCTTTTAGCAGCAGGCAGGGCATAGGTACAGACTTCAGCCCTCTGGAGATTCTCAGCAGAGATGGACCCCGTAGGAAGCAGTGGGTTTGATTTCATGAGTGACAGCAACTGAAGATTATTTCAGTTTGACCATGATACAGCTGAGTTTTATCTGTAGCTCTGAAACTGCTGCAGGAAAACATTGAATTTCCTTGAACCTTGTGTCTGCTTGGACACACCACCCAGCGGGGGCCTTTGGAATGATTTTATGGAATGTTTGACCTTCTCCTGCAGATGAGAACCTTACTGGGATGGATATTGATTTTTCTTTACTTTTCAATGTAGCAAAATCCCAAAATAAGGACGCCAAAACAAAGCTGTACATATATCAAAAAGCGTACTTAATTATTGTGGTGGAAGTTTTCACTTGTTAGAACTCCCACCATCAGTTTTAGAGTACAGACAAATTCCTGGTCTGGACTCCTATAAGAAAATACACTTACAGGTGAATACATTTAAAAGCCACTAGCACAATTTGCACAAGGCTTATAATTTGTACTGCATGTTGTTTATTTACAAGAACATAAAATTAATATAAAACACAACAATTACAGAGCAATTCCCACATATTGCACTCTAGGCTTCCTGGAGTGTATTTGTAATGCTCCATCCACATGTATCCTACAGTGATGTCATAGGTAGGTTGTGATTTTAATAAGATCCATACAATACTCAGGAGAGCTAGATGTGTAGGACCATAACAAACAAATAAAAGAAAGGAAATTCACAAACTTTGCTGAAGTTAAGTGAATTCCAGGATCTAGTATCATGGTAAAAATACTCCATGCAGTAAACCTAACTTTGACCGATGCTAGTTGCAGTACTGTGAATTCCAAACCAAGGACCAAAGGGAGGCTTTTGCCTCTCCAGAAACTGCAAGAAGTTTGGTTGTATCCAACCAATTACATTTTGTCTGTTTCTATGGTTACAAGAGGATAACATACACACACTCTATCAGATCATTTTTGGCAATAGGGAATATGTCCATAGAAGTCCGTCTACCTTCCTCTCCACAGACTGGAGGAATTAGAAAGGAAAATCCAGGATCTACAAGGAGCCTGTCTGCCCTCACATAGCAGTAGAATGACAGGAAGGGATGTGCTTCCAGAGTATGTTATCTCCAGCAGAGTCTTCATGAAAGGAGTCTGTACACAAAAGTTTGTAACCAAGGATGAGGGGATATCAGACTGACTTACCGGCCAGAGCCCCCGAAGATGTGAAAGCCCTGAGAGTTGTACACAGGAGGGGAAGACTTGCCCAAGGTGGGAGACATTCTTTCTTATGGGAAGGAAAAATGGAACAAGGCTAACGGTCAAGTAAACAAGAGCTGCTTTTGCTTACAATTTACATGGCAACCCAAACAATGTTGCTATGCAACTCTAGCTGCTGTCAAAGGGCAGCACTTGACATCCCTACCTCACCATGGCCAGGCTGATGATTTAACCCACACCTTTATCTCCCCAATTTACCATATTTATAATTTTTTCATTCTCTCTGCAGATTCCCAAGGAGATAGAGTGCATTCAAAAGAGACATTTAAGGTTCCAGAGTCTTCTCAGTTAATGTCTCCTGTCTGCTTAATCTGAGGAGCTCTTTGTTCCTTATTCCATGAGGCTTCATGTTCTCATTTGGCCATGAACCACATTTTCCTAGCAATGAGAGAAAGGTTCTACAAATAAAGAAAAAAGAAAAAAAGAAAGAAAAAGAAAAAATAAGAAAAAAAGAAAAAAAAGGAAAAAAAAAGGAGTGAAAAAGGCACCTGAAATCCCCAGTTTAAATATATTCTGGAATACTCAAAAATTAATTTGGAAAGAATTAGGTGTTTAATGAGAAAAGTTAAAAAGGAGTTTAGGTTATCTGAAATATTTTGCTAAATCAGAGGCTATATTATTTGTTTGCAGGCATTTTCCTTTCTGAAAGAAGAATCACAAAACTCAGATCTACCTTCACAAGGAGAGTCCTACACAATTCTCCAGCTGGGAAACAAGCTTCTGTATTCCTTCTTGAAAGTTACCTCACTCTGGCTTCTTCGAACTCATGCTGTGTCCAGTTCCTCATTCCTGGTCCCTAACAGCATTTTGTGCTATGATTTTCCTGCACACCAGAAGGAAGAAACAGAAGAGGAAACCATAATTTTTGTGCTCAATTCAGGAAATGGTGCCTGCTTGGAGTACCAACTGACCCAATAAGACTTTACATTTCCAAATGCTTTAATGAGCTGTGTTGACTTTTTTTTCCAGATGTTGCTTAGGACATAGTATTAATCAGATTGGGCAAATTCTCAAGTCTTTCAGCCTCCACAGTGCTGTGAGTCCTTGATATATAAAAGGCTTGCCAAAAGTAAAGAAAAAAAATAAAAATAATTGCCCACTTCATCCCAGCAAAACTGAATTAGTGACACCAACATAAACTCTGACCTTCTATTAGCTTTTGATTTCACAGTCTTGATAATGTAGGTTTCCTTTTCTTCTAAATATGTTGAAGAGCGCTTTCATGTGATTTATTGTAGAAAAAGACTAAGGAAAGCCCTTGAAAAATCGTATTGTAGAATCATACCAACACTTCCATGTGTTGACATAACCAGATCCATGGGACAGCTTTTTGTTCCTCTTTTTACCTACAGGACATTATGGTTTTCACTTTCAGGAGCTTTCAGAAGCACTAAACATTTTACGAGATGCTGTGGTTTGCTAGCCAGATCTCTGATTGCCAGGAATAAAGAAAACAGAATAAGATTTCATAGAAGCAAGTCTGGCTGAAGTTTCTCTAACTTCACATTGGTATGAATTATTGCTTCCTGTTACACAGAATAATCTTTTACTGTATTTCTTCAGCCTGGCCTTCATAAGGAAAAATGCTGCCAAAAGATACAGCCCAAGTTCTATCACAGTCTCAAGCCATGAAATAAGAAGTGAAAATATTAGTAGTGCAGAACTAAAGCAAGAAATGTTTATGGTCATTTTATTTCTCTTTTTTCCCTGTCTCTGTCTTCCTTTATATACTTATGTATACATGCACACAGATACACATATATCCATATATATCTACATATGCACAAGCATATGCACACATATATCATTTTGCTCTCTGTGTATGTCTTTACTTCATATGTACTTTATGTTATGTGTATGATAAAGCAATCATTGAACAAACGAACAAAAGCAATACCTGAAAGTCTCTTCCGTGCTCTGAATAATTAAACCACAAAACCTGTATTTTTGACCAAACTAAAATAGGATCAGCACAAATGTGGCAACTAAACAGTCACAAAAGTTATAATCCTCAGTAATTCACAGCCTCTTCATCAGCTGAGTGGTGATCTGCTATCCATGGCAGTGTGCTGTTTCTCTAGCCCCTTCCCACAACCCTCCAACCCATCACATGGTGGAGAGAACTGTGTTTCTAGAGAAAACAGACACGACCAGAAAGATAATCCCAAATACTGCCCATCCAGGCAGCACCAAGACTATAATTCCACTTTGCTGCCAGCATTCAGGGCAGTGCATGAGGGAACAGAACAGCATTGACAGGAGGGCCAGAGTAAGAACAAAGGGTGTTCTCAGAAAGCAAGGAGGAGAAGTTTGCAAAGATTGACAGGGTGAAGGGAGACAAATTTGAGACACAGAATCTGCCTGATTTTAATCCAGAGTCTGAGTAGCAGCCTCCCCGCCAGCTCACACACTCTATCTAGTTATTTATTTAGGCAGCAATTTAACACTTCTCTCTTTCTCATTTGTTACAGATGTATTAAAACACTGAGTACAATACCTGCAAGAATTTACATTTGAACTGGTTTAGACTATTTCGTTGCTCTTCTTTTGTTTTTCAATTCTTTTTTGACTAAGTAATCATCAATGCATATGATGACATTATAGCTATGGTGTTATGTTCTAAGTTGGAGCTACACTGCAAAGTTAAAATACATCCTTCAAATCTTACAAAGAATTATGCAATTCATTTTTCAATCTGTGGTCCATTTGTATTTTCTGTGCCACATATTACTTTCAAGACCTAATAAGTAGGGAACACATAAAAACAGTGAGATTGATTTCTTGAGTATTTGCCCAGGTCAGCACAGATTTCAGTTACATTTTCCATAACTGCCACTTTTTTCAAGGAGTCTTGAGAGGTACCTGATGTTACACCCTCAGATCATACAATGGATTGAGGTACTGCTGTAGATAGGAGGATTCCTCTTCCCAAAGAGGAAAATAATAATTTCACTGTTTAAAAACTGAACACTCACTATAACAGGCTCAGATATAAAAAAAAACAAGTATGTCCATTCATGAAACACAAAATATGCTTTAATTGCAGTGTATAGATTTAATTTACTTTTCAATAATGCTCAGAGAATTTGTCTGGAAAGGGGAATTGCAGTTTGGCACCACTGGCTGCCCTTGTACTCAATGAGTCCTTGAGTTCCTTTCACACATCTGGTCATTGATGCGGTACAAAGACAAGGCACTTATGATTGAAAAGCACTGTCCCACTGCTGGTTGAAGTAGAACCATCTTCTAAGATCACATATGTAGGAGAACACTTACACATTGTGAGTAAATAGAAATGGTCCAAAGTGATGTTTCTGAACCCATCAATTCATAAAATTTGCATTAAATTTACCTAGAGCTGCTACAGAACTTTGAAACTCACTGCCAATTCTCAGTCCAGTTGATACACTCTACACACCCTCCAAGAGGTGGATGTTTTCTGCCATATTTTCCCAGATGCATGATGTTTAAGACAGCACTGCTCTGATGTGAGTCTGGATAAGATTAAAACAACCCCTGATAACACTTAAGGACACAGGTAACTGGCTGTGTCTACACTTCTATATACACCCATTCCCAAGAGAAATCATTGCCTATCAAGCCGATACTGACTGTGTCCCCATTGCAGAGCATCTGACCGAGCATCTGCTTTGGACACCAAGTCGCAATAGAGTGAGGAAAGAAGAAATCATCTCAAAGTGTCTAAAATAGTGTGGGACAGTAAGGTGGTGGGGTACCCTCATGGAAGCTCAGAGGAACAGATTGGGGTACAAAACCTGTGGGGAGTCCTGCAGGTTTGCTCAGTGCAAAGGGAGCCCAGCTGTGACATGCAGAGTCTATTGAAAACAGGCACCAGAAGAAACTCTCCCCAGAAGGAATCTATATTTTGTTTTGAAGAAGGCTGCTTGACCGGAAAAGGAAGCTCAGGAATGAACTAATATTTAGGCAGGGGACCAGGTGTAAACTAGGCAGAGACATTATCTGATAGTGTAAACATGCCCTCTACATCTGCTTCCCAGCAACAGTGAGGCAAAACAGATTCAAAGGCTGGATCAACAGACTGGAAATTCTTAAATCTGACTCCAGTGTGATATCTGAACTTACACTTTTCAAGCAGTTTCTGTATGTTATTGTTCACATATCCCGCAAACAACCTGCAAATTCTGGTACTTTTAAAGGATGTGCTTTAGTAACTTACCACTCCTCTGGCTATGTGGGGCAATTCCTCAGCTGTCTGCTCGCTGGAATGTTTTGTTGGTATTATCTTGCACAGACTGTATGCTCAGAACCAGTTAAGCCAATGCAATCACTGTCATGAGGCAACTGTAGAAGGGAAAACAAACATGTTTAAAAAGTTTGTTTATTCATATGTTTAAAATCTTGTAATTAAGAAACTGTTTAACATGCCAGGCAGCTACCAATATATAAAGATATATACATTTAGGCAGAAAGTGGTATCTCAGTTATTCTTCATTAAATCAAAACACATGACAACAAACTAATGAAATTCAGGTAAACACACCACAAAATCTTAGTTCTCCAGATTTGCTGTATCTGAAATATTCAATTATTCATGCTTCAGGTAAGATCACACTTGCACTCCATGTGTGAAAAAGCTTGAACAGGACTGAATAATTAATGCATGGCCTCCCCAGTTTTAAAAAATCAAACATTTTGTGAGAAGGGTAATGATTACACAAAGGAGCTGAAATCTGAAGTTTCTGGATCACAAGGTACTTCAGATATCTCCATTCAGCTGTTGTCATTTGGGGAAAATTTCTGTCCATCCTGACTGAATCTCAGTATTGAACTACAAGTGTGGCATTGCATAAATATTTTCAACAGCAAATGGTTGTTCCTATGGGTGGTGGGACACCCTTCACACACATACAAAACAGGAACAAACCAGCCGCTGGATCATTGAAAGTTGTCTTAGCTTCAAGAATATCCCTAGAAAACCTGCAGATGCTCTACCGTCCTGAACAGCACCTTTCTTAATATGCCAAAAATGAGGGCCACGTGATGACCAGAGGTGTATATTTAGCACATTCATTTGTAAGAGTCCCTTTGGAAAAAGGCTTCTGGCAACTCCCATGGACCCATTGGTGTAAAACTGTGTGAAGCACGGCATTGCCACAGCTCAGACTGGTAAGGGTTGCTGCTGCATTTCTCATGCTTCCAGTTCTCAAGCAGATCCCTGCCAAGGGCACAAGAAAATGGCAGAAACGCCAATTTCCATATTTCAACAGAACAATCCTGGATTTTGGCACACAACTCTTTGGTAACACTGTCTGGCACCTCTCAAGAACTTCACAGAAATTTTTCAGCACTTTATATATATATATATAAATATACAATTATATATCCCACTACAGTCTCAAAATAATGGCAAACATATGCTGTCTCTATCATAAGGATGATGGAGAATATGTTGATTTTTCATATTAAGCAAGTTTAAGGACCTTTAGGTTCTCCAGCCCAAAAGGAAATCTAACTCTAACCCAAACACAGCTGAGCATCCATTTCATCCATAGGGTCTAAAAAAGCCCTGACAACAGAGTGTGCTGGTCATGTGTTAGGCATCATCCATGTGAAACTGCTCGGTTAACCTGCAACAAAGTCAGGACAGAAGTGGTAATAGAAACCAAGGTATTTCAGCCTCTGCCTCTGAAACACTGCACTGCAAAAGATGCCAACATGCAAAGAAACCCTGGGTCAGTGTGAAATATGCAAAAACTAGGCAACAAAACGGATATTTACAGTGAAAATATTTATGTTGGTATTGCCAAAATGTGTTACTTTTACATGTCAACTACTTCCTATTTCAGTTATTACATTTTGTATGTCCTTTGTCAAAATGCAGCAAAATATGTCCAGGGAAAAACCTTCCTGTCCTCTCAAGAGGATGCACAACAGAAATTGAAATGTTCAGCACTGTTACAAAAGTGAGTGGGAGCACTAATGAATGGAAACATAGTGGTATCTCTAAGCTGGCATAATCAAAGCTAGAAACAGAGTGCTCGGTGATAGGGAGATGGGGGATCAGGCTGCCTCCTCTGCTGTGTCACCAGGGGCCAGCTCAGGCCAGAATCGAAGGCTGACACAAGATAACACTGCCCCAGAAGGCAAAACCTGCACCAAGGCTGAGAACATGTAAAAATGTTCACGGAAACTCTTAACTCATTTTTGCAAGAGGGTTTTTTGCCTACCATTAAATACCTTCCTAAAGCAAAGGGAAATGTATTTTTTTTCATACCATCAGCATTTTGCCCATATATGAATTACCTCAAATTCTGCCAATCTCAGAAATTATAGAATTGCTCCTGCTCAGGTAGCAACATCCTGCTGCCTGGATCTTCTGAAAACAGCAAAACAAGTATGCTTTGGCTACAGCTATGCTGTTTTGAACCTCTGTTAATACAAATCACATTTGTAATCACATAAAGGCAGGTCTATGCAGACACAGCTGTTATCCGTCAGCTGGGTATGGGTTGGGCAAAACTGAGCAAAACCACATTAAAAAAAAGAGCTTCTGACCAAATAGTGCCATTACCAATACAAAAAAGATACATTTGCCAAGTGAATTTCTGCTGAGAACAAGCCCCTGAACTACAGAGGTCCCAAGAAGACATACTTTGAGACATTATCAATTGATTTGCATTGCATTAATATGTAGATGTCATTTATGTACTACATGCAGGTCAAATGTACCAGGACAGGCCCTTGCCCGGAAAGGTACCAAGTCCATTCCCTTTTCAGAGGAGAGAATTCCATCCATCAGTCAGCATCTTGCAACAGACTAATTTTCTGTGATGGTGATGCCCCATTTAATCCTGGAGAAGAGAACTGCAACTGTTAAAATGAATTGAAACCTTCTGTGATACTTTCAATTGGTCAAAGAAGATAGCTTAAGAAACGGGCCTGGAGGAAGAAAACTGCAGGGAAGGGTTGGCATACAAAAACCTAAGACTCCTCTGAGACCCTTGAGGAGTCTCTGAAGAAGCTAGAGTTACAGCTAAGCCAGAGACTGTGGCAGGAATTCTATTTAAAGTGGATAAAGATCCACTTGCAGGAAAGCTCAAAGGAAAGAAGAAAATCCAAGGACACAGCATAGATCCTCCCCAAATTTGATTAAAGTCCTAAAAGCTCTGTTTTGCCTAAAGCTATACAATAATTTATCATCGGCTAAATCAATTTTTTCTCCATAGTTTTTGATCCTGACAGATTTATAAATAAGCTGAATAAATTCATTTTTGTTTGAAATTAATGTGTGTATTCTCAACACACAGCCAACTTTATTTCACAGAATGGATACCAGAAAAAAAGAGAGTGATGAAGCCACACTTTACCCAGGGGATACATAAATGTGACACTACAGTGGCCTTTTCAGAAGTGTGTTTGCTGTTTCACTAACTGAAAACAGCTTTGTTATAGTCTAAAAATATATTTCTGCATAGCTGCCCACATCTATAAACATGCACAAAGTAAGCAAAGGGGGGGAAAAGGATATGACCAAGTTATTGTAGTTATGAAAGAGCTCTGTCACTAATGTTATAGAATTATAGTAAAATACTGTTAGCATAAAGTTAGACTCTGAATCTTCTCTAATACTTGGAGTGCTTTGATATCACTGCTGTGTTAGAGAATCCTTTTAAGGGTCCTGTAGACTGCTATGCCATATACAGGGTAAAATCTCGATTTTACTGAAATGAATATGAAAGGTCTCATTGTTTTCATTGGAAAAGAGCTTTCAGCCTATTACCTTCTTAGGCTTATACTTGACCTTATGTATTAGGCGAGCAATGAAGTAAACAGTAAACATTACTCTGGTGTGACAAGCCAGTTGAACAGAGCAGGTCCTTACAGGAAAGGTAAACTGCGGTTTTAATATTATAACATCAGGTTCTGTGTATAGACTGTACACTCAGGGAAGTATATTTATACTTCAGTATGATAAATCCTTCTTTCTTAAAGACCAGACTGGAACATGAGGGATGATGCTGTTGTGGTTTAACCCAGCAGGCAACTAAGTGCCCCACAGACATTCACTCTCTCCCACAGTGAGATAGAACAGCAAAAAAAGTAAAACATATGGATCGGGACAATTTAACAGGACAGAAAGTGAAGGGAAAATAGTAATAAGAGAACATAGAAAACAAGTGATGTACAATGCAATTGCTCACCATCCACTGACAGGTGCCCAGTCCCTGAGCAGCAGGTCACCGACCCCCAGGAAATTCATTATATTGTTCAGCATGACACCATATGATATGGAATATCCCTTTGGTCAGCTGGGGTCAGTTCTTCTGGCTTTATACCCTCTCAGATTCTTGCGTACCCTCAGTCTCCTTGCTGAGATGGATGGTGGGATTGTGTGAGAAGCTGAAAAGTCCTTTAATTAATGTAAGCACTGTTCAGCAACAACTAAAACATCAGTGTGTTATCAACATTATTCTTATCCTACATGCAAACCACACCACAGTACCAGCTATTAGGAAGAAAATTAACTCTATCCCAGCCACAACCAGGACACATGCCTACTTTCTACACAGCTCATTCAAAAAAAAGAAGATTCAGGACAAATATGGAAGTTGCACTTTAGTCTCTGTCCTCCAGATGTACAGGTTCAGGTGGTTTGTACTGCTGCAAATACTGTAATGTCCACGCTTTAAGAGACATAAAGATCCATCTGGTACAATACCATTATAAAAGCTCAATACACACCTTGATGGGGAATTTTCTCAGTGGCCAGGTGAAAAGTGAGGTTTCCTGTCCTGACTGTTCCACCACAGTTATGGAGCACATTGTGTATTCTCAGTGTTCAGCTTCACAGCTCCAAGAATAGAGAATCCATAAACCCCTGGGCCACCTGTGACTGTTGGTCACTTTTGGTACAGGGACACTGCCCTGTACTAGGGTGGGCTCATCTTGAATATTGTGTCACTTCAGGTCACTGCAATATAATAAAGGTATCAAGCCATTAAAGAGTGTACAAAGGAGGGCAACAAAGATGGGGAAGGGCCTTGAGGGGAAGCTGAAGTCACTTGGTCTGTTCAGCCTGGAGAACAGAAGACTAAGGGGAGACCTCATTGAAGTTACAATTTACTCGTGAGGGGAAGAGGAGGGGCAGGCACTGATCTCTGTGGTGACCAGTGACAGGACCCAAGGGAATGGCCTGAAATTGTGTCAGGGGGGGTTTAGGCTGGATATTAGAAGGAGGTTCTTCGCCCAGAGAGTGGTTGAGCGGTGGAACAGACTCCTCAGAGAAGTAGTCACAGCACCAAGAGTGACAGAGTTCAAGAAGATACTCTGGATGATACTCTCAGGCCCATGTTGTGACTCTTGTGGATGATCCTGTGCAGAGCCAGGAGTTGGACTTGATGATTCATGTGGGTTCCTTCCAAATCTGCATATTCTGTGATTCTGTGACACACTGTTGCTCAACTTGTTGTCTACCACAATCCTGAGGCATTCTGCAAAGCTGCTTTGCAGCTGGTTTGAGGGAGGTTGTTCTTCTCCAGGAACAAGATTTGGCTTTTTCCTTTGCTAAACCTCCTGGAGTTCCTGTCAGCCCATTTCTCTAGCCTGCTGAGGACCCTCTAAATGGCATCACAACTCTCTGGTGTATCAGCCTCTCCTCTCAGTTTTGTGTTATTTAAACTTGCTGAGGGTGTGTGCTGTCCTATCATCCAGGTCATCAGTGGAAAATGTTAAAGAATATTGGCAGTACTGACCCCTGGAGTACATCACTAGTGACTGGCTTTTAGCTGGACTTTGTGCTGCTGATTACAGTCCTTTGATGCTGGAAACTCACCTAATTTTTAAACCACCTCACTGTGCAGCTGCTTACCCTGTACTTCATCAGTTTGCCTATGAGAATGTTATGGGAGACATTGCTAAAAGTCTGGTTAACATCAATTTAAACAACATCCCCTGCTGTCCCCTTGTCTATTGAGACAGTAGTCTCATCACAGAAGGTTATCAGATTCATCGAGCAGGATTTTTTGTTGTCCTCATCAGTATGGATACCCCTACTGACTACTCTCAATCATCTTGTCCTTCACATGTTTAGAAATGGTTTTCAGAATTATTTGCTCTGTCATCTACCAAGGGAAAGGGGTGAGGCTGACAGGCCTACAATTCTCCACATCCTCTATTTATATAGGCTATTCCAATAGGTTTGGAAGGCACCAGTTTTGTAGTCAAGTATGCTGTACAGCTAAACAGGAAGAAAAGGTACCCAATTAATAGAATATATTTTCCACTATAATTCTGCAGCCTGATGATGGCCATTATTTTGTGTTTATTAGCTTCCTGTAGTTCAGAGCAAAAGATTAAAGATAATCAGATGGAAATCATTTATGTAACTCAATGACTTGTCAAAATATGTTTCATTTATATAATTCATTGGCTTTTTCATCATAAAAGAAACATGAACTTTCCATATTTTAAAATATTTATATAAAAATAAAAACATTTATATTTACTTATATAAAGGTACACAGTGATCATGGCCACACTATCTAATATACATAAAATGTTAGTTACCAGTGTAGATACATGTATTGTATAAATTTGCACCAAAAATTATGAAAAAGCACTTAAATACACTTTGAACTATACTTATCCAGCCTGGAACAGAACATATGTATAGCTTTGTGTTTTATGATGCAATCACTTCAAGACATTTAACATGTGTAGCTGAAGAGAACTATTTGCAGAAATGGTCTGCTTAATAACGATAAAATACAGAATGAGGGTTTAAAGTTGTTGCTACTACCTGAAAACCATCTGACTACCTGAATACCACCTCTCAGCCACAGGTACTTGAACAAATATTGACCCTAGGAACAGTTTAGATCAGAGTAACATAACTTATTCCAGCAAGGATTTCAGGATTGAGACCTTTTTTTCTTAACCAAGCTTTTCTTCCGGAACAGAGCTTATTCATGCAAACACATGCAATTGTGCCACTGCAACATTGATTTAACTGAAAACATCCTTTGTTAATGGGGCATAGCATTTCCTGGTTGCACCACATTAACTTCATTTCTTTGAATCTGCTAATTAAGACCAATTGTCTCTTGAATACAACAAATTAATTCCTGACACTGTTGCACTTTCTTGACTATCACGTCCAGCTTTTACATTAAAAACAAACAAACAAAAACCCAAACCAAAACCAAACCAAACAAACAAAACCCCAAATAAAGTTGCATAAAATACACCAAACTATTTAAGCTGTGTTTATACAGTCTATGGCCTGACTTCTTTAGGTAAATACAGTTTATACATTCTCTGATGCCGCCGAGTTCCCAGTGTCAGCACAGCAGAAAGGCATTTCAGCAGTGGATCCAATGTAAAATGTACTTGGCCGGTGGAAAAGACAACCAAATCTCTCAGGTGATGGAAACGAGTGAGATAGAAGTGTTTAGAAAACAAACCTGCAAACAGTCCCTTCTGAGCTTTGGAGGGATATCTCACAGGGATTTTCTTCCTTCTGCTCAAATGTATGAAGAGAGAATGCCTTGGCTCATGTGACTGTTCAGAAGAACAGCAGTTTACATCAAGATGTGCATATCTTTGCTCGTGTGCACAGGCCAGGAGCAGCAGGGCATGAATGGGAAACCTGTGTTACCAAAGGACTCTGCTCAGACACCATTAGTCTGGCATACATGTGACCTATCTGCAAAGAAAAAATACATGCATGCTTTTTCACATGCACAGGTACCAATATTCAGCAGCCATCAACAACAGAGACAATGGAAGAAAAAATGAAACCAAAGTTCATTATTATTTTAAAAATTAAGAAAACTAATTGAATTTGTTCTTTCTTGAAAGGAATTCAAGATTGTCTCCTGGAAGTCTTTAAGGAGCAATCTGGCTTAACCATGAGACAAAACTAAAAACTTTATCTAGTCTCTGCCACACTGTGTTGCATAAAACAATTTCAGTTTGGAGACTGACTTTGGAAGGAACCCAACAAGGTTTTCCCAAATTGTCCTTTTGTATTCCCGCCATGCCTTTGGCTTTTCTTTTAAAAACTGAGGATGTTTGTCTCCATTCAGAGGACAGTTGGAGTAGCTTTAGGGTGTTACTGCAGCTACCCTGCTGGTATGAGAAAATAAGTAAAAGCACTAGATAACAAAATGTTGTTTGGAGGCAAATGTGAGGGCAAGGGAAAGGGAAATTAATACTGGAGCAATTACATCATTTTAATTAACTATCACAGCAGTTTAAATATCTGGTTCAGACCTCGCTTTCGTCTCCATGACCTCAGTCTTTATCATATTGGCTTTATCTGCTAGTGCCCATAGTGACACGCAGATTTCCAGAAGACTTTGCAAAACACTAACTTCATTTAGCCAATGCAAATGCCCAACATTGTTGCAGGGAGGGAACAGGCCTGCTGATGCAAAACTGCTCTATTTATTTCAGGAAACTCATTGTTTCAATAAGCAACTTTCTTGTCTGGCCATTCTGCTCCTTGTTTTAGGATGTCAGTCAGTGTCAAAGAATTGGTGGTGGTGGGAAGATAAGACAGCTTACAGTCTCACTGAGTTACACTGCAGCTCAGCACAACTACTAATGTTCCCAGCCAGATCACACAACAAACAGAAACAACTTAAGAGTAGCTTACCCATGCAGCAGTATTTAAAATCTCACCCTGTCCTCTCTAAGGCAAAAAAATCCCCTTCATTCCCAGGCCGTGTAAAAAGATGCTAATGTCAAAATGTAACGTGACATGTTCTTTTAGATCATAAAGGGGTCATTCGAAAACACGTATTTCTCATAGTCATTTGGAATCCCAGAAGACTACACTGTGTAGAAGGTCAATCTAAATAATGAACACAGTCCCAAAAGCTCCAAGCCAGACTTCAACTGCAGCACGTACATTCCCAAAAAACTTCTGAATTTTTTTCCATTTCTTTGGTGTCTGAATGTGAATTGACCCATTTGGCTACCTCCAACTATGAAAAAATTAACTGTTTTAAGAGATTGGTCCTTGCTACATATCCTTTCTAGTAAGACTGGGGCTAGGCTCAACATTTGCTTTTGCAAACCATAGTCTTATGCTTCTGCATGAGATTTTATATATTATATAAAATGTTTATATGTATATCAGTATTATAAAACATATACATGTATGTATACGTATATGATGTGTACATACATGTACACATATGTATAAATATACATATGTATATGTATATATATGTATACATATACATATGTATGTATATTTATTTCCAGTCATGAAATCAAAGCTCCTGGGCTACTAATGTCTTCTACTCTCTGACAGCGACATTGTGCTTTTGCCAGCATAAGTCTATCTCTTAGAAGTCCAAAGATATTCCCCATTTCAAACCACTACATTCTTACCAGCAAACACCCATAAATATAATCTCTCTCTCCCTCTTTCCAAACCTACACCATTTTAGCAGCATAGCAAATGCATTTATGGAGCTGACAAAGTACATAGAAGAACAAATTTTGCTAATATAAACCTTGTTTCCAGCAGCAGGCTTTGATGACAGGGTAAGAATTTACAACACTAGATGCTAGGCAGGAGCATCTCATGCCCTACCCTCTGCAGCAGCACCACCTGCTTTCTGCCCACAGCTGCAAAAAAAATCGAAGGTCTTCTCAAACAGACCGATGATTTCATCAGTGCCAAACATTAACAACCTCCCACTGTGGTTACAATAGGAGTGATGAAACTTGCAGTTTGAAAGATTGTCCTCGCAGAGCAGCAGCAGCAACAAATGAAGGAAAAATAAAAGAGAAATGAAACCTCTTCAGGAGCTTCTGGGAGTCCCTCACTGTGCAGATAACGACTTCCAGGCTGAAAGTATGGTAGAAAATAATGGGCATTTTAGTGGTCTAAAATATATTTCTAACTCAGTGAAATTACAAGTCAGATAAAGTACCTTTGACATTTGGTTGGTTCTCCCAGATCTTCTGGGGCTCTCTTTTATGTACACTACAGTCTCCATGTGGGCTCTCGCTTTATGTTCCTGCACTCGCAACAGACACAATAGTTTCTCTAATGAAAGATTTTAAAGGGCAATTGCTGTTGGTTTTTTTCATTGCTATACTAACTAGCTGTCCCAAGTACAAATCTGAAATGCTCCAGGATCTCCATCGTCCAAATATAACCAACAGCTGAAATCGAGTCAGCTTTGGGACAAAGGACAGAAACTGCACAACTATCCACATCTTTGAGAAGAGGACAAAAAGATCAGGGAAAATATCTTTTCAAAGTCATCTTATTTTCAATTCAGTTCAAATGACTCAAATAATTTCACATAAAAGCAATTACTCAATGGACAAACTGGCAATTTGTATAAGGAATTATTCACCGTGTGAAATAATCCTTTATTTCTCTCTGTACTCCTGACATTTAAGATTTCGTGTATTAAAGGGTCACATAGCCAACTGCCTTTCACGCTGGTCATTTTACTTCAATAAGATGTTGTTACTGGTGTGACAACACTCACACTAAAAACAGGATCTCATTTACCTCCAACATATAGTACAAATTTCTTACAATTCAGCTGAGAGAGAGGCTGAGCAAGGAAATGAATCCATAATTCAAAGAAGTCTTTCCATGTCTTAGCTTTAATACTACTACATCAGAACAGGCAGTCACTCATGCTGCAGCCTGCAGAGCAACAGATCTACACCAAGTCCAGCCAGGAATTCATATTCTGTCCAGCATAATGACAGATTTTGTTCCACCAAAGTATATCTGCTGCTTTAGTGCATGGTGATTCTGAGATTTTATTTAATTAGCACAAATGTAAAACAAGGTAAAAAATTTTAGTAAAAATATTTAGTGGACAGTTGGTAATTGGGAAAAAAACCCCATAACCCTGGAGTAAAATGCACTTTTACAAAGTAGTTTCACTTATTAACATTTCAAAAATGGTAGGAAAATCAACTCATTTACAAATACAGTCTCCTTATAACCAGACCAAATAATTTAGTGGATTCACCAGAAGCCTGAATAAGCTCTATTGTTCAGAGATAATTTAAACCATCCTGTGCAGTTTCAGTAATTTAAATACCACTGAAGTACCAGCAGAGAAGATCTGCTCACTCATTTCTGATGACAGAACTAGGAAGCTATTCAGGTTAGGAGGCATACTTGACAGTTTCCAAAATATCAACATCCATTCCCATGTCTCAAATCAGCAAAGAAACATCAAGTACATACTTTGCCTCATTCTTTGGATCTGTTCACTCTCTGAAACCATTCTAGGGAACATACTGTCATGAGACATAAATGCAGAAGAAAAAAATATTCTGCTGTTTATGTAGGTCCCCATCCTGCAGAAAGTGTTTTGTGGGAAACTTCCTCAATTATCTGGAGTCCTTCAGACTATGAGCATTCCTCACATGAGCTCTGGGACCTGCTGCATGAAGTTCCTTTAGAGTCATGTAGGCATCTCTGAATATTTTTCTTAAACATGTGGCTCTTCTACCTGCCTCACGTAAAACTGGAATGATTTTCTAAGGAGGCATTTATATTTGGCCTCAAATTTGAGCATAATTGCAAGTGACATCTGAAGTAACAGTAGTTTTCTAGGCTTGAGTTGCAAAAGAAATGAGACAAACTGAAGTTCAAGTGACTCTCATGAGAAATTGTTGGGTAATGCTCCTTTTCTAAAAAAGCTTTTGTTTTCATTCTCATCACTGAGATTCGAAAGGGAAATAAAAGCCAAAAGAGGACATAAATAGCACAGAGATATCTTTTGAGGGACCAGAGTGTGGGTGGGATGATACAACAAACTTAGAATGAAAGATTGACTTGCCAGAGAGACACTGGGCCTTATCATGGTCAAAAAAAGCAATAGTTCAGAGATTAGTGCAACTTTGACTCTTCATTCCCACAAGAGACTCCTATATTCCTGATGCAGTACGTTACTGCAGATCTTATTTTCCATAAAATATACACAGAACCTTCCTTAGGAAATGGTTCATTTACATCCACTAGAGAAGCCATTGGCAGAAAGTGAACAGGACATGGTTAGTATCCTGCATGGAAACTCGGGAAAGGAGTAAGTGACCGAGGAGAAGATATCAGGAATCTATGTGCATGTGGGAACAAAGCCCATCAAGGCTGAAGCATTTCAGTTAAGTTCATTGTTAAACTTTAGTCCTGAGACAGAGTAGAATGAAATTAGAGACTTATTTGTGCTTAAAAGAGGAAAGAAATGTTTACTATGGTCGTACCTAGTTACATGCTGCAAAATAGTTATAAAACACTCACTTTAAAAGAGGCAGGATACAGTCTATTTCACTGGAGAGGCTGAGAAAGCAAGCAGATCTAGCCCTAGCCCATATTTACAACTTGCAAGGGTAGATAAACCAAAATAAGCCATGGGACATAATTTTGACAGTAAAAAATTATGCACAGACTCTAGACAAGTAATCCAAATAAAGACAGTGATACCTACTGAAAATCCAGATACCGTCAAGGGCTCTTCCAGAAGAAGAGGGAAAGAATGAGAAAATATTGCACAGACTGTGGGGAACAGTTAGACTTTACAGTTGGCCTGTTACAGATCAAGTATTGTCACGCCAAGTGGAGATCATGGTATCCAGCTATGACAAACCCATATCAGCTGCCAGAGAGTGAATGGCAGGATAAAGAACGTTGAGCTGGAGTCCACCAGGACTGAAGTCACCAGAACCCAAGACTGAGGAAATTCAGAAAGATACAAGCAAACAGGAAATGCCTGGATAAGAAAGTGTGAAACAAATCCAGCAACCAGCAGAAGCAGCTAACTATATGAATTTTGTGCATATTCCTCAAAAGAGCAGATGCTTCCAGGCAGTTAAAGCAAAGTGAAGAAATATGGAGAAAGTCAGAGACCAAAGAACAGACACCTGGAAGAGTAAAACTGATCAAAACGAAAGCATTTTTCATAAAACACCACAGCCTCACAGAACAGCTTGAATGAACATGTGATGTCTCGGAAAGAGTGTTGGATCCTTGGCTATGTAAAGTCAGTCTATGGCATCCACTAAGAGAGGAAGGTGGTACACTCAGAGAGATATTGGGGTAAGGATATCCATTGCAATATTTAGAATGTAGAGATTTCCTTTACTCACTTTTGGCTGGTTGTCATAAGTTTTATAAAGTCCTGTATAAAAGTCAACTACAAACATCTTCAGGCAAACTCATTTTATGCAGACTATCCAGACAGGAGAGGAACTGAGATTTGTGCCTTTGAGAGCTGCTGCTGCTTCTGAATGCTTTAGGGCAACCTCACTCTTTCCAGAACAAGGCTCTACAAACTGTAAAAATTCAAAGTCTGAGCCTGGTCATCTTACAAGAAAACCTACTTAGAGACATTATATTTTACCCCATGTAGATGGTGCCATGATTTATTTGCAAGACAGGATTTCATTTCATGGTGGCTTAGCAGTAATCTCACCAAATTTAAGATATGATGCCATAAAATAGAGGAATTTGTGTACTTGGTAGTCATGAATACTAAGCTTAAAGCAAACCACATACATGCCATACATTAACAAAGAGGTTTTGTGGTAAAAGCAAAGATTTGACAGATTTCTGAAATATTAGACAGATGTTGTGAGAAAATATCAGAACTGGAATACCCTTTCTATGTGTCAGGGAGTGATGTTACTACAGTGGATTACAGCTCCAATTCACAAAGTGGTCTGCTGGCAGCATGCACGAATCAGCTGTGGCCAAGAAACTGAGAGCAAATTTCGTAACTATTTTGTAACAGCAAGAGGCCACAGAACAACACAGAAAAGCTAAACACGCTAGTGCCAAGTGGGAATTTCAGCACAAAACAAGGCTAACAAAGCTATTGGAAAGAAGAAACCATAATAAAAAATCTGACTGCAAAGACTAAACATGAAACAAACAAACAAACAATCAAAAAGCTGCTTTTTATTGCTATGCACTCTATCAAGTACATGAAAGTGAGGTTTCAAAGAGCCATGATTGACAGTAGATATCACAGAATCACAGAATATGCAGTGTTGAAAAGGACCCACAAGGATCATCAAGTCAAACTCCTGGCCCTGCACAGCACCATCCCCAAGAGTCACACCTTGGGCCTGAGAGTATCCAAATGCTTCTTGAACTTGCTGCTGTGACCACTGTCTTGGGGAGCCTGTTCCAGTGCCCAAACACTTCCTGGGGGAAGAATCTCTTTCTAATACCCAACCTAAACCTCCCCTGACACAATTTCAGGCCATTCCCTGGGACCCTGTCACTGGTCCCCACAGAGAAGAGATCAGTGCCTACCCCTCCTCTTCCTCTCACAAGTAAGTTGTAGCTGCAGCGAGGTCTCCCCTCAGTCTCTTCTTCTCCAGGCTGAACAGACCAAGTGATCTCAGCTGCTCCTCATACGGCTTCTCCTCAAGGCCTTTCACCATCTTCATCACCCTCCTTTGGACACTCTCTAATGGCTTAATATCTTTCTTACATTGTCGTGCCCAAAACTGCACACAATATTCAGGGTGAGGCTGCCCCAAGTGCAGAGCAGAGCAGGACAATCCCCTCCCTTGACCAGCTTATGATGCTTTGTCTGATGCCCCCCAGGACATGGTTGGCCCTCCTGGCTGCCAGGGCACTGGTGACTCATATTCAACTTGTCATCCACCAGGACACCCAGGTCCCTTTCCCTGGCACTGCTTTCCAGCATCTCATTCTCCAGGCTGTATGTACATCCAGGGTTGCCCCATCCCAGGTGCAGAATCCGACACTACCCCTTGTTGAACCTCATATGATTTGTGATTGCCCAGTCCTCAAATTTATCAAGGTCTCTCTGCAGGGCCTGTCTGCCTTTGAGGGAGTCAACAGCTCATCCTAGTTTCATGTCATCTGCAAATTTGGTCAGTATCCCTTCCAGTCCTGCGTCCAAGTCACTTATGAAGATGTTGAAGACCACAGGGTCTAAGATGGAGCCCTGCAGGACCCCACCAGTGACAGATCACAGTCTGATGTTCCCCCATTCACTGTTGCCCTCTGTGCTCGACCCAGGAGCCAATTGCTCACCCACCATATGAAGTGTTTATCTGGCTGTGTGCACAACATTTTGTCCAGAAGGATCCTGGGAGAGACAGTATTGAAAGCTTTACTGAAATCCAAAACGATTACATCAACAGGCTTCCTTTGACCAACAAAGTGAGTTACCTTGTCATAGAAGGAAATCAGGTTGGATAAGCAGGACTTTCCTTTCCTGAAGCCATGCTGGCTGTGACCAGTGACTGCACTGTCTATCAAAAGCTAGGATAATGTAAGTGATTCAGGTCTAAATCTAGCACACAGCTTGTGTTTCTGAATCGTGTCTCATACAGCTACAGAGAGATGGTAAGGTGCATCTGTCATGTGTCATTTAAGGTAATGGCAGACTTAATGCAGGTAAACCTGGATATAGTTGTTGGGCAATCAGAGAATGACAAAACCAGGATCACATCCAGGAGGACTGTGACAGAGGTGCCGTCATCAAAGGAAATAAAATCCAGTGGAGAAAAAGATATGTTTTACTTGGCTAGTCATCTTCCACCAGGACAAAATCAGAAAAAAACCCCATGCGATCGACTTCTACATTAGGAGTAATAACAGAAGCAAGATGTAAGAGAGGATTTTAAAGGTTTAAAAACCCTGCACAAACCACCAGTTAAAGGACTAACTGGATTAAGTGACATCCTTATAAGCATCACCTATGTTCACATGTACTCTCACACCCGCCATTCCTGTGACACTGTAGCATCTGAAAAGCTTATGACAACGTGAGGAAAAAAGGAAACAAAACAGGAGGAGGGAATGATAAAGTAACACTCACAAAAAAACAAACTGAGAAAATTAAAATTTTTTCCTGTAAAACTTTCAGAGACATAGAAATGTCAGAAAATTTTCCTGAATGGGTCATTTTCATTCTTAAAAAGAAAACATTAGGAGCAATATATTTTTCATTAAAAACATATGTTGTTTTGCTGACTTAAGCTATTCAAATTCTGCTGAAGCTTCAAGTGAAACCAAACCAGCATCATTTGTTTGTCACTGACCTTTTTTAGAGCCTCAGAGAATCATTTACAATGTCAAAGCAATGTAAGTACTGATCTTCCTCCATTATTTCCATCACTCAGCAAGTTAAAAAGCAAGAAGCAACAATATGCATTAGCACTTTGTTGTTAGCAAGTCACAGAGCCACTGAAACCTTATGGAGGTAAAAAAAACCCCCAGTATTATGCATTCGAGTCTCTCCCATCCCCATGTTTCTCAAATCACACTTGTCTACATGAAGAAATAAAACCTCTGGGCTTTCTTTTTGGTATAGCAAAACCTGCAGTAGCTCTGTTTCTTTTATGTGGGAATTGCACTCCAGAGACCCTGCATTCTGTTACACTAGGCTATAGGGAGCACACAGGAAAGCGGAGGATGGCTTTAAAAAACTACTTTAAACTGCGTTAAAACACTTGTTGGCACCTAGCCTGAAGGGCTCTGGTGGCTCAGGGGCCTTCAAGAAATGCTCCAGGGCTTGTTAAGATGCTAAGAAGGTTCTGCCAGGTCACCTTGTCCACTGATGACTTGAATACCAGATGAAGAAACATGGCATGGGTTGAACACATCAAGACTGAAGCTATTCAAAGGCACACCTTCAAATCAGCAGCTTTAAAACCATCATATTTCTTACAGTGTGCAAACAAAAGACACGCATAAAGAAAATTTACAGGCACAGGAAAGTAAACCGGAATAGAACTTCAAAGGCCATTTAGACAATCCCCTCACTTGGATGCCAAGTCTCCTGCTTGCCAAGACAATTCCCAACAGATGTTTGTCATGAAAGCTGCATGCAGGATTTCACTGCCTCTTTCAGTAGCATGTTGCAATGCTTAATTGTGCTTATAAAAAATATTTTCCTAAAATCTCACCTGAATCTTCTTTGCTGAAAAGTCAGCTGTTTCTTGTCCAGCTCCCAGATACCCGCAGAGCAATTTGTCACTGGCCTCTTCATAATAACTTCATACATATCAGAGAGCAGTTATCATGTCACCTGTAGGCTCTGCTCCTCTAGACTAAAGAAACTGTCATTTAAACCTTCCTTCAAAGATCATGTTTTTCAAGATTGTTGTCATTTTTGCTCTCCTTCTGTGTGCTGTCTACAGTTTGTTCACTTCATAGAAATGTGGGCTTGGAAACTGGATGTAGAACTTCAACTGAGAGATGACTAGTTCCAAAAAGAGTGAAAAAAAATTACCTCTGGTGTCTAATACATAATACATAGGTTAATAAACGCTGGGACGAAATTTACTGATTCTCTGACCAAAAAAACCCCAAAAACAAAGAATAAAAAATCCAAGGAAAAAGGTCTGCATTGATCAAGTAACTAGACATGTAAGCACCAGTCTGTGTACATGCATTGTTCACATGTGAAAAACAATATTCCCACGTGCAAGGACTCCTGTGTTACAAAGCTGCATTCCTTTCAGCCATACTTAATACAGGCCAAGATTTTTCAGACGTACATGCCAAAAGCTGGACTTCTAAATCCCTGTTTGGCTGCTGAAGTAATTGGCTTTGATCTTCGCACACTGTCAAGATGCAGTAGCACCTAGTTCTGCAATCTCATAATCTCTGTAGGCCTTAAGTATAGGCTTTGAATTTTAATTCTAAGCATCTTTTTGTTATTCAGAGCTGAAAACAAAAGCACTACTCTTTGATGTGTCCAGTTTACCATATCCTAAACTCTACACATAGACTCATTTTTTTTCCAGTGCCCACACAGTATGCTGAGGAGCAAGTGGTCAGATCCTGGCATCTCTCAGCACCAGTTCCTGTTACAGGTAGCTTTAAAGGAAGTTCAAATGTAAAGATATCTCAATAAACAAAAAAAATTTCTCTCAGAAGTCCATTAGAGATAATGTATGGGAATTCTGAAAATAAGTTATCCTCTTGGGAGGGACTGGAGTTAACAATTATGGCTAATCTATTTGAGTCCACTACTCCTGGGCTTAGATTGTTAAATGCTGAAATTCCCTTTTATCTTCTGTCTGCAAAGTGATAAATCTTCAGATATACTCTTATAACACTCTAGGTAAAGAAGATCTGAGAATTGAGATTCCCTAAAACTTTTCAGGAGATTTTTTAAGAGATGAAAAATTATAATTTTCTTAGGTGATGTGATCGCAGACTTCAAGTAAATCTTATTCTTCTCTATGGAAAAATCCAGGTGGCCTGAACACCTGGGGAGGAAATGTGGAATTGTCTGGCATGCAGCACTTACAGTGACTCCTCCTCTCTGATGATATGCTGTGCCTCTTCTATGTTTCCATCACAGCTGCAATGACTTCTAAATATATGTACAATATCATAAAATGGCACTTGGAATCCCTTCCTCATTCAGCAATGCCACATTGGCATCAGTGACTATCGGAGGCAGGCTTAGAAGCAATGCCAGACGATCCAATGTGAATTAACTGCAAAGTTCACTTTATTGAAGAAGTTTCTACAATTATAGTATTCTCTAAGGCTACGTGCATTAACACTACTGGTTCCGACACATATCAATAATCACTGATTGGCTAATGCTATAAGGCTGCTGTATCCATGACCTCACCCAGCCTGCTTCTAGTTCTCACAGACCTGCAGAGTTGTTTATTTTACAAGCACACAGCTTTTAGCCTTGGCTAAGAACTCCCTTTGCTCTCTCATGAGAAATCCACAGCCTGCTAATTTCCTACAAATGACAACAAACCAACAGCTGTTAATCTGGGGTGAACGATTAGTGCTGCCCACTTCACTGGCATCACCAACACAAGCCTATGAAAGCTGTTAGCACACATTTGGACTCCATGAACACTGAAGATTTGGGTCTGACATCCTGTAGCTCCTGAAACTATGCTTAATAAATAGAGGGTGGCAAAACTCTTTTCAGAAAATAAATAAATAAATACAATTCGATTCTCCTGGACAATTCTTCAGACTTTGAAGAATTTTAAGATTTGCTTTTGCAACTTGTATTGCATTACAATAGCAGTAGCTATGTGAATAGAAGTGTCTGCACATTGCTGACAGAATAAAGAGCATTATGAGTTACATAACTGTCACCACAGCCATAGCTCAACTCCTACCCTCACTGAGGTCTTATTTCCTTACCTAAGCACTTCTGAATAAATCTCAGCTCACAAAATCTTAATTAGAATTTGTAAAGTAGTAACTGGTAAGTAGATAAGTCACAGAGGGAGTTCCTCACCTTCACATAGCTCTGACAGGTGAAATTCTCAATAGTTGCCTTTGCTGGAACAAAGTTGGCAGGCTTGAGATGACACATTGGCCCTTCATACTCAGTAGCAACAAGGACACATCCTTCAGTCTCATAGGCTTTCATGCCACAATCATTTTGAAATTAAAATGTCTCCAAGCCTCTCCAGTGTTCATGAAAATGGTAATTTACAAGTAATGTGCAGGTCTGACATTGAATACTTATTGGAAAACCTTCTGGTCTAAACTCTTGTATTTCTTTACTTGAGCTTTTTATTGTTGGCAAATGGGTAAAACTTTTGTCCCAGGGAATTTCTCCTGGTATTACTCACTTTCCTTTTCTCTTTGGAATTGGGACTCTCTTGGAGAAAACAATCAATTGCAGACAAACCTTTATTATTCCTCCTGGCCCTCTAGGGATTTTTGCAGAAATATTATTCAAATGCAAGTTGATGTGTCTGTTCTACCAAATGCAGATTGCAGTGACAGAGAATGTAATGTCTTAAATTAGAAGGTGGAAGACAAAAATATGTATGTGCTAGAGAAATATCACTGAGTTCAGGAGGCTTACCTCAGTAGTCTCATAATTAGACCTGGGACATTTTTACAATCATATTCTGAAGAATTCAGTCAATTAAACATATTGGTTTATATGCTCACAGGTTTCCTATCTGACCTCTGGCTCCTGGTCCAGAAGGACATTGAGTGTCCAGAGGATCCTTGTCCATCTGCCAGTCATATCTTGATGTCAGGATATTTCAGATTAGACTAAATGCCTGTGCTGAGTCATCCAAATCTCAGTTCTGGCATCCAATAGGTAATCCCTCATCGTGAATGGATGGTTACACACATATTTTTCTGTTTACACACACAGACACATTCCCCCCTTTATAGTATACACACTCCACTGCAGCTGGCACTAACCTGGACCATTAAATCAGTTTTTCTTAGGTTTTTCTCTGTATTACCAGGGCACAATGAGAAATCCCATTCTCGTGTTTATCTTGTGTTATGTTGTGCAGATAAAGAGAATACTCTGTTAGTCAGTGCTGTGTATTTTCCATAAGCACATAGAGCAAAGCACCCAAGTAGACAGTATCAAAGTGGCAGATAATCATCTTCCAAACAGATGGACACTGCAGATTACTCAGGGACTGGGTGTTGTGTGTGCACACACATGCAATAGCAATACCATGGGAGGAAATAGTTGTTCATTACTGTTTTGAGAAGCATCTCTTCTAAATACATGTGCAAATCTCTTTTCAAAGATAACAAAGTGATCACATTGGCAGAATGAGCAACCCCAAAACTCTTCCCAACACCTCTCTGGGAGTCTGGAAGAAAGGAAACCATGGATGTAGTTTACCTTGAGATTATTTTTTTTCCAGTCTACCCTTCTCCCATTATTTTTCTCTGGTGCATTTTTGTTTTAAACTTTATCATCTAACAAAAGGCAGCAAATGAGTTCCTTGGGAAAAGAAAAGTCTTCAGAAGTTTCAGGAAAGAAAATTATTAAGTCCCATAACTCCTCACCTTCTTCTGAACTGTATCCACTTTCCAATTTGATGGACTCCATCTGGGAACTTGTTTGAACTTGAATAAATGGGAAGGATTTTACCGTCTCAGTGCAATTCAGCCCCAGTTCTCCACTAAAGATCAGTCTTTCCAGTCCCATCACTGGAGGGGTTTTCCACACATTTTTTTTCCAATATGAGGAATTCCTCTGGCTCCAGCCTTAAGGGTTTCTTTCTCAGGGTTCTTTATTGCACATCCTGTGGGAGCTTCCAAACAGTAATTGCTCAAACTTGGCAGAGGACAATTGGTAGAATTTTCCTTTCTCTATGGAAATTTATTTTGTATGAGCCTATATTGTTGCAGAAGTCTGTCTCCTGGGACTTCCTGTCTCAGAGGAAATATTAGATAGCTGTGAAATGGCATGTGGTTTCCTTTTTTTTTTTTTTTCTGGATTTTATTTACAGCACAGTTACCCCTGAACAGAGCAGTACTCTTGAAAGGGTATCTTGCAAGATTTCAAAAGGAGTGCAGAGTGGCCATTTCTTTGATACCGCTTGAAACCAGCCATCTCGCATGTCCTTCAGGATGCTGCTGACTTTTTTTGACCGATTCCAAGTATCAGTGCTTGTCTCACCAGCTCAGTGGATCAGTGAAATTCCTCTACAAGTGCATGACAGATGAAATTTAGGCTAAGATCATAGGCTATGGGGGCCTGGTTGCCATTTTCTCTCAGTTACATTGTCTGCTTTAGATGTTTTCAAAGGTTCAGTGTCTCCCCTAAAAGATAAGCAGCCTCAGAGCAACCTACATAGAATAACCTTCTGCTCTATTTTCAGTTCTTCCAAACAAACATTAGGATGTTTCTAATCTGTCAGGAAGTGTTGTAATTTCTAACTAGAAATTGATTGCTCCACCAACTAAGTGCTGAAGTTTCCAACAATTTTCTCAGTAGTTCTACTTTTTGCCACCTCCGTAGATTTAACATCACATGTACATACAACAATTTGTTGCAGTCATGTATTTTTAAAGGCACCACATGACCTACATCTCAGTGTTTCATAAAGCTGGCCTTTAGCTGACATTAGCAAATACTGCCAGTTATATTACATAGATCTTATTTGAAGTAGTATTCAGGTCTAATGGCTATTAATACACATATATATGTTAATAGCCTATATGCACATATATATGTGGATGCCTGCCTCTCCTGCAGTACATGGCACACGAAATAAGCAGCAACAATGATGCAAATTTTGGAGCTCTCTGGATGCTGAGGCATATAGCTTCATTATATCTAATAATGTAATGTGAAAGAAAGGGTTGAGCATGAAGATAAGGCTTTTACGTTACATTTATCAGTTCCCTCCAGATTTATTTCTGACATTTAAAGTAGAAAGTTCAATCAATTAGAATTCATATAAAACACAAACCTGTCTGTTCTTGACTACTTGAGAGTACACACCACTAATGTCAAGATTGGGTGATATAAATCTAAACACTTGGGATGTTAGATCTCTCCAGGACTCTGAAACAACATAGTCTATGGTTATAAGGTACTACGCACTTGAAAAAAACAGAAATAGATTATGAATTTAAGAATTAAAGTTAACCTTATATTTCTACTTTTTGGCTTAACTACTGAAGCATTTTGAATAATATACAGATTATCAGGTTACAGAAAATGAGATATGTTTTCTATTCATATTGGACACATGCACTCAGAAAATTTTAGAGTAACTCTTGGACAGCACACTGAGCATAAATTAGTATTCCAAAAAACTACTCAAAATTCATATTCTATCAGCAATCTACAGAAAAAGTCACTGTCATGGAAAAGTGTTTCTAATAGAAAAACCTTTAACAGAAAAAAATTATATAACTGAAGAGTTCTCAGCTGTTAAAAGGTAAATCAGATTAGTTGCTCCATTAAAGTTTGTAACTGAAATGCAAAACTGGCAGGCTTTATTTTTGCAATTACAGATGAATAATAGCTATGCAGCCAGAAACAATGCAGTCCTATACATCTTGATCATAAATATGGATGTACTTATAATGACCTATTCTCCAATGAATACTTAAACCTCTTCCATCGCAATTTGTTTAGCTGCACATAAAAGATTTGTACACAGCACAAAGACATCATAATGTTGTAAAATATGTCTCTAGGAAGTTGTCATCACTACAATTGCATATTTAGGAAAGCATTTTTCAAAGTGTCACATTTTGCAACATTTCAGTACATGTCTAACAAGCCCTAAAGCCATACAGTTATCCTGCAAAGCAAGGTTAGCTGAGCCTTTTATGCTTCCTGGACAAGACAGTGCAGACAAAGGTATTGCTGTGATGAAGGAGGGAGGCCCTGCGGAGAAGTGCTGAGTGCCCTCCACTCTCAATAAATTGCAGTTCTATTGGAATTAAAAGGATCAAATCTATTCTCTCTTATGTGAATCAAAGGGGGGGTTAGGAAAATCACCTGCAAACAGCAACTGAGAGCACAAACTGGTATTTACCAACAGTGATTTATCTGCTGTTAACTTCTGACTGCTTGTTCAGCATTACAAGTGTGCTGGGAATCGTCTTATCTCCCTTGAATGGAGGCATGGTGGAGATGCACCAGAGGACAATCTGTTCTCCTGGGCAAAAAGAAATATTTCTCCAGATGCACCTATGTAACTGAAAGTATTACTCCTTTCTTACTTTAAAACTCTGTTAAAATTTTAACTTTGTCAGACATCTGCAAAATTATCTGATTTAATCAGTTGTCACTTCTTCATAGGGCACATGCTTTTAGTTACTTTTATTATTAGTCTGTCATTGTCATTTGCTAAATAGGTTCCAGCATGCTACTGAGACAAATTCATGGCTCCAGCCGTCTGGGATATGACAAATGCTTCATGGAATAATTTGGAAGCTTTTCTTTTAAATCTAGTTTCCACTTTATTTGTACCCTTTGGAGCTCTCATGTACAAGCCCAGATCTGCTATCATACAAACTCTCAAAGTGAGCCTTATGAGCCATGGAAATGTGTGCCTGGTTTTTTGGGATCTTGGCCTCTGCACAGATGCGACATTTGGCCAACTGGGTGTCCTGGTGTGTGCCTGGTTTTTTGGGATCTTGGCCTCTGCACAGATGCGACATTTGGCCAACTGGGTGTCCTGGTGTATCTGATGTTACTTGGCTTTCCAGATTATGGTGGTCTTATGGTGCTTCATGTGCTAGTTAACATGAAGCACCTAATATTTGATGTCAGATATGGAAGATTTAGAAGCACTGAGCCAAAGCTGGTTTTTATTTTCAAGGACAGTAGTGAGTTTGGAATTCCTAGAGCAAGGACCTTCTCAAAGGCTAAATTAATTAGGCAAATTATGCTTAGTGTTTCTGAAAACTCGCCCCTTTTAGCAAAAGTAGAAAGTCCATGAAAACAAAGCACACTGTCCCTATTAACCAGCATTTCTAGCTCAGTGACTGTGCTTCCACAACATGGAACAAATTTTAGTCTTACCTCTGTGAGAAAATAGTACCCAGACAATACAAGCAGGAGAATAAAGTGCAGCAGTGCCCAGCTATTCGTAAGAAGGATTCAACGTACCTGGAAAGATATTCTGGAGCAGCAGGTGCTGCTGTGGATGGACTCAAAGGCTTTGTGGCTCACAGAAATATTTAAGGCAGCATCGTTATTACATAGCTGAGAAACTGCTGCAGCTACTAACAAAAATATTCTTGCCCACAAAATTCATTCCACATCACTTAAATGAAGAGCAGGTTTTCCTTCTTGATTACTACATGACAGAAATTACTCCCTGTGGTTCTGTCCTCCAAAAGACACAGAGATAGTGGTGTGAATGAAATAAAATTTAAAAAAAAAAAAAACAGCAGGTTTCCATAATGCTTAACAGTCTGATCTGTCTGATTGTTATCAAACCCATGACCGTTATTAATCCGTTACAAAAGGGAAGATCTGTCACCACTGAGATATATCTTAACAGACAGAAAGTTGCACGTACAATCTTGTACTTATTTTTATCCTTTTTTGACACTTTACAGTCAAAACTGGTGCTCAGTGGTTCAGTGGCTTCACAATGTTTGTGGTGTTTTAACTCCTTCAAACAAGACTTCAAAAGATATGCTACTTAAATTCTGCAGAAGATGAGAAACACCAGCAGACCTATTAATTCTGAATTTATGTCTAACCAAAGTTTTCCAAGATACAGAAGTTCACATATTTTTGTCAGTTGTACTAAATCCCAAGGTTAAAAATGTGCCTTCTTTTCCTTAATGTTTTCCTACATATATTTGAAAAAATTACTCACACCCTCATGAAATGATATCATTAATTCCTTTCTTTAATTCTGCTCAGTTAGAAGAAAGTAAAAAGTCATGTAGGAAAGGTAAAACACTAACAGAGCTAAATAACCCTAGGGTTTTAGAGTACTGAACTAGATGTATGGGTATCTTCTTAGAACCATCACAACCAGGAGAGGACAGTTGTTTTTCTAAGAATGTGTATCTTATTAGCTCATATCTGGAACTCAAAAAAAATGTAAGAAATAATTATAAAGATTACTAGAAATTATAGTTCTGCATTATACAAATTGTGATCAGGAAAGTCTGTGCCTTCCAAACTGAGATATGCATATGGCAGTTAAAACTGTCATCGTTTGAGATGCGAATTGTAACATTACAGGAAATCTTCACTGCCAAGTTCTTACAAACTAGAAAACTCATCTAATACTGTAACTGTTAACTTCCGTGGGGGCATACTTTTCCAGTTACTGAAGGGAATCACCATGCAAATAATGTAACTATGACCCAAAGGGCAAAAAATTTGATTTTACTCCTTACAGATATCAGAGAAGGAACCAGCATGATCCTCACTGTAGCAATACACTGAATGTGAAACTGTGAAGGTCAAAAGCCTCAGTGAGGCACTGAATAGACAGATGTTTACAGTCAGCAATTACTCTTCTGGCAGTGAATGTGAGGTAGCAGAGACACCACAAAATAGATAGCAAGATTGTTCCTGGAAGTGAGTAACAGATGGAAAGGACCCCAGAACAAGCTGAGCTCACACCACCAGTGCATTTCCTACTGCAGAAATATGAGTTCTTTAGAAATTATGCAAATGTTAGTGGCAGAGGGAGTGGGGAGAGCAATAGCCAGAGACAGCTTACCAGCAGAGCTAAGAGCAGCTGCCCTTCATCTCCTTCCCACCTCACAACATTTCATGAAGCCTTTAAGACTATCATCTCACCCCCATCCTCCAACAGTGCAACTGCAAAATCCAGCACTTGATAACCCGGCTGCTTCAGTAACTACTGTATGGAGGCATTTGAGCCTAGCCAGCAATATTACAATCTGCCAAAGTAATCTTAAAAAGGTTCAGTTTTATTACCTGTGTGACAAAACATGAGAAATCATGCTCAGAAATTTTACCTGAAAAGTTTATTTTGTTATATTCCTGTTTGTTAAAGCAGAAATCTTTTGATGACATATGATCCTACTGGAGACATTACCGGTGTTGCCATTCACCTGCAATCCATTCTAGGTGGCTGAAATCCCCTTTTGAAGGACAGATGACATGAGGGCAATGAGTTCTCAGGCATCAGTGAGGTCTTACAAGTATTGGGTGAATGACCTCATCTGTGAGTTTTATCTCTCCACTAAAATGAAGCACATTTTTTCTGGCCTATATTCAGCCACACAGCTTGGTTAACGCCATAGAGCCACTCTGTGCCAGGAGACAAGCCTGATTGCTAAGGTCTCCTCCTACCGTGGTTAGAAAGATCAACTCATACTGAGTGCAATGACACGAACTTCAGTGTAGGCATCACAAACATTTTGATTCTAGGAACTCAGCATTGTGGTAAGACATCATAGTTCTAATACTGCTATGTTAAGAGGAAATAAAAATTATAAAAGAAGGTACAAACAAGATGGTCCTATAAAGTATCTGAAATGTAACCAGAAGAGTAAAAAACCATGATGTGAGAGGAAGACACTATATAATAAACTGTAGATCAGATCTTAAGATATTCTCAAAATATGTGACTTGAAATAGGTTTAGAAAGTTCAAATTAGATGCATTGGCACCTAAGCCACTTGAAAACTTGAGTCCTGAACTCACTATGACATTTGAAAATATCGTTCTATTAGAGGAACTGTTGCAAAGCTGCTTCTATGCAACTAGAAGCTAAAGTCAACACCTCAAGAGTAATATAGAAAGAAAGAACATAAAAATATCAAATAAAAATGAGAAAACTTAGTATCTGGTACCTAATCACAAAATGGAGACTTTAAAACTACGGTACTTTGTGTTTAATTTAAAGAGCTGATACCACTGAGAAGGCATGTTAAGAAAAATACTCCTATGAGAAATGGTTGCTGAAAGAGTCAATTGCTTTGAAGCACCATCTCAGAATGAATTGGGGGGTTTCTTTGAGATACAGAGAGTCTGTGGATTTTGTTGCCTTGGTTGGGGTGTAGAGCAATGCCAGTAAATGGTTATTACAATAAAACAAAGAAGTATCAAGTGTTCAACATCATAACATCAGACCACCCCACAGCACCGAGTGGAAACTCATCACACTCCTCTGAGTTGTACAGCAGAGATACTTGCATGTCTAAAATTCAGCATGTGTGTAAGTGCTTGTAGGACTGAGGCCAAAGGTTGCAACAGCAGCCAAGGGAATACCTGCCCAACCTCTTCAAGGCAAGGATATTTTTTTTGTAAAAGGATATTTTAACCTTCAGAGGCCATGGACTACGTACGGGTAATGTGACCTTTAACTTCTCTAGATCAAATGTTTATACAGGTGCTCTCATTTCCTGAAAGAGAAGCAGAGTTTTGAATATTATACCAACACTATTAATTTAAATATTTTTCCCAATTGCTGTTTCATGCCATTGAAAATAAATATATTTATCATTTTTACTCAGATCCATATGCATAGCAAAATATTTTGAAAATGTCTATGGTCATCTGGTGGTAGTTATCAGACTACATGTATAGGGAGGGACTTCAGTTGCTATCTGGCTTAAATTCTAGAGATTGCAACAATGAGAAATTTCACTGGAAAAAGCTCTGAATTTTCCCCTAATAGTTATGAGGAATCCTAGTGTTGCAGATGCCACAGATCAAGTGAATAAAGACAAGAGGTCCTGAGACTGTGATTCCCATGGTTCATAGGTCGGTTTTGAGATTGATACCAAGGGGGTTTTCTTGTCCCAGTTCGGTGGCAATGTTAACAATCTGAAGCAAGAACACCAGCTTTCCATGGGAAACATCAGCTACAAAGATCTGTCAATTACTTCCACTCTGCTTGCTTGGAGTGGACAAAAATGCTGTTTTCCGTCTCTTGGAAATGATCTGCTTTTCCACGAGCTCAGAATGACTTGGTGTCCCAGCCAAGATTCTCTCTCTGAATCTGCACCACCATGGACTGCTGTGTGGGGTTGTGCTGAGTGAGTGCTATTTGCTGCATTGCTTTTCCTGTAGATCCATTTAGCTCAAATCTGGAAAACACACAGACATAAAAGCTCTGAAACATGCAGGTTTCACATCTGCCTGTGAACTCCGAGCCAATTAATTAGTGAGATGCAGTTCTGGCTGCCACCTTGCCACTTTGGACAGTGTCTCAGACTCTCAGATAGGTTATTTGAAACAGATGCTTAGAAAAGCACTGTGTGAATCATATAAGACTCATTTGCAGTGCTTTGTTAGCCAGTTAGGGCAAGCAGACAGTTCGAAGTGAGACAGAGAAGAAACCCAGTAGTGTGCTTTTCTCAGGCGATAAGTAAGAAATAAGAGTCCTCCAGAAATGGTACCCTGGGAAATTTCTTCCATTTAACTTCCAATCTGGGTCAATTTCTAGAGCGTCTTCCTATATCAGGCTGGAAATATGAAACCTTTGAGTAATGCTTGTAGTGCACACATGATACTGGAGTGTTTACTGCTCTCCCAAAAGCACACAAACTAGAGAATGGGACAGAGAATATTAAAGAATGTTGAGGGTAAACATATCACACACATGAACAAGGCACATGCTTGTTGGGAAGAACAGGTTAGTCTTGACACAGGGTAAAGATTTCTGCTTCCACAACTTCTGACAACCTGCCTGATGCCAGGCAAGCACTGGAAGTGACTGGACACAGGGTTCTCCACATCTCTTGATCTCTGATGGGACTGTGAATATTTTGGAGAGATGCTATTTTCCATAGCTCTATAGAGCCCAGGCTTGCAGGAAATATTAGGAAGCATAGCTATCTAAAAAAATAATCTCTGAGGAAAAACCTTCTGGTATTTGTGCTAACGCCGAGTATTGTAGCTGTTCCACGGAACCTCACGAGACATCCTTTTTAGGAACAGCAGCTGGGTTTCTAATCAACAGGTTTTGCCTCATGGTTACTCAGAGAATTCCAAATGTCACACCACGACAGTGATTTCTTCACAGAGCAGGAGTGACCTTGGCCAGTCTGTTCTGTGCTTGTGAAGATAAGCACCTGCAGAAGCTGTGGGAACTCAGAAGAAAAGTACAGAGACAGTAGCTTGTAGCCTGTAGCCAATGAGTGATTCTTTATGTGTCTGAGCACCAGTGATGTTAATGCACGTACACTTAGAGAATACTATAATTGTAGAAACTCCATTACTAAAGGGAGCTTTGTAGTTAATCCATATTGGATCGTTTGCATGCTCCATTAAGCCCGAGACCTCTGTTACAAGATGGGAAGTACATAAGGGAAAATAAAACAACCTCTAGTTTCATTACATTGGGATATGCTGAACTTAATGGACATTCAGAAGCAATATGGTATTCTAGTTCTTTATTTCCAGCTCCTTCTAAAAGGACATGTCGGCTGAGACCTTCTCTATGACAGCAACTAAGACTGTCACATGTTGCCTTTTGATAGTTAATTGTTTCTAGCATTATCCATTTGATTGATGGAAAGTCCATACTGAAGTTTTTTCCAGGAGACAACACCACAGCTTTCCAATTACATGATCATTTTACAGTGTGTCCTTTCTCTCAGCACAAGTAAAGGCAAGGCACTTGAGAAATTATTCAGAGCTCTCCCTGAACTTATTCAAGCAGAATTGGAGCTTGTCATCAGATTGTATATACTGAAGGTCTGGTGCTGCTCATCTGTCATGACAGACCTTTTATTTTCATGGCTTTCCAACAGTTACAGTGCCCTAACATTACATTAATGGAGCTTTCTGGAGAGTGTTTATTCACTAACAGCATGCACTAAACCCTATGAAAGTCACTGATTCTCACAAAGTACATGGTCAGTCTGTAAGTGCATTATGATATAGAGAGGAGCATTAGAAATAATTCAAGACATATCGCTCCAAATGAAAGATTTCTCAAGACCACTTCTGTACAGAAAAATCAGTGGCCAGATTCTGCCCTCCCCTAGAAAAAGAGACAGAAAAGGGAACTGGGTATTTTGAATGAGACACTTGATGTTTACCTAAATATAACTCGAGGGTAAAAAGAGGTATTTATGAGTGTATTTGAGGATATAAAATCAACCTTGACTCATCATATGGGGAAGCACTCTGTTTACAGACACTGCAGCTGTGGAACTATTTCAGTATGTGCCTGTACTAATGTGTGATTTTTGAGGAATTGTTATAAACTCTGATTTAAGACATGCTTTGGTTTTCAAGCTTGTTTCAAAAATCCTTTGAGTTGAATCTTTCTGTGTCCTTGGTTTTTAGAAACTGTGGTTCAGGACTTCAGATCTCTTAACTGGTTCACACTTTTGCGTGTGTGTTTGCAGAATGACAGAGCTCCACAAGCACAGCAACTTCCCTATATGTGAACTGAGGATAGACTGATTTCTCATGTATCACTCTGGGCCATCAGCCATAGGTCTAAGCATGGCAAAGTATATTTAATAAGAGTGAAGGGCATCTGCTATTTGAATCTCATCCAAAAGAGATGAATGCTCATGTGCTTTCACTACCACAGATGGAGAATTTGCCCTGACTGGAAAAAGAGAATTACCACTGGGAGCTGAGGGGGCTGTGGGTCAGCCCCAGTCCTTGTCCACTAGGGCTGGTAGGGCTTTGACATTTCACTTCCATGGCAATGATGTCACAGATTGATCACAGGCTACAAAAGGGACCAAGGAGAACAAAGATTGCTGAGAGCTACTCAGACAAGGACACATTCAAGAACAAATGAGCTTGGCTGGCTTGCAGCCATGTAAAGCAACCTGAGGAATATACATCAAGGATTGTATTATTCTACCCAAACTGTAGCATTCAGAAATGAATAATAGGAAAATACTCAACTAGCACTCCTACAGTGGCTCCTCCTATGCTTTTGGAAACTGTAAAGTTTCCCAAAAAATCCCCCAAATGCCCAGTAAGCCCCTCCTAGTTCAAGGCAACACCCTTTCTGGATATCCAAAACATGATGCTTGGCTTTCCTATTCACATTCCTGGATGCAGGTAGGGAAGGCAGTTTCATCTACTTATATCCACCCAAAACAGGGGCTTTCACTGGTGATTACCATGTTCTTCTAGGCCTTTGCCCCTGTCTTGGGCAGAGGCATCACCAAACGTGTCAGAATCCACCATCTGCGGGGTGAGCCCAGTCCCCTGCTATTTCCAGCACTTCCTGTTGGAACTACAGCATGGGCTCTTCATACCAGAACACTCCATTTATATTTCTATTTCATGGCCTTTTGTTATCATGAGTCTTAGGAGGGTCTACAGAACCTGTAGAGCCTGGTCTCTGTTGCTGCTATAATGCTTGTGTTAGAGTTTCAAACCTAAGCTGGAATTCCTTCCAAAAAGCTTGGAGCCAATGCCTCAGCTCGGTAAAGATGTTTAACAAAAGACACAAAAGACATGCACATGCTGATGTTATCTACTTTGGCCAGGTCTTTGTTCCGATCTTCCCCCAGCAGGGGAGAGAGGGGGAAGGGGTTGGTATTTCTGGCTTTCTGCGCAGGTCAGAGAGCTCAGGGAGTAGGCGGACAGGGACACAGACACTGGGATGCCAGCATCACTGGATACTGGATTTGTGTTCTTTTTTTTTTTTTCCTTTCCCCAACTCGACTGTTTTCATCCGTGAGTGCTCATAACCACTACAAAGCTTGCTGTAAGGAAAAGAGGTGGGAGAAAAGCCCCCGTTTCCCTGCCCCTGCAAAGACAGGATTGTTGCTGCTTTTGCTTTCCATTTCTCCTCTCACGGGAACTAACCTGGGAACTGCCCGCCACCTCGCCTGAGGGGAGAACCCAGCCGGCCGGGCGAGACATCGCCACCTGCTGTCCGTAAATATAACTGCAACCCCGGGGAGAGAGCAAGCCGCCAGCAGCAGAGGTGCCACAGCGCCACCTCCTGTCCATGGGTATAATTTCATTCCCCTTTTTCGGGGGGTAGCCAAGAGGACCTTTTTGACTGTTTTGCCTTGTTATTTGAGGGGTGGAGGGGTTTGTTGCAGACTGTTGTTGTTTGGTTCTTTTCTGGATATATATATATACACACACATATATGTATATATATGTATATATACACACACATATATGTGTGTGTGTGTTGTGGTTAAGAACTGTTATCTTTTTCTTTATATATATTTTCCCTAATTAAAGTTCTGTTTTCTAAATTTAAAGGAGAGGGATTATTTCTTGGCCAACAAAGATATCTCAGTTCTCCCTCGAACTAAGACAGTTTGACGTGGCCATCACAGGTTCCTCAAGTGCTTTCTACAAATTTTCGGTGTAAGGAACTGCTCCTGGCTGGGGGTGGGGGTGGGGAGGAAGGGCTGCTCTGCCAGCCTCCTTCGTCACCTCACTTCCAGGGATACCCACCCCCTCCCAATTCTTTTAGAGTCACTTCCATTTCCCCTGACAAATCACAGAATTGCAGAATATGCTAGAGCTGAAAGGGACCCAGAAGGATCATCAAGTCTAACTCCTGGCCCTGCACAGCACCATCCCCAAGAGTAACACCATGTGCCTGAGAGCATTGTTCAAATGCTTCTTGAACTCTGTCAGGTTTGGTGCTGTGACCACGGCCCTGGGGAGCCTGCTCCAGTGCCCAAACACTCTCTGGGGGAAGAACCTTTTTTTAACACCTAACCTAAACCTCTCCTGACACAGTTCCAGGCCATTCCCTCGGATCTTTTCACTGGTCTCCACAGAGAAGAGATCAGTGCCTGACCCTTCTCTTCCCCTCATGAGGAAGTTGTAACTGCAGTGAGGTCTCCCCTCAGTCTCCCCCAGGCTGAACAGACCAAGTACCCTCAGCCACTCCTCATACAGCTTCCCTTAAAGACGGTTCCCCTCCTTTGGACACTCTCTAATGGCTTAATACCTTTCTTACATTGTCGTGCCCAAAACTGCACACAATATTCAAGGTGAGGCCATCCCAAGTGCACAACAGAGTTCAACAATCGCCTCCCTTGACCGCTGGTGATGCTTTGCCTGATGCCACTCAGGACATGGTTGGCCCTCCTGGCTGCCAGGGCACTGGTGACTCATATTCAACTTGCCATCCACCAGGACACCCAGGTCCCTTTCCATGGCACTGCTTTCCAGCACCTCATTCTCCAGGCTGTATGTACATCCAGGGTTGCCCCATCCCAGGTGCAGAATCCGACACTACCCCTTACTGAACTTCAGATGATTTGTGATTTGTCAAGGTCTCTCTGAAGGGCCTGTCTGCCTTTGAGGGAGTCAACAGCTCATCCTAGTTTCATGTCATCTGCAAATTTGGTCAGTATCCCTTCCAGTCCTGCGTCCAAGTCACTTATGAAGATGTTGAAGACCACAGGGTCTAAGATGGAGCCCTGCAGGACCCCACCAGTGACAGGTCACAGTCTGATGTTCCCCCATTCACTGTTGCCCTCTGTGCTCGACCCAGGAGCCAATTGCTCACCCACCATATGAAGTGTTTATCTGGCTGTGTGCACAACATTTTGTCCAGAAGGATCCTGGGAGAGACAGGATTGAAAGCTTTACTGAAATCCAAAAAGCTTACATCAACAGGCTTCCCTTGACCAACAAAGTGAGTTACCTTGTCATAGAAGGAAATCAGGTTGGATAAGCAGGACTTTCCTCTCCTGAAGCTGTGCTGGCTGTGACCAGTGACTGCATTGTCTTTCAGGTGTTTTTCAATACTTCCCAGAATATTCTTCTCCATAACTTTACCTGAGGGCACGGAAGTGAGACTGACAGGCCAGTAGTTTCCAGGGTTCTCCTTCTTGTCCTTCTTGAAAATCAGGACAACATTCACCAGCTTCCTGTCAGCTGGGACCTCTCTGTATTTGCAAGACCATTCCAAAATCATCAAGAGAGGTTTTGTGATGATATCATCTAGCTCTCTGAGGATTCTGGAATGAAAAAAACTTTTTATTGTCCCCATTTCTGGCCAGCTTCAACTCCTGTTGAGCTTTAGCCACATGAATTTTCTCACTACAGCAGCAAGCAACATGTCTGAATTCTTCCCATGTCACTTGACCTTGCCTCCATTGTGCATACACCTTCCTTTTCTGCCTTATCTCCAAGAGAAGATCCCTGCTCAGCCAAGCTTGCTTTCTGCCTCACCTTCTTAATTTCTGACATTTGGGAATTGCCTGCTCCTGTGCCCCTAGGAGGTGATGTTTGAAAAGTGACCAGTACTGATGGACCGCAGCACCTGCAAAAACATTTTCCATGGAGTACTTATTTACTAATTCCCTGAGCAGCCTAAAGTCTGCTCTCCTCATGTCTAGAATGGAAGTTTTGCTAGCACTTCTCCTCCTGCCAACAGAGATTTTAAACTCCATTGATTCACAGTCACTGTAGCTAAGATGGCCACCAATCTCCACGTTGCTTACAAGATCCACTCTGCTGACATGCAGTAGATCAAGGAGAGCATGCTTTCAAATACCAACAACTCATTGTTAACACTGCCAAAGAATCATGCAGTCGCTTTCTATTTTCCCTTTTTTCTTTTCTACTTCTTTCTCATTTTGAACCAGGAGCACTTCATGCCTGCCGTTGGCAGGGACAAAGGGGAAGGCAGCAGGGCAGGAAGGGGAGAGGGTCAGGGAACATCTGTTTCACATTTAACCTGGAACCAATCTTTTTCATCATGCTTCTCCAGCCTCACTTGTATATTGATTCAATTACTAGGCTCTGCTAGTGCAAGAGATTTATATTAAAGCCTCATACAAAGCTATTGTGTTTTGTCACACAACAGTATTGAATCAATTACAAACATGCTCTACATGATCCCTCTCAGCTGTACATGTTTGCTTGGGAGAAGCTGACCAGCCAAGGCTCTGGATGGGCTTTTGTTTATCTCCAGGAGGATGTGACACACCTGGCTGGCATTTGCTAGCAGGAGGTTCGTGTCCTGGGCATGTAATACTCCTGTCCCCTGAGTGCCACCTTTCTCAGGTTTACCTCATTAAAGCTTTGCACTGGTTGGACAAATGAGGCTGGACACACATGCTCAGAAGCCTGGGCTCGGGTCTTGGCAGCTGCCTAGGGACAATGGTCCCTCAGATGTGCAAAAGAAGAGTGGTGTGATGTGACCCTCCCCTCAGAAGTGGGGAAAAGTTGGCCAGTGCAATCACAAATGGGAAAAGGCACTTGGGGCTGGCTGATACTTGGGGAAGAGAAGGGCAGAAACAACAGAATCTACAATCCTCCAAGCGCCTTTTCCCCTAAGAAATCAGGAAGTTGAAATGGCAGTTGGTCTCTGCAACCTTATAAAGAGTCAATTTGCTGCTTATACCAAAGGCCAGTTCCTGCCTTGGCCACTGACTTCCTATGTAACCATAGCAAGAACTTCCTGAGCCAGTATTTCAAATATGGGTGATAATTTTGGATACTATGATACTTTCTGAACCCTCAACACACATTTTCTGTAGAAAACCACTAGAATTGGAGATATCTTGAATTAAAGATTTTTTATAAGAGTTTAAATCTACCAATTCCTTTTGTAAAACATGCAGGAAATCATATGATACTTTATAAATGGCATTAACTTTTCTATAGAATACAATTGATAAATTTAGCACCTAGAAAGCTTCCAAACTGCTCAGAAAACCCTGCACAAAAAACGCTGAGGAGCCACAGAGCAGATTGCTGTAACTGTAGACATGCAGATGCTCCTCACTTACCCACAGGCTTCCTAAGTATTTCTCTTCACAGACAGTGTTTGCTTCTTCTCAACACCTGTCTTTCAAAAATCTTCCTGATGGGGCTGTAACCACTAGCCACTTCCTCTCCGAGTCCATGTGTGCCCAGTTCCCAGGTACATGCAGCTCCCAGGGCAGGTAGTGCTTCCCTCCATGCAGGCTCTCAGGCAGAACTGTGGCTAAGAGTACGTGGTCTCTTGCAACACAGACTTCATTTTTCATAAGTAAGCACATCCTGAGAGGACCCTTGAGGTACTAATGTACATCAACACTCATATTCATGATATTGTATCTGACAAAAGTAGATTTTTCAAAAGAGTTCAAGCAATCCATTTAATAGCCTTATTCTTTTTTACTTTCAGTAAGGAGCCTGAAAGATAAGAGCAAAGTGAGGGTTATTCAAAATAAATTCCCCTTTTGTCAGACTGATTCCCCATTCCAACTACTCCTTCCTACCTCAGCTTGCCTATTCTTGCAGTGGAACAGAGCAAAGTTCCTATCACAAAAATTGATGCCGTGAAGCAGATACCCAAGAACTTAAACCATATACTGACATGGCTCATAACTCCTCAGCAGAACTTTGTCCTCTGCATAAAAGATAATAGAAGCCTATACCCCTGGGAAAGGTTGAAAGTGTCTGAACAGATGGAGTCTTTAGTGCCCAGCGATTCTGAACCAAAACTAGCAGAGCTCTTTCAAAGCCAGACCATAACTAGCTGTGATTACAGCTCTTACAATGAGCTTTAGCTAATTTTGAGCTTTTTTGAGATCCTTTTATACAAGCAACGTGCAAAGAAAGGCAGCAGCTGTGTGCCGCCCTGTGCGTGCTGCAAGTGAGACTGATGCAGGCCAGCTGCAGCCCAGAAGCCCTATGGCCACATTATCCTGATGCTGGCCCTGAGTTATTATACCTTATTTCTCAGCAGGGCTTTATTGCTTCAGGTTGAGCATCCTGTTAATGTGGCTGCTCAGCTTCCTGCTCTGTCACCAGCTGGCAGAGCCTGGGCAAAGCAGGCGTTCCACTGAGTCTGGTGGAGTGGATGTGTGTGCCCTGGAGGTCCCCACCTGCAGGGGCATCCCTGCAGCAACCAGAGGAATTAGGGCAGCATGTAGCCACATGCAAGCAACACTGGCAAACTTCCTCATAGGAAACACCCTGAATTATATATTTTGTAGTTCCTGGTGAAGCTTGCATCAGGGATTATACACAGTCTTCAGTTCACTGAGTGAAATATAACTCTGCTACTTCTGCCCCTCTGAGCACAAATAAACACCACTGGTCATGGTAACCCACCAAAACAATTTCTGTCTTCATCCATGACACAAATGGAGTCCCTCAAAGACAAATTTCTTGTCATCAAATGTGCAGGGCAGGTATTCCCAAGACGAAGAAAGGAAATTTTCTTTGAAATAAAGGGAAATATGGCCCAACATCAAGCAACTTCATCTGGCCTGCCATGATAGCAGTGTGAAAGGCAAGGATAGCAGAAATAAAACTTCTGAGTTCAGGATTTCTGACAAATAGAACTGAAGCGACTCAAGTGAGTCTTACTGGTATTTTGCCCACTTCTATGACCAGTGCCCATGAATTTATTCTTCGCTACTTTCTGTACATCTGTTTAAAATAAAAAGCCTTTGTTGGAAAACCATGTGTCATACATTGACACTTAACACCACAGAGACCACCCCTTTTCAAGTCAAATCATTGCAAAAGTTTATATTCCTAGAAAAAGAACACAGAAATATGATCAGGGAAATATATTTTGATTAGTTGCTGCTTGATTAACCTCAGTTGAAGGGTATCTGCACGCCAGCAATTTGTAGTTTTTCACTGATGGATTATTAGATTTGGTCATTTTCTTTTCTACCTGAGTTACCTTGTTCTACTGCATAAAAATGTGAATTTACTAGAGAATTATCTCACATTCCCTGTGTCCAAATAATATTTCATAATTAACATTTCAAAATATCTAGAACTGGTGACAGAAATTTCACAATTCTTGAGACCAGACAGCAGCTTACACTGGGAGCAGGAAAATAAAAAAAGGAAAAAGCAAAATCATAATTTTTTTCTTAGATGACACCACATGGAGCCCACAGAAGATACAGAGACAAATGTAAAGCAGAGGGGATGGTGCCCTGGGAGAATTAAATGCCCAGACAAGTCTGAGCACAAACAGTTTGGCCTGAAGATCAGGGACTGTTGTGAGGGTAATTATTTAGCAGAATTTATGTAGATGATGTTTCCAAGGTGAAGACACAAATCACTCTTAAAATCTGGTTTCACTCTAAGAACTTTATATGCCAAGTGAAATATAAGGATCATCCAGATGTTGTCTTTTGACCATCAGTACCTTTAGCCTCTTCTTCCTGGACGCAAAGAATTCAGCCTCTATGATGTACCATAAACCGGTTCTACACAGATTCTGTGGTGGGTTTGCTGATTGTGTAACACAGAGATATGATTTTTAAAAATTTGGAGTATATAACCATCATAAAAACAGGCAACACTGTCTCACTATGGCATAACCCAAATGTGATTCTAGCATCCAGAACGGCTACCAGCAAAGAGTCTAATTATGGCTCCTTTTGCACTGGGTGTTCCTGACAAAACAACCCCTCTGATAGCTTTAAAAAAATCAGAGGAGTTAAGGCATTCCTGATGATTGGAGACTGCACAGCACTTTCTTAAAAAATGTGCTGCACACGAGAGTCAGAGGTTTAACAGAGCACAGACAGCTCATCAGGAAACACAAGACAGTTTCAGGAGCCAACACTGCACCGGGAAATTCCACAGGTACCACCCAGGCAACCACCTCCTTACCCCTCAGTGTCCAGGTACTCTTTTTCCCTTGAATCATACACAGGGGAGAGGAGGGAGAAAATGGAATCTGTGCCCAAGGCTGAACTCATTTCTTCAAGGTTTGTGAGGGTGTTTTCACCAATAGATCACCACACCCTCCCCACATGAAAGAACTGTACAGAAACCAATGTCAGTAACTTTTGGCCTCAGGCTGATGTAGCATTTTGCTCTTTCTCTGATGTGATGTGAATAAGCAAAGAAAGGTGTTGAACTGAAATGCCTCAGACACTGCAGCTTGTAACATAACAAGACCCTCTTCTCTGTGTGCTACGATGTGCTCTGACATATGGTACTGAATGTACTTGATTATTGCATAAACTCTGCTAATTTCTGGGAATCAGTAAGGAAGCAGACTTCCAGCTAAGCTCCTTATCCTTATATACCCCCTGGAGCCAGCCACTTCAGTAACATTTTTCAGCAGTACCATAATGAAGGAGCCCCTTATATGAGCCACTGCACTGCCGTCACTATTTTCCCTCACCACTTACTTGCCTCCAATAAAATCCCTACCTGGGGAGAGAGAAAAAAAGAAAAAAAAGGGAAGCCAAGAGGTGTACTGCTTCCCCAGTCTGAATGCCACTTACTCTGGATGCCTCTTACGGACTGGAGCAGATCGTCCCAAGCTGAGCTTTGCTCATTTCTTTGTAGCTGTGCAGTGGAGGTGCCAGAACAGGCAAAGACCACCCTCAAGACATGAAAGTCATCTGGGAATGCTGTTGTAGGCCACCTTAACCAGGTCTTCCAGGTCTCCCTGTAAAGCTGATGAGCCAATGCTCAGCTGGTCTCAGCTGGGCTGAGTTGGGCTGACAGTCTCACCTACATCCAGGTGTATGTGGCTATTCCCTAACTAACAGCATGGCTAGTGCTCCAGACAGATCTCAAGACCATACCTACGGGTGTGTTGCCTCTTCAGCAGAGTAGCCAGGGCTGGGCAGTGGCCTCCAGGGTCAGCTTGGTATGAGTCTTGTCACCATCTCACCTCCCTTTATCACCCTTTGTTCTGTCTTGTGCCCAAACCTCTCAGTGACATTCCTCATGGAAGATGAGCAAGTGAGATGATGTATTACAGGCAGAAGAAATAATTTCTTATGCAATAATAAAATAGTGGGCCATGATGTTGTTTAATGGCTAACCTAAAGCTGTTTGCATCTCCCAGAGACTGGAAACTTAACAATTAACCCCACTAGCTCAAGGACATGAGGTCTCTGCACATATTCTGCTTCCTGTAGTACTAGAGGACTATAACCATTTTGTCCTTCTGGACTCCCTCTTAGCTTTTCACAACCTTCCCTAAAGACCTTAGACTTCAGACCATCAAGAAGGAGGGAGCAGAAAAGTTATAACCAGTAAGATCTGAAGGCACAACTAAAGAGAGATATCTGATGCCACTGCCTCTGAGAACAAGCGGTGGAGACTCAAAAACTAACAGGGACTTTGTTTTCCTCGCAGAACAGTTTCTATTCTAATCTCTCCCATGTTGTTCCACATTTTCTGTCACCCACTGGCAGTGTTCTCCTGACCTATGTCCTCATTCTTGGTGTTTCCATCCTCTTGACCTTTTCCTGCCAGACACCAGAGACCCAAAGTAAATACATAACTTCACTGAATTGATGAAAGAAATGTCTGGACCTAATAAGACAGGCACCTGTCACCTTGGTGTCATCCACTGGGCTCCTCCATGTCAGGCACTGCTGTATGCTCAGACCATGAGGTGTTTAAGGCAGGGATTATATCCTCTGAAGTTTGCACAGAGGTGCTGACTGAGGCCTTTGGGCAATGTCAACCTTAAATAAAAGCCTTGTACTAGAAAACATTCCCACCTGGAAAGGTTCAAAGAAAAGCCTCCTTGTATAAGTGAAATTCCTGTTTGGTGCATAGGCAGTTTATTTAACAGAGCTTGGCAACTGAAGCAAATCACTGTGCAAGAACAAGCAGAGACTTCCCATTTCTGTTCACCTGCCCTCCCACAGATGGATCCACTAACACACATGTGCTGTTTCACCAGCCTGGGATAGGCAATGAGATGGGGCCTTCTCTGCATGAAGAAATGACTCTGCAACCTTCAGAAATGTGAAGTACCAGCCCTGAGGAGAAACCAGTGAAAAAGTAATGCAATGGACCAACATCTGTCATTCAAACCTTATGTGATGCACTACAATTTCCAGTAAAGGCTGATACAAAAACAAAAGGTAATAAAATGTTAACATTTATTATTTTTGAAGATCAAGTGTAATATTAATTTGTTCTGCTACTCTTTCATTTCTACAGGCTTCCAACAGCAATCTATTTCTCACTGGTCCTATGTGAGAGTTATAAAGAGGAATTGAAGGAGGAAGGAATAGATTGTCTCACTGAACTCACAGTAATCAGAACGTAGCAAAAAATATTAACTCTTTACTGTGGCTCTTACCCCTCCCAATACTGGCCATATATATCAAACATTAAAGAGACACTGTTTACAGGACTGCATTTACTCACAGACCTTACACCTACTACAAAAAAATAAATTCTAAGAAAAAACCCCAGCACTTTAAGTCTTCTGTGATGTCTTTCTTTTTGAGTTTCTGGATTTCTGGTTTCACCATGTGCAAAATAAGATACATGTCCTCTTACTGCAAATTGCTTTAACAGAGATGTATGGATGAAAAGTGCTTTATGTGCTCCTGACTATGGGCAGTTTGTTTGTTCCCTTAATAACCAGTTCCCTCTATGAAGAGATTTTTATTAAGATCAACAGGAGAGCAGGGGGGAGGCATTTAAATTGGGGCAGGATTTTTAAAAGTGAAATTATTCCATGCCCCTGTAATATAACATCTAGGAAAAGAAACATTATTTCAACAGGTGCATTTTATATATCACATGCACGTGCACTTTCACTGCTTGAAGCCCGTCTAGTGAAATTCACCTGGGCAGCAAATGAGCCTGTAAAGTTACATTATTAATTTTCAGGCTAGTGTTCCCATTTAGATAATCAGCATCATGCTTTTGCAATTTACTCAACTAAGCCGATTCAGCAAAATTGCCTTTTTACAGCATGTGTATCCCATATGTGAAGGCTGGATCTACCATTTCATTCCAGCATAGTAAGTAAGAACACATTGTCAAGAAGATGTAAATGCAAGGCTTACGCTAATCATCCATGATGCACCATCTAAGGATTGGACTAGAAGCTGAGTATGTTTTTTATATTTATGTGCTGTGCTTCTGCACATGTTAGAGCCCATGTAATAAAGCAACATGGTGCTCATGATCAGACACAGTACAAGTTGGACTGCGCATGCAGGTTTCATGTACCACCATCAAAGGAAAATCCACACTGTGTTTCCATGGCCTTGCTTCGTCTGGACTGACATACAGTGGAGAAAGCATGAGGAATATCCAGGACAGAGCAGGGATCCTGTGGAACACAACAGAGCACTTCTGGCAGCTTGTGTTCAACTGATCTGGGGACAATTAGTCACAAACAAGGCCCACAGAATTAAAGATGCTTTAACTAGGTAGAATCACAGAATCAGAGAATATGCTAGAGTTGGAAGGGTCCCACAAGGATCATCAAGTCCAACTCCAGGCCCTGCACAGGACCATTCCCAAAAGTCACAACATGGGCCCAAGAGCATTGTCCAAATGCTTCTGGAACTCTGACAGGGTTGGTACTCTGACCACTTCTCTGGGGAGCCTGTTGCAGTGCCTGACCACCTCTGGAGAAAGTACCTGTTTTAGCAAACATACAGTGTTTAATATTTAGTCATGGACTGTGTGAGTCATGGTGGACACAGGTTGCAAGCCTGTAGTCTGGTCTTCAAATCCTTAGAACTCCTGACTTCAGTCATTTAAATGTAGATGTGCAGATAAAGCCCACCCTCTGGATGTCTTTCACACTATAGAGAGTGTATGCAGAGAAACACAAACATGCAATACAGATGCACCCAGCTTATTTCAGAGATTTCTACTTTCTTATAGTATAAATTAATCTCTAAAGGAGCCTCACAGTCTTCACTGACTGCAGCAAAAACCTCAATTAGGTAAACTTTTATACGGATGAAATTAGTCAGCATGAAACACACAATTAGTTGTATTCACTGAGAAAAGTCTTATTACCAGCATAACTTCAGGAGAGTACAAATTTAAGTCATGCAGAACCAGGCGGAAGATGGGTCTGCAGTACAGACAGAACTTCAGTGGTTCTTGTTCAGTGGAAAGTGACAGCCAAATTCAGGCCAGCTGAATGATGATCAGAATACTCAATTTCATCGAAGACAATATAGTGGAAAACCACTTGAATTACCAATGACTATGTAGAAGGTTCATGGAAAGTCTTGAAAAAATTTTCACGTCTTATTTGCTAATTGCTGCTCACTGGGTATCTCAGAGGGGAAAGCACCATCTCATCCTAGAATGAAAACCAAACAAAACAAAAAACCCAAAAAGGGACTTAGTATAATCAATTTTGTACAAATTAAAGAATGAGGAAAATCGAACCTCCAGGGACAGCCTGTGTGAAGAGGTTACAAATATTGCTTTGCCCTGCAAGGATGATGTCATGGTTTCTGTTAGAATTGCTAAAATACCGACATGTATTTCCTGGATCATGAGCTTAGAGATATACGGTCTTTGTACTTGCAGACTCATTTTCCCACAGAATTTCATGAACTGAAGTGTGAACCTTCATTACAATGTAGCAGCCTAAAGCTTTTCTTTCTTTCACAGTATTTTGAAAAAACCTCTCAGTTCTTCATGTTAATAACCTTCTCTATATCTTCTGACATTACATCTGAAATGCATTAAAGAATTATGCAAAATTTGGATAGACAAATGCAACAAAACCATTACATTTAAACATTTTTGATCTCAAATGTTTAACAGACCACTACAACCTCACATCTACATACCAGACAGTCCCACAAGAGAGTGTTTCTCTTAGATCTGTTTATGAACTTCATCATGAAAAATTCATTATATTACTTAGATTCACACTTGACTTGGTGCACAGAAATTTATGTCTATAGGCATTTTACAGATTTAACTGATTTGAGATATAAGTGAGTGTGCATCAGCTTGATTTATTGTATTTTGAGTCAGCATTCAAGAATCTGAAATAACATAACTGGGAAAAAAATAAGACTAGTTTACCCATTTCAAAAACTGATCCCACAAATTTTAGTTCTAAAATTTCCTTCTCAGGAGCTCCTAGTATAACTCCCTTAATAGATTTCTTTGGTTTCCATCAGAGAAATCCCAATTCAAGTCAGAGCTGTGCAGTCCAACAGATGACAACCAGTTCTGGGATCAGAGGCCAGAAAACACAATCCAGGAACAGGATCAGCACATACAGGGATTTCCTGACTACAGCCTCTAAATCTGTGACTGGGAGAGAGAAAGAGGAAGCCTCTGTCAGGGTGAATGTGATTATGGTGCAGCACTGGTAATAGATGAATTTTCTGGTGGCATTTCCACCAAGTGACTTAGTAACTACTCATGATTGGCTTAGCCAGGCCAAATTACTTTCAGTCATGATCTGACATAAATTCATATACTATATTGTATAAACTGTCACACATAGACAACCCAAAATATCTAGTCCAAGCTAGACAGTCCAACAAGGAAGGTTCAGATTAGATATTAAGAATATTTTTTTTTTTGTATTTTCACTGAAAGAGTGATAAGGCAGTGGAATAAGTTGCCTGGGGAGGTGGTGAAATAACTGCATCTGGAAGTATTCAAGAGGTATCTGGATGTGGCACTTGGAGGTACAGTTTAGGGGTGATTATGGTGGTGCTGGGTTGACTGTTGAGCTGGATGATATTGAAGGTCTATTCCATCTGGGACAATTCTGTGTGATGTTTTTGCTGATTTGCTATGCAACAGAGTTCTGGCAAACCAAATGATGAATATTTTATTATCTATTACCAAAACAGGTTAAAAAAACCCCCTAATGATAAAACTAGCACATGGCAAAGCTGGAAATTTCCTGTGTCCTATGCAATATGGGTTTCCAATGAGTTTATACTTCTTGACAACTAAGCTTCTGGAGTATAAGCACCTTCAGCATGGTGGAACAATAGAATCTGAGACAGGTGATAAAAGCAATTCTAATCACTCCATGTTTCAGCTTCTGTGGGTCTCCCTTTAGATTGAAAATAGAAGTGAGATTGGAGGGTTACCACATTTCAAAATCCAAAATTATTCAAAACCCCAATGTGGCTCAAAAAATAGTATCCTGGTGGAAGGAGAGGACCTACCAGTTCTACAGCAGCTGCCTCCTGGAGGTAAAATCAGTTTTATTGCTCACATAGCTAGATAAACCCACAAAAACTATATTTTTTTTTTTTTATAATTAGGGGGCTGATTTTGCCTCAGTAACCACTTTGTGACCTGCAACAATGTGTACTTGACAAGAAATTATTCTATACTTGTAGAAGTCCATTGCTGTGGCAGATCCATTTTTGCATCTTTGGCCTTGCCTGCATTTGTGATGACCCAGTCTTGAACAGCCCAAACATTGTATAGCAAAATATATACCTCAAAATGCATTCCACTGAATGGGAGAATACACTGGTGATGCAAAACACAGTGATGAAGAGTCCATGGTTTTCTCTATATCCTTAATTCTAAAGAAAGTAGAAAAGACAAAAGGCTGATGCAGGAAAAAATGAATGCATCATATTCCTGAGCTGTATACATATCACTCTCAACACAACATCTGCATTACAGAAGAAAAACTATGTGTTCTTTGCTTTCAAACTCAAGTACGTGCATATATGAAGAAGATATTAACGTAGTATTCCTTCACCAATTTAGTTGCTAGCATGGAATGGACCTTCCTCATCTGGCACAGCTGTAATGCCTCCTCACTCTTAATTCATAGTGGAATTTGAGAATAAAAGTGGTTCAGAGTAAGCAGAAGAATTTGGAATATATTAGTGCTGTTCTCTGTGGTTTAAAAGACATGAAAAAAAGAGAGAGAGATGAGTTAGATCTTGAGATCGAAGGGGATCATTGGTCAGAATGGCATAGACTTCTCTAAATGCAAAAAGGATTCCCAATTTGGAAACTATTTTCACACTACACACTGAAACAATTTTAAGTATCCTGTATCATCTATGACTTCTAGCAATCTGAAATCCCTGAATAATCACTCATTTTAACAGCATAACTCCAGTGATGAGGATGTCAAGAATACAGAACTTGACTGGCATTTCAGGGGTCCTAGAGGAGTCCAAAGATAAGAGAAGAAAGCTCTGAAGTCAACTCTTGGATAGTGATGAGAAGTTGGACACTTCAAAGGTCACAAAGCTGTAGAAAGGATGCTTAAAAATTAAGACTGACTAAGGTCAAGGACACCTGCTAGTAAAAAAATGTGTAGATGAGAAATCTAGTGGAGCCTCCCCGATGTGCTTATGAAGTCACAAAACGTTCTTCATTCTGATCATTTGTGCAAAAATTAGCTTAGTTCTGTTCTGTTCCCTGCTGTCCCATAACAGACCATAAAAAAATTTGCTAATAGTTACATAAATAACATCCACTTTTCTATGGGTGATAAAAATTTTGTTTACCCTCTGCAATTGCCAAGGTGTTTTATTTGGATTTGGATAAATGCTTGTTTGCAACATTAGCAATTCCACTGGGGGAATCCAGCCTGGAAAACTGCGAATTGCCTTTTTCGCTCCAAGTCACAAACCACTCCTTGTGCTTTTATGTGGTTTTTCCATTCAGAATTGTCACTTCAGAAATGCAGCACTAAAAGACTTTTACCTATGTAAATAATAAACTGTAGCCTAGATACTGGAGTACTTAGTTTCACACTAATGTAACTAAAACTCTAATTCAACAGAGTGTTCCTTCCATCTCTAAGCTTAAAAAGATAAAAACTAATGAACCAGTTACAAGGGGCTAAGAAGGATACGAATTGCAGGGCACCCTGTGGTAATGGGTTATGTACATAGTCTTACCTCTTGAGTAATTTTCCCAATTGATTTTCTTCAGGTTCCTTAGTTATGAGTGTACTACAGCATATCCCACAGAGAAACACCAGGTAGTTCTGGATTTTCTTTAAAACATCAGAGAGATTTCAACTTGCTTAGTTTTTCCAACTAAGTAAGTTTTGAGTAAAGTCCTCTTGAACTGTCCTGCTTTGGGCTGAAATAATTTTCTTCACAGTAGTGTGTGCGGGGTTTTGGTTTTGATTTTTTTTCTTGAAGCAGTTGATAATACGGTTGATAATACAAGGATGTCTTAGTCATTGCTGAGCCCTGCTTATATGGAGTCCAGGCCTTCCCTCACACTGTCCCACCAGTGAGTGGGTTGAGGATGCACATGGCTTTGGTAGGGTATACAACCAGGATAGCTGACCTTAACCAGCCCAAGGGATATTCCATACCATACAGCATCATCCTCAGCATATAAAGCTGGAGAAAGAAGAAGGACATTTGCAATGATGGTTTGTCTTCCCAACTCACCATTACACATGATGGAGCCCTGCTTTCCTGGAGATGGATGAAACTGGATGAACACCTGCCTGCCAGGAAGTGGTAAATGAATTCCTTGTTTTGCTTTCCTTGTATGCATGGATTTTACTTTCCCTATTAAACTATTCACAGGAACTTCCTCCAGTTTTGCAGCATCAGTCCTCAAATACAGAACTTCAGAAATGGATTCTACAGCATATATACTGCTGCTAACCTGAACTCTGAACACTTTGATGTGTTATGAGTTCAGTATGAAAAGTGGCACCACATAAAATTGCTGGCCACTTTTGAAAAAATTAGCCCTAAGGACTAATTCTTTTACAGCATGCTCTAGTGCGTGTTACTGGTGTCTCATCTGAACTCACGAGTCATATTAGTTTCAGTGAAAATAGAATCAGATCTTCATGTTCTAGCCTTAAACTCTTCATACCAAAAAATTGTAATGAGTTAAAAAGGTTACACGTTGGAGTTTTTTTTTTAAAAACTAATAAGAAAGAGAAACTGTCTTGACCTTCTTGTTTCGGTTTACTTTAATGCGTAACCATAGTGGAAATAAACTAAGCAGCAAAAACAAATACTCTTTCTCCCATCACCTAAACAACTGTTGTGTTCTCAGGGTTTTCAAGGAAAAGGAATATATGTGATTAGCCCAGCTAACACAGCTGTAGAGACATGGACAGTTTTTTGGACATGTGAGCTGTTTGTTCTTTATGAGAGCTGGAAAAGCTGTGTTAATTCCCTTCTTCTTTCAGCATTTGCAAGAAGTTGTGAATTCCCTGTGTCAATAACTCTCAACTATTGATACTTTCTCTGCTTAAATGTAGAGTGACTATACATCTACCAAATGTGGCATCCAAAGTGGAAATTTAAGGGGGATTCTGGGGTGCAAAGGGTATTTTCAGGGCAGGAAGGAGGTGGGACTCTGCACTTTCAGACAAATTCTTTTGTTATAAATCAGTGCATTATCCAAAAAAGTGAGTGATTTGATTTGAGTCACATAAGGAATGTCGTGACCATGCTGGGAAGGGACTGGTACAATGACAGTCAACCTACTGTTTTGTATATCCACAACATCTTAAAATTCAAGTTGTAAAGTCCTCACTGGAAGAAGTGAGGCACCAGCCACAAAAATCCCTGTAGACTGCCTTTATCTAACCTGGCTTTAGCTGTGCCTCCTGGATGAGCCTCCCAGTTCCTGTGGCTCCAGTTGCACCCTATCCCCTTGGGAAACCCAGGTAGATTCAGGCATTATTCCCTCTCCAGCAGCTGGCCATAGAACTCACCAACACACAGCCAGGACACCAGCATCCTAAAACAACCCACAAAGTAGACAAGATGAAGAGCTCACACATGACTCCTGTTGCAGATCTCCCCAGCATCCTTCAAGCATACTGACACTTAAAAGTCGTATTGGTCAGGCACAGAGCAAAAGCAGGGTTTTTTCAGGGTGAGTGAGATTTGGAGTCCAGAGTTTAACTTGGACATGTTGTGACTCTTTCTAGCTTTCTGAATCACAAACAATGATGATCCTTTAGCTGTTGAACTCACCAGTGCATGGACCAGTTGATTGTCAGGGAGCTAAATTGTGTCATTTGTCATCAGTGAACAACTGCACCAGTGACTAAGATTTCTAACATCAGGGCTGTGCTCACTGCATAGTTGCATGCTAGAAGATGAAAACATGTGGCATTTTTTCCCACATTACACATCTGGAAATTCAAAGTTAACCTGCATTTGGAAACTTTGAACTGAAAAATAAACAAAATCAACTGTGGCTTCATGAAGCCTTGGAAAGAGCTATGGCTTGAGAGCAGCTGTTCTTTAACTTTCAGTGTTTTCTGATATGCTACAATAAATTAGATCTCAGTTACAAGGAAGTTACTCCTCTGTTACATCAGTCAGGGTAATCTTCTTCACTGTGTGTTTGTTGAATTATTTGTGGTGCATCACAAAGCTGCTGACCTGAGAAATCCCACAACCTCAGCATCAAACATAACTAATGTCTGTGTCCTGCAAATACTGCAGAGCAATTGATGGTGGGTCACTCACCACTCTTACCTCAGTATTACTGCAGGTGTAGAAGGCTGCACTGAGTGTTACTTTCAAATCTGTGTTGTGGCCCCTCTGCTACAGGCATGTCTCAGTACATCCCACCACCCCTTATCCTGTGCCAGTGCTGTGCTAACTAAATCAGGAAAAAATGTACCTCACTGGAAAATACTGTCTGGGAACAGCATTGAAACTCTCTGTGTGCATCTTGCAATTGCTTTAAGGTGCCTGTTCTAAGGCTGATAAAAGCAGTGAACAGGTAATACTTGGCAGAAAGGGGCTTTGAATCTGACAGGTGTGACTGCCTTACTGCTGGTCAGATTATGGGGAGGGAGGGAGGGAGGAAGGAAGGAAGGAAGGTTTCCAGAGCTGCTTCATTTCTTAGTATTTTAGCTCTTTAAAAGCACCATGTCCTTTTGAATGTAGTGTTTGTTCTAATTTGTGCTTTCTAATATGCTGAGGAAAGAGAGTCTGCTTCAGGAAGAGAGCTGAGATACAAAGGGTGAAGAAGGATTTTCTCAGGGGAAAAAAAATAAGAACAAATTGAAGAAATTACTCCAAACTTTTTTGCATTTTTGCCCTTTGGGATTTTACAAGCAGTGAATTAAAGCCCCTCTTAAGGAACTCATGCTGTGTAACAGGGCCCGTAGACCTCACAGAAAGAGACACCCATACATTAGCACATCACCATTTATCACTCACTGGATAGGCTGTGGAGGTTACTTAGGTTTACTGGGATCTCATGAAGGGATCTCCAGCACACTTGGTCTCTACCCCAGGACTATGTTTATGTAGTAAATATAGCCATGACAGCTAATTGAGTTTCTCCAATCAATCACACTGGAAGTTTTGTTTGTTTTCCTCTGCTAGGGAACAGGAAAGTTTTACCCTTCTCTAAACAGTGAGAAAGAAATTAAGGATATTTTTCAGGCCCAAGTTGAAAATTATTATTGAAGAAGGGTTCAATTAGAAAAAGTCCTACCTACTTTAAGTGAGAGTCTGTATGCAATGACACTGAGCTCTAGCTGACTAGAAAGCAGATACACAGAAAAAATTTTGTACCAGAAGTCAGTTCCCGTTAAGTTGATACATGGAGAGGTAAAATAGATGTTACAAAGTCACTCCACAAGCTGGAAATAATTGCTGCGTCTCTTGAGCCATTATTATTAGACCACACAAGCTCCAGCATCAGACAAGAATGATGCACCTAATTGCAGCAAGGAGTTTCCAGGCTTAGTTGCCACAATAGAGAGAAGAAATCTATTTCTTCAGAGAAATCACAGCAAGGGTAGGAGCCCCTGGGATAAGGAGTTGTGTTTTGTCCTTCTGCTGTGCCCTGCCATGTTAATTAGTGACTCTGATGGTTGACTAATAAACCCTGTCATAAGGCTGGGACACGCTCCAAGCCTACACATACACAACTCAGGTTAGTCACTGTTTTGGGTTACTGGTCTTTGGAACAAGAAAAATACTCCATCTCGTTTCTTTACTCAGTGGAGTCACACTTCTCTTCTCATGCAAATACTAACACAGACCATGTCAAATATTCTGTTGTGATAGTTTACACTAGTTTTTATTTTGTCTGTTCAGTGCCAGAATTTCTTACAACACAAAATTAATGTTTTGAAAACAGTTCTTATCTACCTTTAGGACTGACTAAGAGATAAATAGACACAATACATCCAAAACACTCCATACCACTGTTCTGTGCAAAACACACTGGCTCTGAGTCTGGTAAATCAGTCAGGAACTATGCTCATACAGTCCATCCTACCTCAGAGAGGGGAATAGGCTAAACAATCTGGTTTCCTCTTTTTTGTGCTAACAGATTCCTGAGCAAGTATCCATGGAAGCACACCTTATACAGAGCAAACTCAGCCCCAATGACGAGACTGTCTGACCTTTCACAGGCCACATGAAAGTCATTTATGCTCCCATTTGCCAAGATGTCATGAACCACAGCCCTACGTACAAGACAGCCTATCAAGTTCTTTCCCACTTTATTGTGGGCCTTTCAAATAAAGTTGTGTAAATAGCAACTTTTGCTAATCTGTTTGGGGAAGGCTGGATATCAAGTCCTACCCTTTCTGCACTGGGCACTGGTCAAAGACTTCTTTATTACAGTTCCTCAGAATTTGTTGAATTTAAAACATATATTAAAAATGTAATTGCTTTCTGCTGTGTTACACATCTCTGTAACACAGATTTGTTTTTCAGTGTAGCAAATGTTGGCTTATCAGGACATTAAACATTAAAAAATCCGCAAACATTTGATAAGAAAGACATATTGCTAAAGGATTGGACTTGTCTACAGTTCACTGATTAAAAACATAAATTCAGTATTACATTGTTCATGATTACTTCACTTTTGGCAAAATGTGAACTTTTCCCTACATGTTCTGTACATCTACCACTGAGATGCAAAAAGAAAAACTGCAGAAAAACAGTGACTGAAACAAAATCCAAGACCTCAGCTATGCTCAAATCCAAACTCTTGCTTCAAGCTATTAATAACACAGAAAATACAAGTTACTTGAATCGTGCACAGTTTGTATTTAATGCTTTTAATCTTAATCCTCACTGAGCACAATAATAAGGGTGATCCTCTGTAGGCTGGCAGGCAACAGGGTCTTTGATGGCAAACGAGTTATAAATCAATAGTAAATCAGAGATGTCGTACCTAAGGTCGTACCTTCCCTAGGAAAAAAGATATATTTTTAACTTGAATTAGCTACCTCAGTGATTAGCCCTAATGAAGACAAAGTAGTTGATAGCTTTCACAGAGGTTAGTGGGTCAAAGTAAACCGTGGGGCTGCCCTAGGCTTTAATCAGATCTGCCAACATCTATCAGAATTAAACTTTCTTCTGTAAGATTCTACCTCCTCTTAGTATACTATGTCCTCTGTCTTGATTAAAAAATGGAAATGAAATCTTAAGGGCAAGGATAACACAAGGTGTGTTGACAGTTCAAATGAAGGGTAGGAAGGATAGGGAGAAACAATGGGAAAACAAGATGGGATAGGGAGTTTTACTGGCACTGGAGAATAAAAGCAGAAAAAAAAAGTAGATTTAAAATATTTCATATAAGTAAGGAAGAGTAAGTACACGTTTAGCTGGCTGTGAAATACTTGTATTATATGTTCAAAGAAAATACAATAAAGCATCTACAGAGCTTCTCTGAAATCTTTGATCTGTTCCTTTATTGATAAATAGACCTGACATACAGACAGATAGAAAGGCTTTATTTCACACAGATATTATCTTCTGAAGGGAACACATAATAGGAGAAAACATTGTATGTGACCATATCACATTATCCTTCTACTCCTAACTGCTCTGTTGGGACCAACACAAGAACCTTCACTACAAACATCCTCACGTATGGCAACAATTTTCTGGTTATTTGGTTCTGTTTGCAGATTGTACTTTTTTCTTCCATAACTCCTTGCCACAAGCAGACACTTTTAGAGTAATTTAATAAAAGTTTTTACTAAAACACACAGTTTGCTTTTGAAGGGAAAATGCCTCTAAGGGATAACATTTAAAACACATATTAACAAGGACTGCTTCATGTCTCTGAAAGTTTAACATTTAAACAGGGTAAAAGAAGAGGGGCCAAATCAACTTTCTCTGTGGTGGTGTCCCTCATTATTTGCTGAGCTGCAGTTGTCCACTTGCATTCTTTTGTTTACAGATCAATTCACTGTGTTGATTGAGTCAGGAACTGGGGAAAGTGCTGTATTAACTCTAGGACCTATGTCTGCTCCTAGCTGGTCCATCTCAGCAGTGAAAACACAAGGTTTTGATGGGAATATTGATATGAATTGCATTCCAGGACAGAGCCAAAACTTAAAGTGATGTGCCATGTCAGTTCTAACTTGATTTAAACAGGTTTCAGCAGTAGTTAACAACTTCAGATGGGAAGGAAGACTGGTCTTTGAGGGGTTGCAACCTGGTGTAAAGACTGAGCAGCATCCTACCCTAGGACAATGACTGGATATTGATTTAACTTTGAGCTGGTTTCTTGTTCAGCAACATGAAAGTCACATGGATCCACAGTAAGCTTGGAAATTAGCTTTTTGCTTTCATGCCACTCCAGGGTTAGTCAGTAAGATAAGATGAGTGAAGAGTGGGTGTTATAATAAGTCAGAAATAGGGGAAGTACAGTACTCTGGAGTCTTCATCAGCTCTTGGCTAATTGCATCTCTGGAGATTCTCAGACTTCATGTTTGCTGAGACAAAATTAATTTCTAATATTCCCCAGAATAGAAAATTGTACACCCCCTATGGGGAAGGTATTTCTGATGAAAAGAGCAGAGAGGCAAAAGCCTTTACAGGGGGCCACTAAAAATTTAACATTCCTTCCATTGTTATACATGCCACACATTCACTACCTGTAAATGCCCCTGTGCACAACCTTCACTTTGCTCAATGAGCAATGTAAGGTATGGCACTGCTGGACTTCTAACTTGGATGTGTTAAAACTCTGGGCAAGTACACACTTTTTTTGTTTCCTTTTAGGACATCTCAAGTGTAGCACTGGGTCACAAGGGCAAAGGTGAATGTTGCAAGCTGAGTTCTGCAGAACCCAAGAGCACTGCAGACAAATAGTGAAAAGACAAATGGTAGTATTTGCTTGGAGAGTTGAGGTTCTGACTCCACTGGAAACACAGAGTGGTTAAGCACAACAAAGAGATACATTTTTCTGCAGTTTTCACTGAAAACTGCACCATTCTCCCTCTCACTAAGAGAGAGACAATCTCCACTTTTATTTCATCTCTTCTTGCATTATCTGTTTCAATTGCAGGCCTACTGTGAGCACACAATGTTCTTCACTTCCCATTAGGTTCTTATGGCAGTACCACAGTTCACGTTTTCTCTTCCACAAACTGTTCTTCACAATGAACATTCTGGAGGTTCTTGTGCTCTGTCACCACTTCAATAATTATTCAATGCATGCTAACAGGTAAATGTGATAGTACCTGCAAGAAAGTTTTAATGTACTGGAACTACATAATAAGTAGCAGAGCTGCAGAGGTTGCATCTTAGAGCATTTATCCAGCACTAAGTATAAAATTTAATTACCATTTGAAGAGTTCATAAGCTTCATTCATTAGTTGGCTTACTGATCATATTCTTTCAGAGCTGGATAACATCCAATTCTTTGTCTAATCAAAATCTCTTCCTATCATGTCATTGCTGACACTCAAGCATTACATTAGCTTAGACACCATATGGGAAAAAAATGTAATGATCCATAACTGGATGATTAAGTTTAATCCATAAACACTGATGTTAATGACTAGCAGGCTGTCATGCTCTTGTTTGAAGTATGATGGCTAAAACTTTGTTTTCCCCTTAAAAAAACAAAAACTGCTCTTAATTTCCTGGTATAACATGGAATAAATTCACATTCCATCCAACATAATTTGAGTATTTTAGCTTCCTCAGTTACAAGTTCTGTTTCTTGGAAAATGTGTTCATATGGCTCTGTTTAATAAGGAGGAATTAATTTTCCTCTTCATTGACTGGTTTGAATCTTTGCAATTCCAGAGTGGCCATCTGAGTCCATTATATTCTCTCCCTAACTGTGCAACATATTCACATGCACTAAAAGCTCTGATACTCCTTAGAATGCTTGTGGCCATTTTGTCATGGGTTCTGTATGTAATAATGCAGAGTGATCCTCTTTTCTAGATACATGCACAGAGAGAATGAGACCTTTAAAATTTAGTAATGAATACAAACCAGTCCAGAGAAAGTAGTAATATATGAGACCAGTATTATAGTTATTTCTGAAACAAAATATTATGCAGCTAAGGAAAGTCCTAAAGAGGTGTTTATACAGTGTTAAAAATAGAACTGGAAATAAACTAGGCTAATCACACACCTCAGTGAGAACTCACTGAAGCCCTATTTAAATGAATTAAGATACAGTTTCAGGGAAGGTACAAATGCAACTAGTTATTAACTATCTAGGGCTTTTGTCAGCTCTTAGCTTCTCACATTTCCCTATACAAGGATCAAAGAAAGACTCTATGTGTAAAGGAGTCCAGCATGTGTAATCTATTATAACTATGACACAATTTTTTCTCCTCTTTGCAGTACAGCAGTTCCTGCAAAGGAAATTAGGACATACCCATAGGACTTTGAGTTGAACAGTATCAACAGGAATGAATCCATTCCTTAGAGCAAGCATGGAGGATTTCTTTCTGACTTGGTGCTTACACATCTGAGATTTCCTTTTCAGCCAAGGTACATGACACTCATGTGAGACCAAAGTAACCTCCAATTCACCACTAGCAAGTTGACAAACAGGTGAACCCACGGAAGAAATGCCATTCATTGTTCAGCAGGCATTTTGTAGGAAATTCAGCGTGTCTGGAACACCATATATAGGAGTACCAGATGCTATGGAGCAAAGGCGGATGCTGGTGAGACTATTAAGTCAGGGAGTGGATGATTTCCTTGTGCTGCATTTATTCCAAGTACACATATTTTTTTCCCTTTTATTTCAGGCATAGACTGCACTCATTTTCACAAGAGAGTGAAAAGTAATGAATTAATTACTGGCCAAAGTAAATTGGGAGCAAATACTTTTGACTGTGATAAGTATTTCACATTATAATGCCTCTGTGGTGTAGACTTTCTCTACTTCATTGGTTTAGAAAACTCTTTTTTCTACAGAAAGAAATCATTAATCATTACAGTTTTTCCTAAGATGAATTTGTGTTCAAAGTTATTTACCTGTCAGGCAGAAGAAAAGTGTCCTAACTAAACAAAATTATTAAGAAGGATTAATGGTCTTTTCCAGAATCATTGAAGGACCAGAAATAATTCTGTAATATATTCTTTTCTTCTGTTCTGCCATGCTAAGAGCTCATGAGGTACCCAATACACATAGGCAATCCTCTGCTAAGCTGTGAATTTATGTTGTTTCTTCATTTCTCAGGAAGAAAGATATTAAAAAATACCTGGAAAGTCTCAGTGCTGTCCATCTCTGACTCCTGACTGTCCCTTGTCAGCTGTGTTCAGAATACACACCAGAGAGCAAGAGTTCTGAACATGGAATCCCTACCATACAGGGTTAATTTGAAAAATGCCTCATACATTGATCAAAAGCTGAAAAACATTAAGAGCAATTTGTTCTTTGCTACAGAAATAAGCTTATGAGCATTTTTGCTTTGATGGTTTCCAATAGGCATAAAACACAATCCTGTAGCAAGTCCCTCTCCAAATGCAGTTCTTTTATAGACAGTGCCTCAGCTAGACAATAGAGCAGGATCTGGTTGGTGGCCAAGCACTGTAACATGAACTGATGGAAAACTGATTGGACTTGATGTGAACCATTATTTATAAAAGCAAATGCCCCACTGGCAGCACAGCAGAAAGGGATGTGTATGCATTACCAAAGTAAATGTGGGAATGGGTGAAGACAGACATGAACTATGCTGCCCCTGATTGAAGCTGGTCAGATAGAAGTCAAATCCAGCCTAGAAGCTTTACACCTAACTTCATATGGAGTCTGTTCTCTGGGTGATATATTCTGCCTCTCAGAAATGTTTATGACCTCATATGCAACTCCCATGACACAACTCACATGAATGCAGTAGCTCAGGTTTGCCTTTAGACATACCCACTATCTGCAAGCAAGAGAAGAAAATGAGTAGATATGATTATATATATATATTTAGATCTATAAGACATACAAATCAAGGAATAGGAACATATATATGGTAAAGACTGCAAAGGTCAAACAATTTAATTGTGGGCATCAGAATCACCTTTGTAAAAATATACATCTTTCTCTGTTTTCCTCATTTCTTGGGCTCAAAACTCTTCCAGAGTCTATCTACTCAGACTGTGAGAGCTTCTTTTCATTTGCAATTTAAATAGATGAATGGACCATTTATATCCAAATGCTTTTATAGACAATTTTAATTCTTGTGGGTTTGAATTCAGTGAATTCAATTTGTGAATTTCTGCCAATACTTACTTCAAGGATGGGGAATCTTCCTGCCTTATGGCAAACACAAATAAAGAATTAACAGTTAGAGCAAAGTGTTAACAGATTTATTCAGAAGTCAAATGGCGGACATGGGTAGTTTGGAAAGGGTAAAGAAACCATGGGCAGTATCAGGCAGTGTAATAGTCACCAACAAGCTATTCCTGGCCGCAGTTTTGTAATGACCAGACATGAATAAGAACTTGAAACAGGTAAAAGAGTCTGATACATGAGTATTTGGAAGCATCTCAGTTGAGGTAGGCTGGAGAGGCACAGTGGGGCCAGCAGGAAAATGCAGAGAATATGTGTATTTGAAAATAAAATTATCTGGACTTAGCTGTATACCCTGGCCTTGCTAGACAAAAAGGCTGACTTCTCAGTAAAAGAGATTGCACACAATGAGAAGTGGCATAGGAACTTCAAAGTAAAAGTCTGGAGGAGAGAAGGGGGAGTCAGTGGGCAACTGCTTGTGATAATATGTGGCCAAAAAAGATGGAAACTTGAGAAAGGGACCACAGAGCTTTAAACAACAGAAGTACTCTGTGGCTTCGTTGCTGAGCAGATGCCTCCTCACAGCTTACCAGGCCTGAGCTGGGGGTCCTGTAAGATTCAGTGAAAAAACCCCATCGTTTACTAAATCAACAGCAATGCTTTTGAGTCTGTATCTGTTTCTTGGGAAATCCCACTACAGACACAGAAAAGGCTCAATCCTACTTAGCTTATGAAGCCTGACATGAGCCAGTCCTGCGATGTCTGCAAAACTTATTAATTCTTTTGTCTGGCTCTGAGTTTATTTGTCTCTCAATAATTAGAGTTTGTTTTAAAACAAAAGCAATTCATCTAAATTAATGTTGTGACTATAGTCTGATCTTCCCATTATTTCTACACTCTCTGAAACAGTTAGTGACGAAATTTCCTCCTGCTTTATAAATCAATAAATTATTTAGACAAGATATCACTTTGAACTGCCAGCATTTGACTATGAGAAGCATAATAGACAGCCCACAGAATACTGTTTTACCTGTATGTTTTTCCAACAAGCGAGAGTAAAATCACATTATTTCTATCAAATATATTCATCTGAATAAAAGTCATCCTTTCTTTAACTATCTGGAGAGACAAAGTGTGTGTTGCCCTGTAACATGCTTCTGAAAACTGGCAGAGGAAAACTTTCTTTCCACCAGAGATCCCAGGCCTTTGGACAATGTAGCTTGAATATGACTAAGAGTGTTGCAAAATCTTTAAACAGAGTCCCACAGAGCATACAATATACCCTCTCCTTGAATCTACTATAGCAATTAATGCCAATAAGTATCAGCTAATTGTTAACACCTGTGTTAAGTGAGAGCAGTAAAGCTGTGTTTGCTCCCCCGCAGTTTCAGAGGATAAAGCTGTACTTCAGCTTCAAATACCTCAGAAGAGAAGCCCACAAAAACACTGGAAACAAAAAACAAAACAAGACTTTTCACTACTGTTTTTTTATTATGACTTCATATTAACAGACCTTTAGCAAATATAAAAAAGAGCTTCATATCTTCATTTCAGTTTCATATCTCAGCCTCACTGAAATGGTAGGTCAGGACAAAAAAATTAGAAAAAATTGTCTTTAACAGTGACCCAGAGATCAGTAATTTCACGTCACTGCCTTGCAGACCATACAGTTACCAAGACTGACTAAATTGTGTAGCAGAGATCCATTTCTCATTTTCCACAATGGCAAATTTCATAAATACAATGTTCATTGAAGTAATCATCTAAGAAATATATCAATGTCACCTCTCCAATCTGTGTTTTGCTCTAGGGATGGTTCAAGCAGTGCAAAGCTGCCAGCTCGTCACACACTGTGAGAACTCTCTGCTTAGGACAATGGCAGAATAGTGAAAGAAAGAAGGCTTTGATCTGGAAGAGGACATGTATGGGATGAAACTTAGTCAATTTTTAACTGTTTTGATATTTTAGGACACAACAGGTGCAAGCAGTAGTAAGGCTTTGAATTTTTTCTGTACTAGTATTTGCTTAGTTTAAGCATCTCAGGAATTATAACGAATGAAATTGTCTCTTTCCAGGGATACTGCAATACCAGTTCAAAGATACCTACAACATCCCTACCTCATGTCAGTGCAGGAGCAACCACATCTTCACTACCAGCTATGAGCTTCTCTTGTGTCCTTCTAAGCCCTTGCAACTGCCTGCTTTTATATTTCATTTGCTTGATTATTGAAACGGTTAAACTAAGTGGCAAAAATGTAGTAATGTGCATAAAGCTATAAAGTTCTAGTATGAAACTAAAAAATTATATTTACCCTCATTGTGGGGAAGAAATGCTAAATTCTAGTTAAAAAGTTGATTTGTTTTCCCTCCATGATCTCTTTCTGGTGCTTTCGTTCAGAAAACTGTATTCCATATTTTTTAAATCCTCTCCAAAACACTGCACTACAAAAAGTGGGTCATGTGTTTTTAAATTGTAATTACTTACACAGAACAAAGAGCAACTTTCTATAGGGCTCCACAGCTGGTGACTCGTCACATTCACTCAAGTACTAGTTCCACCTTTATGTTAGTCCAAGATTATAAGCAAGCTTTTTGTTTTTAGCCTGAACCCAAATGTCACAAGTACAATAGTAAAACACAAAAAATAGTCATAGCATCTGCTGACTGATGTTGTGAACCTTCTCATTTATTAGGAGCTTTAATAAGGCTCATTTCCTCTAATACAAAATGAAAAAAATAACTAGGTGCATTACATTCATGACCTGGTTGTAAATAGAATTAGAGTCTGCTATTGATCAGCCAGTACTGTGCAAACTTTCTGTTTTGGTTGCACCTCAAGCTTCAGGGCATGTCTCTTTCATTTTTCTCTACAGCTCCCTGACCCACACAACTGGTCATCCACCAAATTGGGCTATTCCACCAAGAATTTTGAACATGCATGAAAGTTTGTTAGGTGCTAAACTAACAAAATAATCTGGGTGGCACTTGTAGCTAAAATAGACCAGTCCACAGAGTAAGAGTGCTTCCATGAACCCTTGGTCCTACATATATTTCCTAGGGATATGGGGAAAATACATCTCTCTGAACTACTGAAGCAGACACACAAGATTACGATGCCCCGTGCTGGTTTGTGTCTCTGTCAGTCAGGAGAAGTTTTACTGTAATGTGTGGCCTAATGGGAACTGACCTTGGCAGGATGATGGGGAGTATCAAACATCTAGGAAAAGTCCAGTGAAGGGCAAGAAATAAAGCCTGTCCCCAGAATGTTGTTTCATCTATTGCACATGTGAAGAAGCTTTTACAGCTGAACTCTTTTGATGGAAAGGGTAAGCAGAGATTATCTAGTGTGGCTTCCTCAATCTGTGCGGCTGGCCTCCCAGGGAAAAGCTCTGATCTTTTCCGAGTACAGCACGTGTGTGTAACCCTGGGGCAAATGAGAAATGGAATGTGTGTCATTTATTTGTTTAGTGCTTCGAAAATCCCCAGCACCCTGTGCTGGCTGCTCAGTGCTGAATGCTTATTGTTCAAAGGATGGCTCCTCACAAGGACTAATCCCAGCCCTGAAGAAGTTGATGGGAATCTTCCCCTTGACTTGAGGATACTTTGGATAGAGCCACAGTCTTCCACACTTCATGTTCCCATTGAACTCAGCAGGGGGTCTGGATGCGCAAGGAAGGAATCAGTAGCCCTTCAGTTACCCAGTGTCAATATTAACCAGCAACAGAAATACATGCAATAGGTTTTCCCACAGATAGTAATTAAATATGCTTCCTCTATTCTCTGCTGCTTTTTACATTAAAGGGTCTAAATTGTTTTTTTCTAGCTTTAATGATGATAACTGGGAAGAACATTTAGAAGGCGGCACCATAATGCCAAGTTACCAACATGATCTTAGAATGTGTTTTTTAAATATGGCAACAGGAAGAAAAGTTTAGTCAGTGTGTTTTACATTTTTTTCTGGCCAGCTACAACATACAGATTTAATTCATTCTGTTCATATATTGAAATACTAATTAAATCATACAAGATAACTCATCTTTTTCTGCCATCTAGTGACAGAAACTGCAGCTAAGCAAGTTTATAAACTTTTTAACCATGTCATTTATTTTATTCAGTAACACACAGGCAATAATATACAGCTATCAGCATCTATTTACCTGGCAATTCCTGAGCACTATGTGATGTGAATGTGGGAGAAGGCATAAACCTTGTGTTTTGTCCTTTATGTATCATTTTGTTAATTGCTTTTAGCCTCTTATCCTGTACATAATGACTAAGTCAATTTTGCAATGGAGAAAGAGCATCCCTAGTGTAGAAATTCACTTGCCGTATGTGTTTTAAAATAAACTCACCTGACACATCATCTGGGGAGACTGTCACCCTGCCAAGGACCAGTAAAATCTTTCCTCCATCAGTGGCAGGTTACACACGAGCACAGACGTTACAATTATCCAGATATAAGACAATCAGTGGCCACCAGCCACAAGAAATGAAATAGCTGCTATATTGTGCCCAAAGACTGCATGTTCCTCTTTCTTTCCTTCTGCTGAAATTGAAGACATGCTTCACTGATTGCAGTAAAACCATTAATATACTGAAAATGTAATCATATGTTTAAAATGCTTTGGTCAAACAAGCCATTCACCACCTACTCCATACAAACTCTATTGTGGGGCTATGATATGAATTGAGAATTTTCCTAATCCTTGCCTAACAATTGCCTTATCCTAATATATGAAAGAATTTTCTGGCTTATTCTATGTAGGCACCAGAATAGACATCAGAAATCCATTTCTGGATTTTTAATACCCTCTGAGTTAGAAAAGAAGTTTTCTAAGATTTAAATATGTTGCCTGATTTTTCCCGAAACACGAAGCTTCATTCAGATTCTGTTAAAACAATTTTTAAAAACCAGCGAATTTCAATACACATTGCATCAGATCCAAGAAAAGCTTATGGAGAAATGGTGGTGACATCAGCCTCTGAACTGCATAGACATAATTCTTGGCAGGACTAGAAAGTAAATTAACTGCCTGTTTTTCTAGACGATGTCAAAATCATCAGATAAGATGAGCCAGAATGACAACACACATTAAAGTATCACCACTATCTTTACATTAAACATTGCAGCCTTATTAGCAATAGTTTGCTACCCTTTTATACTCATTACAGCAATTTTACAGACAAGAATTAAAAAATCACAGCCACTGTCTTTACATTGTTTCCAGTGAAAAATGGCATTATTTTCTTCTCTAATAATGGGGCAGTGCTGCAGTATCTCATTACCTTTGTGTAAGACGTGGGCATTATTAACAAAGACCACTGTGCTCTTTGAATTTTGTCTTACAGGTACTTATTGAAGATGTATATATGTGATTCCCCTGAATTATGACACCAATATGGCCTATAAAGTCCCCTCTTTGAACAACAATATACCCCATCACAGAAATTTTACTGTCATTTTAATGAAGTTGTCAGAAAGATTACCTATAACAAAACACTGCACTTTTAATTTGAAATAAAAAGAAAAAATTCACATAAAAATTATATAATAACAAGCATTTCTGTCAAATGACTATGAAAAAGCTATGAAAACTGTCTTTTGAACTGGGGTCAATGTAAAGTGATGAGAAGTCTTACAAAATACTGAGGCATCAGCTGCATTTTATAACCATCTCACAGAAACAAAGACAAGTCCATAACCATCTCTTCTCTAAACAAATGAATGATATAACCTTTTTGTTTAATTTTTCATTTTTCTTCATTGTCTTCAAGTCTCTTCAGTTACATCGTTTTGCATTTATGTGAGCAATGAAAGTGATACCTATCTCTGAAATATAGTTAAACAGAAAAATCAAGGCAAACACTGTTTTGTGTAGTTTCCATCAAGGCAGTGTCTTGCTGGAACAAAGCCAGATGACTGTCCTGATCCTCACTCCTGTGACTGAGGGACAGAGGGTTCTTTGAGAGATGGGTCTCTGAGATGAACAAGAAAATACTGACCATAAAGGAAAAGAGGAATTTTCAGATATTATGATATACTCTTATTTTTAAATATCCATTTTCCACTTTGAGATGTTTTCCCACAAACTCTCCTTATGTTTTGTGAATAAATAAACCTCACAGAGAAACCTTGGATAAAAGCTCAAACACAAGCTTTGAAAATAAGGAACTATAATCCTCAGTTAGTCATGTTTCATTGGTGATTAGTGCAATATAGCCCCTGTGCCTTTGAATGTCATGGACCAAACCCTAAAAGGACAGAACTGTAGAAAAACTACCAGGTTCTTTTCGTTTGGGGGATTTTATTTGGAGCTTTTTTGTTGTAGCAGAGGAGGGGTGGGGAGGCATTTGTTTTGGGTTTAGGGAGTGTTGGGGGAGTTTTGGTGAGGTGGGGGCTTTTGGTTGGGGAGGGCTGGGGTTTTGGGGATTTTTTTCCTTTGGTTAGTTTGTGGGAGGGGCTTGGGTGGGGGAATCTTTGTAATAGCAATAATTTTAAATTTCCAGTAAACCTTAAGACTGAAAAGCCTTTACTTCAACGAGTCTAAAGAGAATTAAGCATGTATACATGTCTCTAAAACCTTAGAAGCCTGATTTCTGTATTTTCACAATGAATAATTTAGAGCAGCAATACTGGTGTCTAACAACAATAATTCGAGAAAGAATGACCTGAAAACCAAGTCTACTAGGCATACTGTAGTGCTGGGATCCTTCTGACTATATCCAGACACCTGCTTGTGTACAAGTCGCCCTACCCTCCCTTTGCAGTCCATGCAGAGGCAGCCAGTGAAGTCAGAGGTGGATTTGGTGCAATTCATCTCATCTCAAATTACTTTTTAATATTTGGTGGACAGGGATCATAGTCTGAACTCTCTCAGTTCGACAGACTGAATCTGCACTGATTACAGCCTTGGACACTCAGGGCTGTAATACCAATACCAGAGACACCTAAGGATACCTCTACCTTTTTTCTGATCTGTGATGAATTAAAAAGGTTTGGGATATTCTTTTTCCTTCTCAATTGAAAAAATATAAGCAAGATGATGTGGCATGCATCTGGCAGTCTGAGGACCTCACACAGAGGATGTCCTGGTTAAAGATGCTGTTTTGGAGATGCAACATAAAAATAAGCTTCTTATATGAAAAAGACTCAAACATCCCCCAGTTCCTACAACAGGTGTTTAAAATAGCTATGCCTTTTTATGTTTCCATTAAAAACCATACAATTTTATTTAGACTCTAGGTCTATATAATGTCTATCTTGAAGCCACCTTGTGGTATGAGTCTCTCTAGCCTTCTTTCTAAATTATACATTAATTAACCAGATTTGATTCCTAGAAAAATTAAGCTATTGTCAAATCACTGGGTAAAACCAGAGGCTAAATTTAATTCCTGAACCTCATCCACACACAGCCGTTCTCTGTGTGTGTTGGACTATTTGCAGAGGGTGTGATCAAGAGTTTGTCTGGCTCAGTAACTCCTGCATCAAAACCCTAGAGAGGAAATGCTGTGACGACAGCAATACAAAATGCATGTGTCAGTTGTAATTACATTGCTATTTATTCACTCAGGGTAGACACTTGTACCTTTAGAAATAGACTGAGACAACTGACTGATTTTAAATAAGTCATGAAAGAGACATGGTTATAGCCCTGAGCCTGCACAAAGTATGGACATGATGTACTTACAGCTTCATACTAGCTTTTGATAGCATCAAGCCTATGGGAAACTCACCACATAGATATAAAGATCATTTCAACTCTTCTTTGGAATAAGTTTATTTTCTGAAAATGTACAGGTACAATTAAAGGTTTCATTAAAAAGTAGTCTTAAAATAAAAAATCCCATTACATCTACCTCAGGCTACCTGGAGCAACGTTAGCCTCATGTTCCCCGTTCAATTCATGAAGGAGCTTGCCTCAGTGGCATGGGTGCAGCTTTCGAAACCCCAAAGATATGACTCGATCCAGGTCTGCTCACTTCCAGAAGCAAGCCATAAAATCTCATAGTCACCATGTCCAAGACACATGCACAGAGTCACTGTGGATCAGGTAGCATGCGGTAATTTGTCCATGTGGCCAGGTGTCCTCCTGACCTAGTTAGAAGGATTTAAGCAGTAACTGGTTTTTATTATTATGTATCATTATATATATTTAGTATTTTATATATTATATATAATATCATACACATTATTAAGTGCATGGCAGAGGTACAAATTGGGAGTGCCATGGTTTCAAGGTCAGAGACTGATTTTTGAGTAAGAAAATAGTACTGTGTACTAGTTTACAAGACTATTACCTCTTTTTTGCTTTTTCTTTCTCATGAAGGATTTAGTTTACTACAGTCCCAAATAAGCAGTAAATCACTAAGTACCCTGCAGTGACCACTGTGTAGACAGGCACATAAAGAGCATTCCTACTTCTTCTCATTTGCATGAAAATTTAGTCTAATTTGCAGTCTAGCCATAAGTTATGGGAATCAGTGATAAGAGTTATGTCCCTCTATCCCACAGAGCATCTCTGTTCAGCACTGAGTTAATGCCAGCTGTTACTAGGAAATATTTTAGGCTTTCATTCACCAAGGGCCATGAGAGTCCCACGGAAGGAGTTAGTTGTGTGCCAAATATTATTAATAGCATTAACTTATTAAAGACCATCTACATATTGCCAAGTAAAATAAAATTAAATTATGTTAGCATAGTGGAAAAAAAATCATTCAGTATAAAACAACAACAGCCGTAGGATTATTTATTCTGAGGTCTGAGCTAGGGAATATAATTTCAGATCTCAGGCTATCTGCAAATTTGGAATTATGTTCAGTTCTTTTCTTCATTTCTTCATTATAAAGTAGTAGGCTGATCCACGATCATTTTTCCAGCTATCAGGGACTACCAGTAGGTTTTCCACTCATACAGATGTAGTGCTACTATAAAACACTATGCATTACTGGCTCCCCCTTGGAAAGCAGAAAAGGCTGCAGTGCTGGTAGCCCTGTCCCACTGTAAAAAGCTCCCATTGCAGTAAGACAGTCTTGAAACCAAACGTCTTAGGGAGAGGGAGGGAATGGCAGGAGCATCTCTCCTATGAAGACAGGCTAAGAAAGTTGGAATGGCTCAACCTGGAGAAGGCTCTGACAAAATCTTATAGCAGTTTTTCAGTACCTAAAATACAGCAGGAGGTCTGCAGAGTGACTTTTGTCAAGGGCATGTAGTGACACAACAAAGGGGAATGGCTTTAAACTGAAAGAGGACAGGTTTAGATTAGATGTTAGGAGGAAATTCTTTACTATGAGGACCGGGGAGCACTGGAACAGATTGCCCAGAGAAGTTGTGAATGCCCCATCCCTGGAAGTGTTGGAGGCCAGGCTGGGTGGGGCTTTGAACAACCTGATGTAGTGGGTGGCATCCCGCCCATAGCAGATAGGTTGAAACTAGGTGATATTTAAGGTCATTTCCAACCCAAACCATTCCATGATTCCGTGTTTCTATGACTGGCCCTGCTATCTGCTCAGCCTGCCAGCTTGGCTGACTGTCAGTTTTGTTTCTCATGAGCCACAAGCTCATGTTTCTTCTAGGTACCCAGAGCCACAGCTCACCACTGGCCACTTTTAAGGAAATGTCATAAAAACAGTCTATTAAAAAAAAAAAAAACAAACACCACCTTTTTCTCCTTGTGACCTTTTTATTCCTTGCTGGCTTTTGGGCTGTACGTTCTCTACTTCAGCCTGGAAAGTGATTAACTTCTCTATTCATAACTGCTCAAGATTGCCAGTGCAAATGGGAGTCAGTATTACTAAGTTAAGGGTAATAGACCTTGTTACTGGTCATGGAACTTGAGATTTGTCTTTGTCCACATCTTTCACTTGAAACCACATGTAATATTATGCAAATCATATGACTAGATGATGTTCCAAGGTGAGTAGGCCCTCCAGATGTGAAGAATCAACCCTTACTGTGGCCTCAGACCTGGGGAGTAGTGAAAACACAGCTGCCTTTATAAATAGGTAAGCTTAAACTATCCACTGCAAAAGAAATAATCCAAGGAAATGCACTGTGTTCTTCGTGCAGACTATGAAGCAAGCAGCAGAGAAACTCAGTGAAATAACATCTTAATTTTCACACACATATGAGATGATTTGTGTATATTATACCAAAAGTGCAGAGAGCAAGTCTGGCTAGTACATGGATGTAAACATGTGTACCTTCATTTCTGGAGGTATACTTTTTCTCAAGGTTTTGCAAATGGACGAATACTTGAGTCTGTGAACATGTGAAATGCATAAAAGTTATACAGCTGTATCTGTGATGACCTCAAAATTGTGCTGATTTGCACCACTATACAGGGAAATGAAACTAGTGTTCCTTGCTGTTTCTTAATGGAATACTCTCAAGCATTACTTAATCCTGAGCATTAACAGTATTCTGCTAGAAACAGTGGGAAACTATTTCTGTTGAGTAATCACTGCCTGGAACTTGTGGTGTTGCCACAGAATGGCTCCAAACTTAGCTTCCGGGACTCAGTAGTATCCTTTTATATGTAAAAGGCAGTTGAATTCAATAGATGGACAGTTTACGCTGCACATAGGAAATAATTCCTGCCTCTGTTAAAAAAAAAAAAAAGAATTAATTTTATTTTAGTTTTGAGTCTTAAGCAGCAGTTATGCATTTTATTTTTCTCTAGTTGCCTACACAGGTGTTGAACTTATTCAAATTATTATACAGAAAATCTATGTATAGATGCCACTTACTTTATCGCTGTCTCTGAGGATCACGTTGGGGAAAAGATTCTAGATGAAGGAACAGAGGCAGAAATACTGTGCAATATGATGACTTCATTCAGAAAAAGTCAGTGAAGGCAAAGGAAGAAGCAACAAGCCTTGTGCTTACTGAAGTAGATCCTGGCTCTTTCAGTCAGGGTCACTTAGAACCACTGACCTATGATTAGCAACATTTTACTGCCAGCCCCAAATTCAAACATTTTTATTAATCTTACCTTGGCAGAACCTAATGTTAGCAAGAGGTAGATGCATTTTTAATAGCTGAAAAAAGAATTTCCTGTTCACTTCTATTTACAATTGTTTGCATTTTGTTATCCTCTTTTTAGAAGAAGTTTTAATAGTTTACCAGTTCATGAAAGTCTACAGAAGTTGCCTTTGCTGGATCTACTCCTAATGAAAGAGTAGAGAAGATATTTTAAGGCAGCATTTCTGACGTAATCTACCAGTGATATTACATTTGAAATGTAAGAGTTCTCACAGGATTTAGTATGGAAAGGAAGCTGAGATGACCCACATTTCAAATTCCAGTGGTTGCCCAGACAGAATTCTGTTTGTTAGCAATGATGACAAAATGCCTGTTGCTGCTTTTACATTGCAAATCATTTTCCTCCTGTGGTTAATTTACTCCAGGTGAAAGTTTTTGGGAAACTCTGTGTATAGAATCCACAAATAACTAGGTTCTTTAAGCAGATTTTACTAAACAGTATTAAATATAAAAATGGCATGTCTCAGCAATAATAAACAAACATTGAAGGAAGGCAGAGGGACTACCACATTCTCCTGCACTGAGACTCAGGAATAAATTGTCTTGGAAAGGTGAAAGTGGATTTACTGTAGATGAAAGATAAAAGGTTGCAATGTGAGAGGATGCTATTTTCTCAGCCTTAGGAAATACATAACACATTTTTGCCAGCTGGAAAAGAGTGTTGCTGCTGCTTACAAAATAAATGTGGCAGAGAGGAGAGTTTGATTTTGGACAATTTCAAGGGCCATGCTCATGGAAGCAAAATGGTAGGGGGAGAAAAAATACCTGTAAAAGAAGTCTTCAGTGAAGACCACTGAAAGGGCCAGGAAATTAAATCATCACAAGATGTCGCTCTCTAAAATAGCACATGTAGGGATGATGATCATCTGCATCTCTTCCAAATTTTAATTATTTCAGGAGTAAGAGCCACAGAAGAAGCACTGGATACTCTTTTGGACTGACTGCTTGTGTAGATTTTGTGGGTGATCTTCTACTGCATATCTGCAACATGTAATAGGTCTTGCTGGCTCACTTACACTGTAATTTTCTGTTTATCCTACAAACTGAATTTAATCTGTTGCTTTTGATAGACAGTGAATGTATATTCTTGACATGATGGAATTATACAAAAACTTTATGATTATAAACGAAACATTTTAAACATGATTTTCATCCTATTTATTCAATTGCAGCCACATACTCCCAGTTTTACTGTGGTTTCCCTTTCACTGTATTCACTTCTTTTCTGGCTTTTCTGTAATACCATCTTAATTGCTAGCTTTCTAGTCCCTTGTCTCATAGGAGTTTTCAAGTACTCACCAAAATCTCGAACGTGCATCTAACAGCATTCCCATGGTACTGGTGCCTAGTTTATTTATGGTAGTTTTGAAGTTGCACAACAAAGACACAAAGTCTAGTGCTTAATATGCTGAATTCTTAGCCAATTTATATCAACACAGCCTCACATGATCAGGAAAGCAATACCACTATATGTTAACTGGCATTGCACCCACAGCCTTGGGGAAAAAGTTTTTGTCTAAGAGCTGAATTGAAATTGTGGATATTCGAGTATGTTTAATTAAAACAAGACTCCTAGTAAATTCATTGATGTCTGAACACTTTCAACTGAAATTTTCTATGTTTTTCTATAAGATGCGCAAAGAACTGATACAGAAATTGAAGTGTGGCTTTCTGCGGCCATTCTCTGTACCTGGTAACTCCTGGTTTTTGAAGTACGTCAACCTATAACCAATCTTAAATGAAAGGCTATACAAGCTGTTCAATTATTCATTATAGAATCATAATCCTCTGAACAGGGGAACTAAAAACAACCGTGTGGCTAGGACACCTCTGAGAGCACTGGAGTGTTTGCAAATCTCCAGTTTCACAAACTAGCCAAGGATTTTGTATAAGCTTGGTTTGTAAAAGTTCGCTGACCTAATCACCCAGAGGGCCAAGGTTGTTCAGGGTCTAGGAAAACAGTGTGTTCCTTAGGTCATATTTCTTTTCTAATTTAGGGGAAGACACTTTCCCCATTCATTTTACAGCCCAGCAAGATGCTGGATCTTGTCTGTATTTTCACAACCCTGGTGAGTTCCAGAGGAGTCAATTCCTCCTACCCAAGGAGGAATACAGTGTCAGTGCCAAGAATTGGAATCCTTCAGAAGGAAATTTGCAACGAAAATGTGTCTAGCAGCAGCCAAGGCCTCCACATCAGGCCCTGAGATGGTTCTGCTAGTGCAGCATTGTGGGGAGCCAGTTGCAGTTGCCTGAAATTTCAAGTGTCCACTTGAGAAGCACATCTTAGATGAAGCCCAGGAAACATGTTTGGAACAATACGTGACAATATGGAGTGCAGGACCTGCTGGGATAGCACTAAGAGAGTACATGGGCATGGGCATGGAGCAAACCTGAGCCATCTGGTCTGTACATCTTGTGGGGAGAAATTTTATAAAATAACTACTCTAAAAAACAAATTTGGGCTTTATCCCAGAGGAAAGCAGTTAGTTCACTCCCAAAGAGAAAAGAACTGGCACATGTGTGGAGAGACAGGGAAAGCTAATCTATTTGACAGTGTAGGCATCCTGAAAGTAGAAAACTGCTAGCACAAAGCAACCATGTCCTTTTATTTAAGATGAATACAGTATTCAAGTGTCTAATTAGCAATGTTTGCTGAGCATTTAAACAGAGGAGTGCACTAATGAATATCCTGATGTGTTGGAAGGTCTGTGGTTTCAGGTAAAAGCTTTCTATTTAGGGGGTTTGATTTTGATTTAATTCTTGAATGTAAAAACCATCGAGAAGAAAAACAAAAGCAAGAAGTACCAGTGTCTGGACACGGTCCTAAGCTTCATGCAGCTCAGTTTTGACAAGGAAAACAGAAAACTCAGGCTGGCAGGGATTTCCCTGAAGATGACAACAGTGATGCAGAGACTGCTGCTCCGGGTCTGAGCTACTTCAGTACAGGGAGTTTTCAGTGGCCAGATATGACCACAGCAGATTTTTCTGGTCCAGATTATTCCCCATCTTCATGAGATCAGAGAACTGACTGTTGTCCTTCTGATCATGCAAGCACATATCCATATCCATATCCATATTTTGCTGTGTTGCCTTCAGTTTTTCCAGCACACCTACTGTTACAACTTGTAATACCCCAGTATGAGGCAATTTGTGGGACTCTTCAGGTGATTGCTGATGTAAGAGGATGAATGATGGGGGCCAGCATCACTTTTGGTAGGCTATCTATCAGTAAAGAAGATATTACGTTTCTTTGTTCCTGGATCCAAACATTTTTCAGCTACCACAAGGAAAACTTGTGCTTTGCTTTTTCTCATGGTTATAATCTCAGTACTCAGCCTTTTTGTGTCTTCAGCTTTCAGATAATTTTTTGTCAGCATCTTTGTATTTTTGGCTTATCTACTCACATCTCCATCAATCCATGGAAGTAATAGCCTGTGCTCTATGTTTGAATTCAATTCACAGTGAAAACCCTCCAGCCAGCTTGGATTACTTATTAGTCTTGCATATACCTTAGTTTTTCGATGATGTTTACATCATTGCAGCTATCTAATTCCCTAGAGAGTATACTTGTTTCTTACATTTATCCTCAATTAAGGACATCTGTTATACCTGCTAGCTTCCAAAGGTCTTTCAACAGAATAATATGATATGACCTTTCTGTCTTTGTTCATTAATATTAATATAATATTCACTTTAATTCAGTCATTGACATAACCTTAGATTTACTTCTTCCCTCTATAATCTACTGGTTTGGAATACCCTCAGTCTTTATTTCATGGTCTGTTGCATCTCCACAGCTTTTCTTTCTACACCATAGGATCCCTACTTCTTTTCCAAAGTAACCCATTTCCTGATCTTATTGATTTTCCATTTTCTTCTAATCCTGTGCACATGATTACCTCTTCTCAGCCAATATCTAGTTTATCCTGTAAAAATTAAATGCTGTTATCCAAATTCTCATCAAACAAACTGCTGGTAACCTTTCTGACCTCTGTCAGAAATTGTTTATTACACCACTTTGTTATGCAGTCCCTTTGGTGGATATGTACCATGGATTTATTACTTAAAAATCTGCCCCGTTCTTCCTGATAGGCAGAGGAAAACTTAGTTTATTTTTTTATAAATACTCTTCTTCCTCAATTAAACACAGAAACCTCCCCCAGCTTGTTTCTTATTCATGAAATGACTTAGTTTTTCATCAGCCTTGAGTCGAGGGAAACATTTCCACAGTCAAAAGAATTCTTAAAAAAAAAAATTTTGTTTAAATTATGGGGTTATTAGCAGTGTTTAGCAATAACAGGACAAAACAAAGTACATTAAATTATGCTAGGTTTCAAATACAGCAAAAGAACTGGGGTATTTCAGCTCTCGAGCCTGTGCCTTCTCAAAAGTCATCAACACCTTTAGCAGTACCTGCACCCCTGCTGGCAACCTTATCGAGGTCCCTGTCTTTCAAAGAAGTCCATAAATACTCTTTATTTATATAGGAATAATCCTTTTGCCGCGAAAGCCAAATAGACAAGATCAGAGAGATAAACACGTAGTGTCTTTCCTCTGGGGAGTATTTCCACTTACTCAATGCACACTGTACCAGTGTTTTGAGGAGAAATCCTGACTCAATTAATTTGTGGGAATTTTGCCATTGACTTTGCCATTGAATGTTACCCCTCTTGTTCACATGGACCCAGAACAGAACCTATGTGAGTTAGTAACCCAAGGCATGACAACACTGGCTTACTTCGTCAAATTTTTCTCTTATTTCTTCATGACCCAAAAGATGACTGAATTCTCGCCGCTATAAACAAGACCAGTATTTGCTTTAAAGGTTAGCATACATCTCCATGCATTGCTTCTTTGTATAAGGGACTTCTTTCTTGGATAAACTGTTTCTCAGCCCAGACAGGCATTTTTATTTTTATTTTTATTATTTTGGGGTTTATTTTTCAAATATGAAGTAAAATACAAAAGCATTCTCCAGAATCAAAAAATAGGTTCTTGACTATTAGACTAATGTAAGCCATATTCTGAAGACCTCAACATGTTGCAAAATGTAGAATACTTCAGTTCTTTTATTTTCAGTTACTGTTTGCTAACTGGTACATTTTACACCAAATGTGAAATAATTAGGAGATGTATGTTTGTGGTAGCAAACCCTAAATTGGCCTTCATCTTCCACAAAAACTTCTATTCTACCAACAGAACCCCATTTTAGGTGAGAGGAAGTAATTCATTTATAGCCTAATGCTGTTAAATTTAAATAAATACCTTTCTTCCTCCAATCCCACTATATTCTGGTGTAAGAGCATACAAAAATTAGTCACTACCTGGAATTGTCTAACATCGCTCACTTCCAAAAAACTTCCAAAGAGTTCCTGGAATGATTGGGAAAAGCTACGTTACACCAAACCAAACCAAAACTTTTAAAAATGTTTAGAGAGGGCACAGGTTTTCTAGTCTGTCTTCAGACTTCAGGTGTTAATGTCTCTAATTTCTTTATTTTACAATAGCCTCCTGTTCTTTTACTCTGTTTAATGAGTCATCACATTGTAAGGTAAGGGGTATAAACCTCTTCTGATATGTGCATTTAATCCAATGTTTCAACAAGAAAGGGTATTTCATTTTGCAGGAAATTTCTTTACATCTTGTGGAATAATACATTTGGTTTTCCTCAATATTTTTATGGCTCATCTAATGAAAAGTATACTGTAAGTTAAGATGCCATGTTTTCCCTTGTGTTAGATGTAAATCTGGAGAGCTGCTTCCTGGAAAACAGACCCGATTGTCAAAGTCAAACAAGATAAATGCTTGGAGTCTCTTAAAGTTCATTAGAAAGCCCATGATTACCTGAAGATAGGTGTGATCTGCTGATAGACTATTCTAGCAATGAATTACTATCCCTGCCTAAAACCTTTGGCCAGTTGGAATCTGTTCATCTTGATCATTGTGTCCTGGGGGGCAAAGCTGATCTCTGCCCATTCAGTTCCTCTGTGTTCACACGTACCCAAACAAGAGGAAAACTTACAGTGACAAACCTCCACTAGCCCCTAGGCTGGAAAAAAGTTGATGTCACAGAGGACAGGACTAAAATAAACAATAGAAAAGATGTCAGATATAAAGGGTTAGGTGAGAGATGAGAAAGTAAACTGAGACTTAATAGAGTAGTGATAATAATTATCAACTGTGTTACCAAAAGATTAAATCATAGGCACTTCTTACCTATAAAATAATTTTATTGGGTATGAGGATAAGGAAAGAGTGTTGCCCCGCTTCATAAATGAGAGATCCTTCAGACCTTGGCACAAATTATGCAGAATAACTAGTGAGTAGCTTCTAGCCAATTATACCCTATGACTGTGGTTTAGTTCAGGTCACCTTTCACTTTGGTATGGTAGCCTTTGAGGGAGAAGAGTAAGAGGGGTGTTCCCCTTTTAGAGGGGTATGCTGTTGGCTATTGCCAAAAGGTATTGCTAAGGACTCTGTTTCCTCAGAAAAATTAACTGCCTGGAATTGATAGTTCCAAGCATTCTGTCTGCACAAAAGTAATAGCTTTCCCTCCTTACCTCAAAAAACGTTAGAAGTAATCCCTAACTGAGCCTTCCCACTTAAGTTTAAATTGTCCCTAGACCATATTTACAGGGTCTCTGGTTACAAGAATGGACACTGAAAAAATAAGCACCTGCAAAGGAAGTTTTAAAAGTCATTTGCACTGGTGTATTCCTGGCTGTTGCTTTTGCTTACAGAAAAAGGAAAAGCAAACTCTGTGTTTATTGACCAGTTCTAACATGGTTGCCTGGAGTAAAATGAATTATATATTCTATCATATGCAAGCAAACCTCCAAATTTTGTATAAAATTACTTTAAAATCTTGTGAGCCTTCATTTTCAGTTGCACCCAATCTCTTCGGCTGATTGAAGAGAGCAGAATTGTTGACCTAGTAACTGAATCTGGCAACCTATTTGTCCTTCTTTCCAATAATAAAAACTCTTCTCTAAGACACACTGCCTGAAAAGAAACCAATCTCCTGTTTGACTTTGTAGGTTAGCTAGGGATCCACTTGTTAAAATGTGAATTTTCTCCCGGGGCTGTATATGCTTTCCCAATTAAACTGAGGCCAGTTAAAGGTCTCTCATTTTTTGTTGCATTAGCTTTCTAGGGGCTCAAAGGAGAGATAAGGACCACCCTCCCTACACACACACTTTGATTTTAACAAATGTTAAATCTGCCTTGTAAACAGGTAGCAAGAACAAGTAAAAGTTCATCAAAGATGATGATATTTCTCTCTATCACATTCACAAACATCCACCCAAACTTTTAAGCAGGCAACTCAAATTGAAAGCCTAAGGCCTCTCAACTGACTTCAAATGTCTGGGGCAGAAGTGATGCTGCCTGCCTCACTTGGAGCAACGCTCGTTTCTTATCCTCATACCCATTACAGTTATATGTAACAAGTGCCTATCGTTTAATCTTTTCACCACAGGGTCAATAAATACTATCACTACCCTATTCAGTCTCAGCCTACTTTCTCACCTCTCACCTGACCCTTTGAAAGCCTTTCATTCTCCTAGTTTACCAGTGTTTACTTCATTTTTCCACTTAACAGTGTTCCCTGCACTTTTGGAGGCATAATCACTACAATATAATAGTGTGAAAATCTGTCTTCCTATGCCTGTTTGAAAATTGCTTCTTTTTATTTTCTTCTTTCCTCTTGTGAAATACCACAACATTTTTCAATTAGAGTAGGTTCTTGTTGCAACTGCTATCAAAGCGTTGTTATCATAAAACATCTGTCCTAAATGTAAGAACATCTGTTCCCCAAACTCATTCCTGGTCCCTAGATGACTCATTTCTCTGGTAGATTTTCTTTGTAAGGGGAGTCTTTTTCCTTATGATTTTGAAGTACTTGGCTTTTAAATCTTTGCCTCTTCATTTAACATGTTAAGCTAGTGCTTCACAATATTAAACTATGACATTCTGTGCTTTTCTTGTAATTCTTTCCGTATTATAACACTTATCCATGTAATATCATTATTTCAGTTTCCTTTATAAGAACAACTAGTTCTACACTGATTTTAAGTGCTACCCATGCAACAAGGCTAAGAAATCTGGGTTTCATCCTCTGTGAAATGCTGACACTGAGGTTATGAAAACAGTCTAAGGACCACTGGTCCCAAGTACCATTCGAGTTCATTAGAAGGCAGCCATTTAACTCCTGCAACCTCTTTTGCAAATTTTTTTTCACATAAATATTGCTGAAGCCAAGCATATCAGGCAATTTAGGCCTTCTAAATTACTCCCTCAATTTTGCAGTCCAGCCCTATGCAGCAGAGAAGAACCTCATCGATTTATTTTGCCAAAATCAAAGGAAATTAAGGACTCAGCAAGGTTGCAGTTGAACTCCCACTGAAAACATGGAGCTGGCTTTATATCGTTCTTGCTAAGACATTGTCACATTAAGTGGCAAATTACATAATCTCTATAGTACAATTCTTTCTTACACACTATTTCTCCATTCAGCTCCTGTGAAAGAACATAACTGCTGCATTGTCAGAAAGGGTCTTAGCAGCTATTTCCTTTTTATTTAACTTGAGCTGTGACTACTTTGATCACTCCTTTTAATTTGGAATTACCCTGAGCAGCGCCTTGTGGTCAGTGCTGAACACACCTTGGGTCAATTACTGCTTCACAGCCATATCATGTCTTGGTGGACATAACGTTTCCTGTGTGTCTCCCTCCCAATTACTGCCTCAGGCAAAACCAGCTCAGCTGGTGAGATCTGATGCCTTCACACACCATGTGCTTTTCCCTGAGCTTTCAACAGCCTTATAAAGTGCCATTCACCCACCGGCCCAGTCCATTGAACAAGTGAGATGTGTCGAACTAGATTCCTTCTGAACATAAATCAGCACCGCTTTAGGGAGCTGTACTCAGCCTCACTAAGCAAGGAATAAGCCAACAAGCAAGTGAAAGAAAAAATTATGTCTGCAGAAATAACCTTCAAATATTTGTGAAGGCCCCTGATATGGGCTCCTGTTTCAATTGAGTAAACTCTGAAACTTGCCCTGAATCACTGTAGTTTGCCAGGATCTTCACACAGATCAAGGAAATCGCCAGATTCTAGATCTTTTAATATTAACTTTCATTATTGAATTGAAGGTGAAAGGAAACTGAAAACAGGTTGTCCTGTGTGGCTTCTGAGTGAAATATTAGTAATGTGATTCATGAGTGACATGGAGATTTGAGGTACTTAAGGTTTGGTTAGACTTTCAATTCCCTGACTTCACAAGCTCAGTGTTTTGTACTAAAGTAGCTGGGAATAACAACACTGGCTTCAAAAATGTTTGCATAGCCTGAATCAATAGTAGCAGTATTATAACTGACCAAGCTGGACAAAAGTGGTTAAATGAACCTTGAGCTTTTTTTTGTTTCACCCTGAAGTGCTTTTGTGCCACTACATTTACCCTACGCTTTCTACTTAAGCAGTTTCTAGAGGTGATCTCCAGAACATGTTTTGCTGCCAGCTGGTTTTCAGCAAGCAGGAGGATCTGTTGTTAAATTTTCCACGTATTACAGCAGTTAAAACACTTTTTTGGATTAAGGAAACTGGCTGCGTTCCTCTGAGACAGCAAGGTAACACTTCTTTGTAAATGAGAGTGAGAAAGGCCAAAAACCTCAAGAATTCACAGCAGCATTGACCTATGAAAAGTAACACCAAGGTGGCTTGTGGCTGTCTTTCATACTGGCAGCTTTCCAAAGGTTAGTAAAAATGGTTGATATGTTCTTTTGTTGGTACTTCTAGAGAACCTGCTACCCTAAGTGCCTGAGCACTGATGTTTCCTTCCATTAAAGAAACAGATTTCAAGGCCAAGAAGAGGAGAAATTGAAGAAAACAAATAAATCAAGCAATGTAGAAAAGATAGATCTGATATGATCCCTCAAGGTGAGGTCCAGAATCTTCATTTCAGTTTTGTAGTGCAAAGTAGGAAATAAAGCGGAGGTGTCCATCATCAGCTGTAACTAATGACTGTGTGGGTGTCACACCTGACTCATGGCCTGCATTCCCTTGGTAGTCCTTGGGAAGAAAATCCACTTCTGGAGAGCAGTACCTGTGTTTAGACTAAAGCATCTCTTTCTCTCCAACGGCCCTGACACAAGGTTAGCTATTTAGTCCTGTAAGATGCATCAAAAACCTCAGTAAGCAGCCCTCTATTCCTAGATACACTTTCAGTTTCTAGGCACTGAGGTTTCCAATACTGAAAGCATCTCTGTCTTGGCAGCACTGAGAATCTTGACTTGCCTGTTAAGCCTAAATTATCTCTACATCTACAGACTAGCCATTCCTTTTGCAATTCTGCATCCAAGCACTCAGTGTAGTAAATTTTCTCACAGTAAGTTTAGGGTATCAAACATCCAAGACTAGCCCTAAAAAACCACAGGCTACAGCCTCAGTACCAGTGCGTACCAGTGCATTCCAGTGCTGGCGTGGATCAATGGCAAAACACCAAATGAGAAAAGTCTTCCTTGTACTGCCTAAAGGCATCTCCATTCTTGCATCCCAGGGTGGCTCCCATATGCTACATCTATTCTCAGCTCCTGAAATTGTTCTACTCTTCATGGTATAATAAAATACTAGTTTGATGAAAGCAGAAAAGAAACTAGAAAAATCTTTACAGCCCTGCTCCAGAAAGGTTTTTCATTGGGGTTTCAATCTGTGAAGTAATACCTGGCACAGTCTTTGAGGCACAGCCAAAGACCAGGAAGGACATCAGTCTCTCCTATCCCCTTTCATACATACCTACATATACACATTGCAGTATAAATATTATAGAACAAATTCATTCCAGTGACTCTTTAAGGCCTGCTGATTCAGCCTTTCGTTTGTTCCTAGTGCTGAAGGTCACGTCATTTGAAATGCTCCAGAGTTACTTATCATCTGTTTTTAAATGAATGCTGTAGACACAAAAACAATGTACAATGAAATAGGAACATTCCTCAAGGCAGCCATACAATGTGCAAAACAGCATTATAGAATGCACTGGACAAACTTTTAAACAAGTATGTGAAGCAAGGCTTTCAAATTCAGATTTCAGCACCAGAAAAATAGTCTGAACTACAACAAATCAGACCTTACCTTGTCATGTCTTTTTTGGATGACATTCTTATTTAGAATCATAGAATTCTTATTTGGAATCATGGAATTTAGGATCTTTGAGTCCCACTATTAACACAACACTGCCAAGTCCACCACTAAACCTAGTCCTTAAATGCCACATCTACACATCTTTTAAATACCTCCAAGGATGGGGATGACACCTCTGGGCATTTTATTCCAATGTCCAATCACCCTTTCAGTGATAAAATTTTTCCTAATATACAATCTGAACTTTGCTACAAGGTCCTTTCAGGTAGCTGTAGAAAATGAGAAACTCTCCCCTGAGCCTTCTTTCCTCCAGGCTAAGTAACCTCAGCTCCTTCAGACACTCCTCAAAAGACTTATTTCCTTTATGTATGTATATTGGCATTGCACAACCTAACATTAATTACACATCTGAAGAAACAACTATTGACCTCACTGTGTTCTAAATACAGATTTGCCAACTAGGACTATGTAAAGAATGCCGTGGGTTTAGGACATAATGACACTTGTAGGAACAAAGCTCTGTGGTGCCACAGGAAAAAGAAATAGAGGGATTCACTGTCATTTGGCAACCACAGTTCCACCACAAAACTTTGCTTCTTGAAGGCAAAAATTCAGTTTTCAAAGGAAGCCAAAGTAGTCGTTCTTACTACATTATAAGAATACTATAATTTGATTAGAAGGACAGTTTTCAGTATATATGCAGTACATGAGCTGTGCTGAATATATGTGCGTGTGTGTATATATATATATATACATAAAAACACACACACCCCTGTACTAAGATCTGAATAGCTACAGCTCAGTAGCTCTATGCAAAATAAAATAGTGGAATATACCCTTTCTTTTCTTGCGGCAATGAGTCAGTGGAAGAAAAATGGCTCTGCCTCCCCATACAGACTTCCACAGTCCCCATGGTGGACCCCATTGCAGCTCCTCAACTGTTTGGTCTTGTGTTGGATCTGAGCAGTGCCTTTGGAGAGACTGCACAGAGGAGAGCTGCCCTTGCAGAGTCCTGGAAATAGAGCAATGGGAAGGATCCTCATCTCAGACTACCACAAGAACTCTCTGGGATCTTTCTTACCTGCAATACTGCCTCAGTCTTTGTTTTGAAGATTTTTGTATAATGTGTCATTTATTCTGTTTGTATCCCTTGCCCTTTCACTAAGTTCTTTTATTTTAGATATTTTTAAGAGGACTTTGTTTCTTTGTTTTTGTTGTTTTGTTAACCCAGAGCAAAGCGAAAAGTGAAATTTTGAGTCAGGGCTTCCACCATGGTGCTGTTGCTTTCCAGAAAAAGAGACCCCTTGAGTAATGTTAATTTCTCCCTAAATGTCACTGTGAGCACCTCCCAGAAGTCCTGTGCCACCTCGAGTATATGCCCTGATTCCTATCTGCTACACAGTGACCTTGATTTTATAGAGGCTGGACACAAATGTTCAAGATGTTCTTTGCAGTTCAGAGGGCTGAAAGATGGACCATGTTTATTATGAAATTAGGTAGAGGTCTCTGTTGCCAGAATAAAAGCTACATTTAAATCAGTCCTGAGCCTTAACTATTTCTAAGGTGCAGTTTTTTGCTGCTGTATTTTGCAGTCATACTGTACATCAGGATAGGTAAATGGGTGAATTGACCTTTCAGAGGATCTAATGGTGAGTCTGTTAAGAAACAGTTTAAAATGCTTACTGTTAACTTTGTAAATCTACTAATCTCTTTGGGTACACAAAGCAGTAAATATACCCTGGAAAACACTGTTCCAGTGTGTCTTAGTTCGNAGAGTGTGTGTCCCTGTCCTCCTACTCCGCCGAGTGCTGAGCTCCCTGACCTGTTGGTGCAGATGATGGCTGTGGTCTGGTCAGGAGTGATGGTCGTAGTCTGGTTGAGAGTAGTGGTTTCCTCCTGTCAAGGTCCTGCTGCTCCTCTGGATCCAACCAGTGTCCTCGAGGTCTTCTGAGCCCGGTTTATGTACCCTCAGTGAGCCCTCAGTCCCTCCCCCAGGGCGGGGACTCACACAATGGGTGATTAACTCTGTGAGTCATGGGGTATTGTTGAACCGTTGATGGCCCATTAGCAGCCACACCCCTTCAGGCTGGGTGTGAAGGTGCTAACGACTTCCTGGGCAGCTGCTGCAAATAGTCCATTATTTTTGGGGAATGAATAGAGGGGGGTAGAATACCTAGCTTTGATCACCCCCACACAGTGATAACTGGTCCCTCCTGCTGAACTAGGACACAGTGCAAAGGCGGGAGAGAGACAAATTTGAGGAATACAACTGGTTCACAGTGTGCAGTTAAGTCAATTTTTTTTAAGAGAAATCTGAGTTATATGAGCATTTTTCTCTGAAAATATCTGAACATTTCAGTTTTTTCATAATAAACCAATTTTTTTTTAAAAAAGAAGGCTTCTGGTTTGGGTTCTTACTCTTTTTGGGGTGCAAAACGTTAAAACTTTGAGCTCTTTAAAGAGAAAATAGAAAGATTCTCCAGCCATCACTAGAAAATCTTGACTAGTTCAGGAGAGCCCCTTACATCTGAGCAAAAAACAGACTGGGTCAGTAGTGTCTCTTGGGAGCAGAAGGAGAACCCTGCGGAGGTGGCCCTGTTATTGAAGATGGTTTTAGCATTATTTTAAAGACTCCACAGCCATAGAGTGCTGGATGCTCCGTGGTACTTACAAGGGGCACAAATTTTCCCTTTGATCGGATCTGGGTTTGTTATTAAAGGTTGAATATCAGCTGTTCCTTTCCACTTGTACACTCTGAGCTGCAAGGCTCACCTGCTTTCACCCAGTGTGGGGAGCACGGTGAGTAGGGACATCGCGTATAGGTTACACAGCCTCTCCACACATAGGGTCCCAAAATGACTGAAGAGATTTACACCCCTCCTCCCCAACACTCCTTTGTGTGGCAAGGGACTCCCCGGCTGGAGGACTATAATCATTTTAATTTATGAATTCAAACTGAAGCACATCTTGTCCATAATTTGCAGGGTTCAGATATCGAAATAAGCAATATTTTTAATGAATCCCTAAAGTTCCTTCAGTTCCTCTGAGCTGCACAAAAATAACTATTTGACAATCCCCTTGTGAATCAGAAATAGAACAATCTGACAGATTGTATACTGTACCAGGAAGAACAGTCAAAATAGCTTTCAACCCAGCTTGTAGTATGAATATCTGCAAGCAAAAATACTCATACAATACAGACATTGAAGAAACTTGCATATAACCAGGCTTACTGGCAAATTATTTCTAAGCCAAATATAAGTAAAAGTTGATACATCCTCACACTAGCCAGTCACTTCCAATCCTTGTAGGAGCTCCTTTTGTTCATTGTCTTGGGCTCCCTTTGACAGAAGATTGATATATGTTACAGGAGGCATTGCAGTGATTTTGCTATCAAATAACGTGTGGAGAAAAGTGCCTGTAGACGGTGGTGGCAAAGGCTCAGTCTGACAAGGACCTCTAGGGCAGTGAGCATGTTATCTTTGTCACCTAGCCAAGTTTTCACGGCCCAGCAGTTCATTTCTCCCTGCAGTTTTTGTCTAAAGCCATGTGTGAGCACCATTTGTGAGCTGGCTTTAGAGAAAATGAGATATGCATGAGAAGAGCTGTCTGCTATTTTTCAATAACAGCTTAAATTTTCAGCATCTTAGCACCTACTCCTTTTAAGCCTCAGAAAATTATAGAGCTGCAACCCCAAAATCTTAGGTGGCAGCACCATCATCTTTTGAAAACTCTGAAAACAGAATTAAGATTTATTGGTTTCTCTTTGATTCAGTGTCAATGAGTACTAGGTCCAAAGCTTCAGGAACAATCCTTATTAGAGGCAATATTTTGGGCCCATCTCAGTTGCATAACATAACAACACCTCTTGACCTAGAACTGAATTAAAGGTTATGTTGTCATATGAATAGTTGGAGTAACATTCATCCTTGAGTCAAATATGTTTGCAGGATATGTGCAAATACCAAATTCTCTTTCTAGACATCACATTATAACAATAATCATAAAATCATGATTGTTATGCTTACCCATAAGGATTACGCTGAACAAGACAAAAACGTCTACTACCAGAGGTACTGCGTGTCAGTGCTATCACTAAAACCATAATATGAACAAAGCTGCCTAATAGAATGCATACAATGAAACTCACTGGTAATAAGTGTTAATAAAATAATATCAGGATCGAGCAAGAAGTGGCACATATACTTAAGTCTCTTTTATCCAACATGTGTATCCAACAGAGGTTGAGTGACACAACATGTAGCTCCTCTGACCTGTTCAGCACAGTATTGGTAAGGGTTCACTGCTTTCCCATGTCTTACCATCACAACTGTATTATCCTGCTATATACCAGAGCTTACAGGTGATGGTGTTCATTGTTGTCATCCTTGAGGCTTTGCCAGAATGTGGAGAACAAGATACAAGGAAGACCTGACCCTCTTGGGTTGCTATTTCTTTCTGCACATTTCTATCACAAATAGTTTAGCCAGCAGAAATCCTTTGCCTTTCTGACCACTTCTGCCCCTTTAACTCAACCTGTTCTTTGTTAGATTACCTGCATACCCCAAAAATCAATACATTAAGTGAACACTGATAGGTATATGGCAGTAGTAATTCTGATATATTTGGTATATCCAAGAATAGAGTAAGTACATGGACAAGATTGGGATTTCAACTGGGTTTGTCTCCCTTTTGCCGCTTTCAGCTGCTTTTCAGGATGCTTCTGTGGAACATCTCATTCTCTTCATCATAGAAACTATTTCTAAGAACTCCGTTAAATGGTGTCCCCGTGTGTCACAGTGATGCAATGACAAAAGGGACCCAAAGGCTTAAGTCCTCATCTTTCCATGCCAAGAAATGGAAGTGTGTGAATGCTCTCACACCTTCTCCAGGTTACATCCAGCCCTGAGGTAATCATACAGACCTAATTCTGCATTTCTTTTCAGAGGAATTATTCTAGAGAGGCTGAAGTTTACCTTTGTTTGTTGAATTAAATATACAAAGTATATTTTTAAAACAACAAATATAAACAAATAATGCACATGGGCATCTGTGTTTAGAGCACACACTAAGGTTAAAGATGATTTCTATCAAGACTCAAAAATCAAAGCACTTTGGAGCAGCTACACTAGAGTTGGGAAAGGAGTTATGGATATATTAATGTGAAATTTTAACCGACTTCTTTGCTGGGAACCCACTGCGCTAACATAAAAGTGGTTCTTCAGGTGGAAAAAAAAAACATTTCTAAACAAGATCCCCTAGCTACAAACCTATGATGGGAGCAAGATTTTAAATAAATCCCTAGTATAAGCTGTTTTGCTTCAAACATGGTTTCTTGAAACAATCATTTTATAGCTAAATAATTTGCTTGGAAAACATTACTTGTGGGGTTGAATTTTTTGTGTGTATTTTACTGTGTAATATGCCAACAATCAGTTCCATATGGTCTCCATATACTCAATGATTTAAGGTTTCTAGAGTTTAACCTATTTTAGTTCCCTGCATAAATACAAAAACCAACTATAACATGAATATTTTTCTGTCCCTTAAAATCATGCATGTAATTACATTCTACTATTAAGTACCATCATATCTTACCTAGGTAAGTATCAGAAATAGATAGTAAAAAGATCATTTAAAGGTATACTATAGTATAGGTGAAAATAGTAAAGGTGAAAATTTCTATTATACTTTCAGCTAAATTAAGCAGTCTTACGTGTTATAGTACAAATAAAGCAGAGAAAGGAAAAATGTTTTAAACTGTGAGGTTCCATCTCCAGTCACTACTTACTGTATAAAAAAGGCATGTATTTTTAAAGTCACTACCCAGAGAGAGGCTGTTTGTGAAAACCTTCAGAGAGCAGAGTTGGTGAGTCTGTAGCTACCTGGATGCACTGGGTAAACAGTCAAATGGAGATAAAGCAGACTGTAATGGGGATTGAGGTAAGAGGGGAAGCTGAGGCTTTGCACTACCATTGCCATTAGTTAAAAAAAAAAATTGCCCTATCCCAGCAGAGATCTTTACTCTCTCAGTGGACTGTTCATCCCACCCTAAAACTGATCTAAGTGAGACATAATGCTGAAAAAAGGGATCTTTCTGACCTTGCATCCCCAAGAAAACACATCTGGGGGCTTTGCCTATAGAATGATTTGTTGTAAACTAGATACCTCATCTTTCAGATGCTGCCGTTGAAGGAGAAACACCGCTAAGAAGGGAGCCCATCTTCTGCCTCCCTAGCAAATAAAGAACAAAGCAGACTACTATAATTGCCCAGCTACTATTTAATCTAGCTGTCATTCATCTTCTTTAGTATCAAGATATTTGGATAACCAGCCTCCCAGGCTTGTGTACTTGGCCTACACACACACACTGTGTACACTCCAAGGCTTAACAAGCTCTGCTATTCAGGACGTTTGCCAATGCTGGGCCACGTGACCTCCTTCTCAGTCCTCCTGTCTAGTGATCTTCTCAAACTTCCCTTCCCAATCTTCGTCAGTAATCTTCTTTAATTAGGAATAAGCTATTTCCCATGGAGGCAGACCAAGGGGGTCATCTAGCCCAGTGGTAATAGGACATACTGCTTCAAAGCACACTATTCGTAAGTTTTTCCCAATCTTAAAGGCTTATGCAACATTTTCTGCACTTTTTCTGATTTTTTAATGTCAGGTTTAGGCTGCAGATAAGAGACTTGAAAGTGACTTTCAAGGAAGGTCACATAGTGCCAACACAAGACACTCAGCTACACCATTCTCCAAATGTAAGATTCAAGTAATTTTTCTTGAGATCATGATTGTAACAGATCAGGAACCACATTAAAATACAAAGTTAGGTGGATAAATATGTCTCAATGTATTAACTCATTATCATAATATGACTCAGATATTTGTGTCCTAGTGACATAAAACAGCACTGTCTGTGAACATGCTAAGAAAGTAAAGAACTTATGCTGAATCAATGTTAAGTGGTGCTGAATCAGCCTTACAGGAGTTCATCACATTGCATCGTCCTTTATGATCAAAGAAAGTGAGGGGAGCTGATGAGCATCCAGCACTGCCACCATCCCACACACATAAACCATCCTGCCACACACCACAGAGCACTACTGAGCAGAGACAGATAATAATCCGTGGGAAACAAGAAGTTTCTGTTCACCACAAGCAGCACTGTGATTAGTGGTAGTATCAGAAGAATCTCTGCCAGGGGATAAACTCCTATACTCTTTTCTAAGTAGATTTCTTACGAGTCACTTCAATAAACAAAGCTCAGTTCCTGGTTAGCCATAATAGTAAGAAAAAATACTTCAAATACTATGCACACCAGCTTCATTCCTGGGATTGCATTTAAATGAACCCCAACTTTGCTGTCCACCTTTCTGTTCACCCACATTCAGACCGCTGTCAATCAGACGTCTTCTGCCTTACAGACTTCCCTTCCCACAGCTCAGTGCCATCATTTTGACTCTGCCATTTTTGTCCAAATTGCCTGCTGTAGCACCAAAGCAAAAGTAACATTATAAAAAGGCTCTCCCTTCCAAAGCAAGTAATTTTTTAGGCATCATCTTGCTTTGCTAGCTCCTCCTGCTATGGATAGTGCTTCTGCACACAGAAAAGGCTGTGGGACCATGGCAATGAACAGACAGGAACCTGAGAAGGATGGGAAAAGGTAAGAAAATCCCTGGTAGCTGGAAGGAATACAAGCAAAAAGTAAGATGAGAAGCCAGTGGCTAGAAGGAGAAGTGGAGGGAGAGCATGGAATGTAGTGAGCAAGCCAGGAGGGAATTAGAAGGTCTGGCATCAACATTCAAACTAAACAGCTCCTCAAGTTCTCCGTGCAGTAGCTGGTGGGAGCTGGCTAATGGAGGGGATCAACAGAAGCACAGAACACAGGGACACAGATAAAACGGTAATCTAGGACTTAGTTTTACAAAAATAATGGTCAATACCTCTGTTTTCAATGGACTAAACAGCTTTTTTATTAGTATTGTTTCTTGTTCTCTTAGCTGGTTCCTAGAAAAATCTATTCTTCTCATATTTATCATGTTCATTGACTCTTGTGGTCCAGTCATCAGGGGAAAATGGAAGCTGCATGTGGTTGGATTGTTCTTATTTGATGCCAGGGATGCCAAAAGACAAATGAAAGGGGAGTCTCCATTTCCCACAGACTAGACCTAAAGCATTTTAGCTCAGGCTTCAGATTAAGCTCTATCAATAATCTGACTGACAGACTTCAGTGTCATGCCTTGAATTTCCCCACAACCACACAATTGGGTAAATGCTCAGTGGTGTTTGAAAACCAGGAATTCATCTGGAAGAAAAGCAAAAATATTGTTTCCTGGGTAGTTTTGGCTCCACCCTGATCACTGTTACTTTGTGTTCAGACACTGAAAGAACGCAAAATCCTTTTCCCAGCTGAAATAACCAGGGTAAATTTTTACTCATTAATGGATACACACTCCAAGTGCCAAAATTTGAACTCGGTGCCAGAGAACAAAAATGCTGTTCCAAACAGATCTACAGTTACCAGACTCTCTGAATGAAAACCAACAGAACAAAAAACTGTCATACAGCAGTTAACCAGCACTTGAGAAGGCCTTCACTCTAAGAAACATCCCAAACAGGTGGCTACAGGTATAGCTACGGAAAGAGCTGCTGCAACTTGTATAATAGCAAATCCAAGCAAACTTCCAGGCATACAAACACACAGCAAAGATGTTCCTATAAACAAGACAAGCAGAATGAGGAGTGAGAAAGGTAAAAGAAAAAAGCAGCATTTGTAGTAATTTTCCCAACAGCCAAGAAAAAATATACATCTCCCAAGTTCCATTTTAAAGACTTTCCCACCGTCCACTAGAATCTTGTTGTATGCTGCTTTTTAAATTCAAAAGTCCAGCCTTAGAGTGAGTTTCTGAGAAAGGGCTGACTTTTGTTTTCTTTCACTAGCAGCCAAAACAATAGGCAATAACACTTGAAGTGAAGTATGTCCTATTATTGCTTCCTGACCTGAGAATGAGACCTGAGACCCTTAACTTGGAATATGAAAATTAATCTGCTTCAAAGATTTTTAAATGGGGTACTTCACAATTGCTTCTTGACAAGGAGGAGTAAAAAGAGCAAATATTTCACTTCCCATAATCTATGTATCCTTAAGTATTACTGGATTGTCTCTAACCTCCAGCCATAAAGAGCACGATTAATTGCAGTGGCAGGAACAGCAGGTCTTCCTCACCAAATCTCCTGCATGCCAATGCTTTGTTAGTGGGTGAGAATGCAGTGAAGTACCAGCTGTTGATAAAAGAGTGACGGTTCTTGTGCACATGTTCCAGCTGTGACCACAAAATAAAGTTAAAACATGTAAGAACTCACATTTTTTTGTCTACTCCCACATGTGCTTTGTGTGTAACTTCACTCATTGTCTCTCTCTATGTGTATATAATACCTTTTACTCTACTTGTCTTCTGCACACAGCTCCATGATTTTAACTAACACCACTAATTGGAGAAGATTACTGATGGAAGTATTTTTATACACTTACCTTATGACTAGAAAAGGAAAAGAGAAAATATCAAAAGCCCTCATTTAATCAAATGTTTTGTTTCAATTGTTATGTTCATTGAGTCCTTAATAAGATTCCTTTGGCTCTGATTAACAACTCGAGAACTGAGTTCAACCCTCAGCAAGGACTTTGTGCACTTCCGGAAAAATTCCTTTAAAATCTGTCCTGTTTCAGAATTAGGCAACACTCCCTTCTTCTGTGCCTTGACAGCTCCCAAGAAGGGAGGAATCTGTGACAGATAGACACCATTTCAGTGAAATATCTGGTCACTTATGATAGAAGTCCAAAAGACATTTAGCAGCCAGTTGCTACTGTCATCATCTGAAGAGAGTAGTTGATACCCTAAACAGGACCTCAGTTTCTGCCTGGCCCAGGGTCCTCCACACCACCTGAACAAGAGGTGGTGCATCATTAACTACATTCCACTGGCTGTCTGTGGCCCATGAAGCCACTCCAATGTGTCTTCAAAAGGAAAGTGTTTGTTCCATGCAATCGTGCTGGCAGCATGCTCCCCTTGTGGAACAGTACACAGGGGTACTCAGAGGTGGACACAAGCCATCACCAGAGAGTCTTAATTGTCAACAGCAGCAGAGAGTCAGGAAAACCCAAGGATAAGCAAGGAGAGGGGAGGATGGAGTCAGCACAGTCGAATTCTTTCAACACCAGTGGGTGGAATGTATCCTGGCCTTAAGACTATATCTGCACTAATAAACTTAAACAAGATGGGGCACAGGCTTGAGTGCTATTTCATGGCCATCCTTGCCATCAACTCCAAAACACAGTGCTGGCCCCAATGAAGGGTTCATCTCTGTATGCATTTTTGACCCACCTCATTTAAAGGGAAGAGTTTAACCATACTCTTATGAGTGATGCTGTGAGGATCTGTCCAGGTCAGAGAACATATCTGATTCATTGTCTTTAGTAAGATAGGTGTAGCCAAAGGGTAAAAACACTGCATTCCTATTAACATTTTACCTGTAGCCTGCATCTTAAAAGAATCTGAATGATTACATCACTTGCTCTTCAGAGAGCACACCATAAAAACACACTAAACTCAATTGCCCTCAAATCTATTCTGGAAGTGTATTTGGGACTAACAGTGTGTTTACAGCAGCACTGAGCAATCAGATTCAGTTGCTGCTTTGGCATCTTTTGTGCCCTTGAAAGCCCACAAACTCCCCAGCACATTTCATGTATGCCACACACCACATGTGCAGCACTCAGTGTCTCACTGTCAGCCACACCTGACACAGTGGGATGTTGCAGTCAGATGTGCTCTGAGAAGCTGACAAGGAGGAGGAAATAGATTTTGCCCATCTAAAGAGCCTGTTAAATCAGTGCTGAACCCATGTGTGCTCTCCTGTATCTCATATGCCTCCATGTGGCTTTCAAAGAGTAGATTTTCTTTCCTGTTTCAGAAACGAAAGCTTCAGGAATCAGCAAGCCATTATTTGAATAGGCACAACATGAATTCCTTCAACTGTCTTTTTGTCTCTGTAATTTCCTCCTTGGTAACTTTCATAAATGACAGTGAGACTGAAATGTATAAGTACCCTGGTTATTAAAGTAAATATGGCATTAACTGGATTTGGTCCCTGTGGAAGTATACTTTGATCTCCAGTCTAGGTAATATTTCTCTTCCTCTCTTCAGATGTACTCTATCTGCTCTCCTTAGAAAATGACAATTGCAAGGCCATCAGTTATTTGAAAGGTCTGCCATGGCAGGATTTGAAAAGCAGACTCCAATGCAAAAGTAGATCTTTCTGTGGTTGAAACTACACAACTCACAGACTTTTATTACACTAAGCACTGAAGATTTTCAAGAAAAATAAACTAGAAATCCTCAGTCTAGATATCCTTTATCTATTCTTTCCTGGAAAAACAAGGTTCATGACCCCAAAACAGGCACCAAGAAGAATGAAGCACTGACAATAATTCAAGGCTTTCACTTTCAAAGACAGACAGTATAATACCATCTCCTCAAAAATATTAGGTATTTGTGAGCTACACTTCTTTAAGGACTAAAGAAATCTCATTAAAAATAAGCAATGTTCAGTGTTGGACATGAGTTTGATGGGAAGCTTAGGATTCAGCACCTCCCTACATCTATTCACAGACCATTCCTTCACATGGGCATCATGTTTACTTCATGTCATTTGTCTCATTGAGCCTCCTCTCAGTACTATCACACCACTTATGAGATCACAGCTTTCAAATCTTTCTTAAGCCCATACAATCTTAAAACACAGGTTTTCATAATAAAGGGAACAGAAAATCCTTCCAAAACTCATCACAACATGCTATATCAGTTCCGCCCTCTCCTCCCAAGGTGATGGTTCCTTCCCACTGTCTAATATGGTAAAAGGAACAAATTCATGGCACCATGTGTATGCAAAGCAGCAGGTCAGGCGAAGCAGGAGAACAACAATTCACAGAAAGGTTTCTGCATCCCATGAGTGTTTCACACAGGCCAGCCAAAGTCAGTGGAGATACCTTCACCTTTTTGCATTTACCTCACTGGGCGAAAAAGCCACAGTTCAGATGTCTATCAGGGATTATGATATGATGCTCAGCCCAATTCTATACCACTGACATTCAGTTTGAGCCAGAAGGATGATGTGCCACATGTGCACCAGAGAAAAAATTACTTTTCCCAAACCTTCAGTGTGAAATATTGTGACCAGTGTTTAGAATAACTGCATTTTACAGTGTTGCATTTCTGAGTGTCTCTGACTGGCAACAGATGATGTTAATTAAACAGTATATTACGTCAGCATTACCAGATGTTGTGCTAGCCACATTTCCTTCCCTTTGAGGAAACTTTGTGTCATGAAACTCTTGACTTGCTCTTACAAACAGTGATGAATACATAACCATGCAACATATTTTGGGTCAAGAGTTTGAGTTTTCTCTTCATCCAGAAGGACTACAGATGGAAGTCAAGAAGAATGTCTGAGTTTTTCCAAAAGAATGGTAAATTCCCACAAAGTATCTTGTCAAGCCAGGTTGGGTGATGTGGCAAGGTCATTGCAAGTCAAACTGACAAGTTCTGTCTCTGAATTTCCCTTTTCTACTGTTTTTGTTTGTCTTAGATTTTAAGTTATTTGATACAATGTCAATATTCTTCTCTACATTTGAGGTGCCTTGCACCTTGCAGGGTGGAGTGTCTATGTGCTCCCAGATTCAAATTATTACAGTATTACTATTTTTCAACACCACTGGAGGACCAAGAGGAGAGAGGACTTCCTTTCAACACAGACCATGCAGATGATCTGTCTAGTAGGGAAAAATAGAAGTCCAATACCCATCTGGTGCTGGCCTCCATGGCAGCTATTGCCTTAAGGAAAGGAGAAAAATCTTTCCAAGACAACTTTATGTGGGTAAAGCAGAGAAGAATTCTTTTACTTATAGGGTTTTGGGGTACAGAATATAAAGGAGTATAAAAGAGTATATAAAGTATAAAAGTATAAAAGAGTACAACACGTGTTGATAAGTAACAGATAGAAAAGACCGGTGCTAGGATGAACTCATGGCCTCAGGAATACCATGTGAGCTCTTTTCCAAGCACCACCGCTTCAAACATGCAGAGTAAATTAATCCAAAAGGCGTCCCTTTCATGTCATTCCCAGCTGTTTCCAGCCAACCCCCTGAGCCACTCTGCTATGTTTTACTGAAGCAAACAAGGGACAACAACCTGTACCTCCCAGGTGAAAAATCCTTTCACCCACAGGCTGGGAACATGACTCTTGCAACATCTGGGCCCAAGTCAGCTCACCTCCCAGCCCACTGTAAACCAGGGAGAAATTCCGTTTTACAGCTGCTTCCCTGCAGCTCAGCAACCCCCAGCTCTTGCTGGTACCCAGTTCCTATTACCGGTCTTGTCTTCCTTCAAGCAGGACTTGAGGTTCGGTCCGGTCTGGGAGAACAAGGGAAGGGAAACATCTTCTCCCCCCACCTCAGGAGAGCAACAGAGGGAAAACCCCACTTTGCAAGCAGAGTTCTTCTGAGCTCTTCCCCCACCGCTTTCAGGGGGGAACACTGGGCAACACACCAAGCTGGGCAGCAGAGAGAGTGTGTGTGTGTGTGTGTGTGAGAGAGAGAAATGTCAATAAAGTGTAGGAGCTGGAGAAAGCAGAAAAGCTCCCGTCTACGTGGCAGCATACTAATTTTATAACTCTACTCAATTATCATATCTAAAGGTTGTATCCAATCTAAGATATGTTCATGCCCAGAACTTCTCTGGTTCCGCCTCATGGCATGCCTCTCCTAAGATTGAGTTGGAGGTCTTAAGACCCCTTACTTCATCCTTTATCATCATCTTTATGCCACTTTCCCTTATTGGAGCTTCTCCAAAGTTGCTGGGCTTTGCTTTCTTGTTTTGACTAACATGGTATCTAGTTGCCTTAGCTCTGGTACATGTTTTCCTTGCACAGTGTTCCAGCTATTATCTGACCCTTAAGACAGCTAACATAAGGTTAGAGGTTGCAAGCTACTCTATATGTGAGAAACTACCTAGAAGTATAAAAACCTACAAATTCATGAAAATCCTGAGGCATCACAGCACTTACCACAATGGCACTACATGAACTTACCTCATCTGGCCTAGACTGTGAACTGTAACAGAGCCCACAAAAGAGACAGAAAGTTAAATCTGGAACGCATTTAGACAACGTTACTGAAAGGAGCTCAGCAGAGCTGAAATGTAATAAGCACTGTAGAAAACCAGCTCAACAGCATTGATTAATTGCACTGAGCCTTTTTAAAATTATATCTTCAGAAGATCAGATCATCTCCAAATGGAGAGAAAACAACCAGCAATGAATAAAACTGCCAATACAGTAGTAAGCTAGCTTCTAAAAACTGCTGGGATTTGAAAGAATTATACATTAACCCTGGTTATTTAAGTGATTATTTTAACTGTGGTTCCCCATGAGTCTGATCCAAAGCTGATGAAGTCATCATCCAGAAACAAAGGCCCGTTGCTCCACTCTGAACTGGTGTGCCTTTGTGTAGTGAGCTTGCTGTGTATGTGCCCCATAAATTGCATCTGCATAGTTTTCTTACTAATAATGATGTGAAACATTACCAAGGCTGAAGTTTTGAGGAATGAAAAAATGTTGCTTTAGGCCATTCAATTGGTATAGTAGAGTGCAACAGGGTAAAACCTAAGTCAACAAAAATTTAGACTGAACCTCAAAAAAAAAAATCATGCAATAACTTGTGTAAATCTGTTAAATATCCTTCCCAGACCAGTTACAAAATTTTCGTTAAATATTAAGGACCAGATTAGACAAGAAACTTGCCAATATGCTGCATACAATGATTTTTTTCAATTTAGTAAGAAGGGGTGATTTACATCAAACTTTGGTGAGGCACTGATATATAATCCATCTCCCAGATGGTCTCTCAAGAGAAACACTTATCTTCTCCAAGGACTGCTGTCACCTCTGACTTTGGAAGCCAGTTTCAAGAACTTGCCTGCCCTGGACACCAATATACAGCACAGAGATGACACTGTGCTGTTGCTCCTTTGGTGCTGCTTGGAGTGGTGAGCTCTGAGAAACCCTGAACTTCCCTTATTACAATGTCCACACATCATTAGCTTATAAGCTTCAGTGCTATGCTGGGACACTAAAGCCTCACAACCTTTTCCAGTAGTAGTGGCATATCACAAGTCAACTTTGGCACCCAAGCAGCACACTCCCCTTTGCTGGTGCACTGATTGAGGCTGGAATAGTTAATTTTCTTCATAGTAGCTCATATGGTACTTCATTTTAGATTTGTACTGGAAACATCGTTGATGGCACACTGATGCTTTTGTTATTGCTGAGCAGTGCTTACAAAGTACCAAGGCCTTTTCTGATTGTCACACTTCCCTGACAGCTGGAGGTGCACAAGGAGCTGGGAGTGGACACAGCCAGGACATCTGACCCCAGATGACTAAAGGGATATTCCACACCATATGGAGCCATGCTCAGCATATAAATCTGTGAGGAAAGAAGCAATGTTTGAAGGTGTAGTGTTCATCTTCCCAAGTAACCAGTGCACTGACTAAGCCCTGCTTTCCTGGAAATTCTAAACATCTGTCTGCTGGTGGGAAGTGGTAAATTAATTCCTTGTTTTGCTTGGTACTGTTTACTTGTATGCACAGCTTTTGCTTTACCTGTTAACTTTATCTCACCCCATGAATTTACTCACTTTTTCAATTCTCTCCCCCAACCCACTGAGAGAAGAATGAGCAAGCAGATGTGTGAGGCTGAGTTGTCTACCAGTGCTAAAACCTAGTAGCTGGTTACTCTGGCCTGACCCAGAAAGGGTGTAATTATGACCAATAAGCAGAGTTCCTAACACTGTCTGTAGTTAACTTTGAAGAAAATGAAAGAATACGGGGAAATTTGTTTTCTGGGGGGAAAAAAAAAATTAAAATAAAAAGCAGATTATCAACTTCAAATACATGTGACAAGCTTTGTGAGAACATAAAAGCTTGGTAATGAGCATCAATACTGTGGGTAGAAACTTCTATGTCACAGAGACACAGCAGATTACAAAAGAGTCAACATAACGTAGTAACACAGCAGAAGCCTTTTGAGGCCACTTCCATGCTTATTCATGTATCATAGAGGCCATAATTCCTGTAATGAACATTAGGTATATAAATGTGGTACTTACATCAGCCTGGAAAAGAGAAGGCTTTGGGGTGACCTATTTGCAGCCTCCCAGTACCTAAGGGAACCAACAAGAAATATGCACCATCCAGCTTGGCCTTGAACACCTTCAGGGATGGGGAGTCCATAGCTTCTCTGGGCAACCTATTCCAGTGCCTCACCCCCTTTACAGTAAAGATTTTGTTCCCATTAACTAATATAAGCCTGGTCTCTTCCAGTTTAAAGCCATCCTCCCTTGCCCTATCATTAGATGTCCTTGTGAAAAGTCCCTGTCCAGCTCTCTTGTAGTCCCCTTTAGGTACTGGAAGGTGCTGTAAAGTCTTTCCAGAGCCTTCTCCTTTCCAGACTGAACAACACAAACTTTTTTAGCCTGCTTTGATAGGAGAAGTGTTCCAGCCCAGTGATCAACTTCGTAGACCTCCTCTGGACTCTTACCAACAACTCCATGTCTTTCTTGTGTTGAGGTCCCAGAGCTGGACACAGTACTCCAGGTGGGGTATCAGATGAGCAGAGTAGAGAGGGAGAATCACTTCCTTTGACCAAAATTGTTGGCCACAAATCTTTTGATGCAGCCCAGAATGCGGTTGCCTTTCAGGGCTGAAAGCACGCATGGCTACTTCCTCCCGTTCCCCATTTGCAGCTCACACAGATCCCTACTTACTCTGGTTTGAGCAGGTTTGCTAGAACATTGCTCTGTGATTTCCAGCTCATGCTCTGCATTGCATTAGCAGGCCCTACTCTATACAACCAGTTTACTCCTCTTTCCCTCCTGGGAATCACTTTGTGGGTATATGAGGGTCTCACAGCTAGACAATTTATCATTAAAATGTAGTATCCTATAATCATGCCAGTGGTAAGTGAAATTATGATACATAACTGTTGAAAAGACTCAGAACTCCATCTCACTGCATTGGGTGGGAATTAATTCAAAGACTGTAAGCAATCAACATGTGGTATTGTTCTAATAAATATTCAAAATGACAACCATAAGGCCCAACCAATGCCAGAAAAGCAAATGTCCATACAAATTTTCTGTGGTAAGCACTCTCCGCACTTAATAGGTCCCTAGAGGCTACTGTTGTCATTACTTCATGTTTCAGTTATTTTGAGTTTTTCCACTTCTATACACTTCTTCACTAAAGCCCTGTGAACCCATGTATCCACTGTACAACTCAAAGGGATGTCTAAGGCATAGATATACTGCACAGTATAATATGGGAGCAACATTGCAGGTTGTTCCTATTAGAGCACAGGTATTTTGCAGATGAGTGTTCTTAGTTGTGTAGGATTTGCACTAAGAATTTTCCACTCTGTTTTGTTCCAGTGTTACTTGGCAAATGAATTCCCCTGGCTTTGAAATTCAACTTATTGACCATCTTAATTTTTCACCATCTGTGGGAGTAACATTAAGATTAGTAGAAAACTTGCAACAAAAGGCCATAGAGATAATTTCTAAGCTCTGCTCTGAACTTAGGGACAGCAGTATGTAATGCAGTCACACAGAGAAATAAAAGGGTAGACAGTTATTTAAATATTGAAAATCTGAAGTTGTTTTTCAAAGGTGCCTCTGTTAATATCAATTGAATACAAGAAAGGATAGTCTAAAAGTTTAAACATTAGTGGGAAACTTAGAGGAATATCTGGAAATAAGGTGTCTAAGAACAAAAAATCCAAGTCATCTGCAACCAAAGAAGGAAAAACCATCTCACATGGGCCTCTTCCCCAACTTCTTACATAGATTTCACATGGTATTTAAGAATTACACTACAAGTCACAAAAAATTTTTCAGAAAAAAAGAAGACACTATGGATCAAACTTTCTATCTACTTACAAGACTGTGATTCAAGACTTCTCTGCTAAGTCTGCTAGTGCAGGGGTATAGCAGCAGCAGGCGTAAGAGCAGACCAGTGCACTGCTTTTTATTCTAAATAGGCATGGCTTTAGTTTACCATGATATGGAGCAAGAGTAGATGCAAACTTGTACCAAGCTTTTTTAGTGTCTTCTAGAAGAGGAAGAATATCTATTATCTTAATTTCACAAATTAAGAACTAGAGTCTAGGGATGCATTCCCAGAGGTATATTTGTGCTTAAAATATCTGATACAGATGCCAGACATAGGATAAGATCCCATGCACAATGAATCCAGTGAGTTCTCACATACAGGATAAATCCTATAATTCACTGAAACTTACTGTTAACACAGAGAAAATACAGCACAGCAATGATAAAAAGTACAGCAGTAACAGGAGCAATACAAATAATAAATGTACATTTCTCTGCCTGAAAATAGATACAACTTTGCCAAAACATTCACACTTTCAAAAATCATGGGGAGTCTCAACAGTGCCAAAATATTATAGAAAATAAAAGCATTTTCTATAGGTCTATGAAGCAGAAAAAATGTCCCTCACACTTTTTTTTTATTTATTTTTATTTTGGATGTTCTCCTAGTTCTATCCACACATTGCGCTCTCAGTCCTGCTGTGCAGTTCAGCTATGGAGGCCACAGAGACTGCATTACATGGGGTGAACTGCTGAATATGAAATACTTTTCTGGTTGTGGGGAAGAGACAAGAACTCTGCTCTACTGGTGATATGGTCTTGGACCTTGAATGAAATCAGTTATTCTTGCTATGGCACACTTCCTTTTGTTTGTTCCTCACAACCATTTAAAAATAACTTTCTAAGACTCACAATCTCGAAATATTTGCTATTTTAAAACAGATGTTTCTTTACACAGAAAGTGCAAATAGGTCTCAAGCAAGACCTATTTTTGAAGACAAACCATTGTCCTGGACAATGTAAAAGCTTCTTTCACACCATGAACACAACAGACTGGTCAGGTTTAAGGATTTTAATCACAAATATTTGAAAAAACAAACAAACCCACAGTCCAAAAAAGTGGCTTTCAGCTTTTGACTGTAATGAAACATGCCCGTATTGCTCTGTGCAGGCCTGGGCAAGGGAAGTCCTGAAGCAAAGGCTCTGCACAAAGGCTGGTCAGGACCTTTCATTATTCCCTTGGCCTAGGCAGCTGCAACACCTCTGTTAGGCACACATAGATCAGCAGATGACCAGAAAGCCAATTTCAGATCATAAAAGATGGTGTGAGTTTTAGAAATGCCTAACACACAGTAAACAGTCCAGTAGTTTATGAAGAATCTGAGTTAACTATCCAGTCTTTGAATTTGTGCTAAGCATGTACTACTTGCTAACTTAAACAAGCACCTAATTAGCTTGAATGCTATCAAATAAACCTGGAACTTGGAAAAGGTAATGCTGGACTACTCAGAGTACTGCCTTAAACCATGACCATGTCCATTTTAAACCAGAAAGGATCATGATGATGTCCATCTCAGATGAGAAGAACTCATTACCGTGACCAGCTTAGCCTTAGATCAGCTCTAAAAAGTAAATAATAAAACAATTTCTTTCCTGTGTCCACTGTAGCTAACCAAAGGAACAGTGGACATCAAAACCACAAGGAAATATAGTTTAGATGTCACGAAATACTTTCTGCCTTAGGGGATACTGAAGCACTGGAATAAACTAGAGAGTTAACTATCCTCTGCTGAATATAGCTGTGATATTAGTGGATCTCAGTGAAAACAAAAGCAACAATAAAACAACTCCAGAAGCAATTCATCACACTCTGGAATAGTGTCTGTCAATATTTCGCTTAAATCCAGCCTTTGGGCTACCTGAAACCACAGAACCCCACATCTGGTCCTTAATGGAAATCCTGAGGCTCCCATCAGCACAGTCACACCATGGTAATAAACACCTGAATGCTTGCAGTAGGCACCCATGACTCCCCACACAGGGGTTACTGCTGCACAGGTCACTGGAGAAACAGGAAGCAAATAATATAAACAAACTCCATTTAGTTTTATGACTCACAGTTTATGTGTATATTTGTGGTCCGAGCTCATTCTCTTTCCAGGTGTGCTCTGTCTCTGGGATCCAACTGAGTCTTTGAAGCAAGCAGAGAACTTACCTTTTCCCTGTTTTTCCGTTCCCCCATCCTTGTCTGTTAAGTATTACCCCATGACCTTTCACTGATTGGCTTCAATTAAGGCCATGGATTTCCTCTTCCTGAACCAAAGTCAGGTTACAGTGCAAGAATAATAAAGGCAAAACGAATGTGTTGCAGTCATCCATGTACAGTCCCCAGACAGCATTTGGAGTAAACTTTACTTGGAACTCCCACATTTCAAGAGCCTCAAGGCACCAATCTACTGATTCTGAAATCTCCAGTGCTTCTCTGCAGAAACACTTCAAACACTTCTCGAGTCTTTCTTTTTCCTTTTCTTTTGTCTTTTTTTTTTTTATAAAAAGACAATTCTGAGGGGTAGTGAGGGATACAAGGAAAAGCTAATTGGTTTTGCTTAAGCTGAAGCAAGACTGGACAAATTTTGTACCCTTTGGTTAATGAGAACTTTTACAGTGTATGTCCTGTACATTGTTAGTATCACAAGGTCATTTGATTTCAGTAGTGCCAAGAAGACCCAGGTGGAACCAGAGGCATGGATTAATTATCAGCTGCTGAAAAATAAATAAAAAAATTTTCCACTAGAAAATGTATCTTCATTGAAAATTATTCTTAAAAAAGATCTCCCCGCTTCCATTAATTTACTACAAAACAATATTCTCTTGAAGGAAAAGGTTTCTTATTCGGAACACTTTGTTTTATTCTGGGTTCTATTTATTATGATATATTTTGCTGTTGCTGTTGAGATACCAAGTTTTCATTTCATGTGAGATTTTATTTTGCATTTTCTTTTTTTCTTTTTTTTTGTAGTCACATTCTTCCTGGTAGCATGTACCTTATGACATGCCACAGTATTCATTCTTAATAAAAATAATCTCTGTACCTTGGCAATTTGTGCAGAGAAAATGCTCACCCACTGAAATGTATTTCAAGAGCAAAGTTAGATGAGTAGATTTTGCTTGTAGTTCTCAAACCCAAATCTTGCTCACCTTTTGGCACCAAAAATCAACTTTTGAGATTCTGAGTATCACTAGGAGATGTATGTATATAAACCTAAGTGTCTTTTATAAAAGTTTCCTTCAGCAATTGAGAAAGCAGCTGCACATAAAGGCTCTCAGTCATTCTTTATTTAAGCAGCACTCTCAGTATGCCTTTAATATAAAGAAGGTAGGTTTACAACATAAAACATCACCATACAGACTTCCTGCAACACTGAAGGTTGACCCAAGCATCACATTACAGGGCTGAGGGCTAAAGGATTTCATTCATTTCCAAAAGACCGTTGCTCCATCTAACTGGAGGGCAGCAAAGTTTATATGACTTTCTCAAGTTGAAAGGCATGAGACGTCACAAGCGTCAGTCTGCATCTGACAACTACTGACATAACCAAAAGCCCTTATGAAAGCATATCAAATAAATGATGGTTATTTGGAAAAGTGATTTAACTTAATCTTGCTCCACTGTAAAAACTGGATTATGTCCAAGCTACCGGGGCTGTGTGGGTTCCACAATCACTCTTTTATGGGGCACAATCAACTTATCAAAAATGATCCTGACTAATTATTTATAATACTGGCTTTTGGATGGTGTTGGTTTTCCTTGGGTTTGAAACCCAGCCAATACCTATATTGCTTCCGTCTACCACCAAGCTTCCTCTGCAGAGGGGATTTCATACACTTTTGGATGGAGGAGACAAAGCAGCTTCTCCCAAGCTCAGGAAAGGCCAATGTGTTTTTAGGAGATCAGTCTGCTCCACTTTAAACATTTCATCCAAGAAAATTAAAAGTCTGTCATGAAATTTATGATGTCCTACTGGACAAATATTTTCCTTTACTTCATAAGGCACCAGCTACTGTAATCTAACAAAGTGAAAATGACTTTCCAGGAAAACATGTAGAGATTTATCAGATACCTCATTTAATCACATTCCAGTAAGCCAGGCCCAGTCACTCGTCTTTGGCAAGTGGGAGGGTGTGTGTTAAATTATAATTTAAGCCATTATGAGGGCTGTTGTTACAGGATTTTTTTTACAATGAAGTATCTGCATCATACCGCTACCAGGAAATTATGAAAATATTTATATTATCTCTATGTTCACCTTGTAAGCATCAGAGCAATTGAAAAAATCAGTGACAGCAAAACACTGAATAGGTACAACTCCTTCTGGTTCCCAAGGAGTCTGCGTAACTGGGAACTGCTGAACTTCAGCTTTAAAAATATTCTTTTCTGTTACACAGTCAGTTCGATGACCCAGCAAATAACCATACAGATTAAGAAACTCGGGGACCCTCTGTAACCTCAAGCAAAAAGCTCTCCAAGCAGTGGAGGAGATCCTTGCACTGACTGTCCAGACAGCCAGCTGAGGGACAGTTTATCTTAACTGGGTAGTCATTCCACATGCTGACAGGTTCCAGGATGATCAAATGCTGAGAAGTCTGTTAACTGAGAATGCTCTGCCAGGAAGAGCATGGGAGGGAAAGACAAGGGCCACTGCCCTTGAGTGTAAAAGTGGCAACACTAATTGGGCATGAGGATGGGAACACTGTTTTGGTAGGGAAGTAGTCAAGCTTGTTATTAAGTTCAAATCTTTAATAGCCCACTAATTCTTTAGAGTCTGCAGCCTGCTTTGTAGTTACTTTCAAAATCTCTGTGCTCCTCTGCCTATTAGAGCAAGACCAACCTGCCAGAGCCACTCTCCCCAGCACACAAGCAAGAACAGCAGTTTTATGAGTTCCCTCTGTGACACTGAATTAAAAAAGAGCAAGGTCGGCTCATTGGTTTGGAGGATGAGCACCATAGCATGACTTGCTCATACAATGGGAAACTCTTCGAAAAACAAGTCAGTCGCATCCCTAAGGCCTGTGTAAGGAGCGTGTTCTGGCCAGGGTGCTGCCTCCACCCCTGCCTAGGCATTGCTTGGACAATGCTAAAGGCAGTGGCCGAAGCTCTTCTGGGGCAGCACGTGAGCAGACAGAAAGGCTGGTCCCATAGAGAGCTCAAATCCCAGCTTGGGAGAGGCACACAGATGTATTCCCAGGCTCTGCAATGTTCTTTTGCTTCCCAGCATAGGGAACAAGCCAGGGCAGTGCTCCATGCCTCTGTGGAGAAGCAGCTCTCAACCCCCAGCCCACCCAGGCATGTCTACACCAACACAATGAGCGGCTGACACCTCTGGGGTGTGTTGAGGGGACCAGCACAGCCCTGGACATATGTTAGAGGACCTGGAGTGCCACCTTCTGGTACTGTGTCCTTGAACATACACAACACAAGCATGAATGCAACCAGATATGGGAGCAGCAGGGGAACCCCAAGTCCCAGCGCAACCCCAGCAGGCTCCTGCCTCTGCACCAGTCCTGTCTGGGTGCAAAGTCACTCTCCAGCCCAAGGACCCCTGACTGCCTACATGCAGAATGAAGTGGAGAACAGTCCTCAAGCAGTTCAGACACAAAGAGCAAGTTTACCTTGTCTGCTCAGTTACACACTCTTGACACAAGTGTCAAAGCAAGTAACTTTGCAGTAAAGTGCAGGAATTCTCCTGTAAAAGAAAGACAAACAGGACCCGATCCTCAAAGTTATGAAAAGGAGAGCACAACTACTCAAAATATTCAGGCCTTTCCCTGGATTTCATAGAAAAGTGGCATCATTCCATCCTTCTTCCAGTCATCATAAGTGCAAAGCAACAGATGCTCTGTGCAAATAATCAGATAATGTAGAAATTAGTGTTCTGTGTGAACTCCTCAGCAGCATATTATGAGAAGCACTGGCAGACACACACAGTATGTGGCCATCTCGCTAGTACGCCACCCAGCTATGATCCCAGCAATCTATAGTTGATGTAATTTGAATGGTCTGTACCTCACATAGTTACTGAAAGAACAGTGAAGCAGATACACTACAGAAAAAGCTGAGCGATGACAAACAAAAGAGCAAATCCTTAAGACATTTCTTGAAACACTCCGTCTACCCACCGTTGATCTGGAGAATGAGCCAGATACAAAGTGGCACGTACAATTTCAGTATCCTGGTCTGGAGTCATTTTATGCCAACACTAAAATATCTAACATGATACTTTTTTTATATACTGCTAATGTAACAACTGGTTGTTTGTGTGTTGATGTGTCCCTCCTGTTCTCTCAAGCAGCGTGTGCAGACTGGATTCTAAGGTTGTAGATTTTCCTTCCTGATGCATTTTGGGAGTTCAGAACTTGGCAGAACTTACTGAGGTTCACAGGAACCTGTCATTGCCACTTTATACTGCAACTGATGTACAGAAAGGCTGGCTAACACAACGGACTCTGGCATTGTTCCTCAAAGGACTTAGCTCAGTTCTCAGCTCTCCCAGAAGTGTGTTAAGCTGAGCAAGTCACTGAGCGTGGCATTTGTCTGCTCTTGTGTAGGAGCACCACACATCTTCCTGGCAGGTCAATGCCAAAATGGTGAGGTACAGAGTGAACATGCCTCTTCTCGCCATTGGCTGCTGGGAGAACCCACACAAGCAGGTCGTTGTTGAGGATGATTGAAGGGATAGAGCACCTCTATAAGGAGGAAAAGCTGAGGGAGTTGGGGTTATTCAGCCTGAAGAAGAGAAGGCTCCAGAAAGACTTTATTGCAGAGTTTATAAGTAGGATGGGGACAGACTTCTTAGCATGGCCTGTTGCAATAGGAATAGAGGTAATGATTTTAAACAAAAAGAGGTTCAATTCAGATTAGATATAAGGAGAAAGGTATGCTTATAAAAGTATTCCAGCTTCAGAACATCATCATATCTTGCCTGTGTGAAAACACAGAAATCTTCACTAAAGGCCCAAATCTGTCAAATGCTGAAGACCTTCACATCTCACTGACAGCACATCATACTCTAGGGAATGGCTAAAACTTATAGTGATGCCATTAAATACCCCCTACTGCCTTTTCCCTTGCATCTTTTCAACACCTGCATCTTTATTCAGCCTTTGACAACTTTCCACTGCTACCAGTTCAAGTAACCAATTTTCTATGGGCTGTGTCTGGCTTTAGTAGACAGCCATTAAAAATTTAATAGCCAGCTACTGATATGCTTTGGATGGTCCTGTGATGAAAATGAAGAGTATCCTCAGGCTGAGTACTAACTGTAATGAAGGGCTGTAAGTAAAGTCTGAAAGTTAAGCGCAAGCCCATGGTTATTCATTTTCTGACAGTGGAAGTGTCTACCCCACCTCTGTGGGTGCATCTCTATCTATGTGTGTGCTTGGAGGCCCTCCTGCTGCCACTAAGTTTATAATCAACGAGAAAAGATAAAAGAAGGGATGATTCTTCACCCAGATGGGGAATGGTTACAAAATGTGATATTACCTCACCTTTTTGTAGATACCCACAAGTAGGGTGCCCTGCCACATAATCATAGAATCACAAAATAGTTTGGGATGAATAGTATCCTGTTTGCCTTGTCCAATTGCATCAGTTGGTGTAATATCAGATACTGCCTGTCCTTGCAGTTGAAGGAGAGAGCTATTCATCATATTATAGTATTAATTTTAATAATTGGCTCCATGATGTTACTTTCCTAGCAATAAAAGCTCACAAGCACCTCTATTTAGCAGCAATGTAAAGAACATCTTTCTTTTAGTAGATTGAGTCACTGCCTCTATGTTTTTATACTGCAAGAAACTATGCAAACACTAGCCCACCCTAGAGAAATTTGGGGAGTATTGGAAACCTCTCAGCCTTTCACAGCAGTTCAGCACAATGCTATTTCACTCAGCCCTTCCTGTCATTTGATACAGGGTAAATACTCCATGTTCAGTGGCCTCCACGCAGACATTTCCACCTGTGTGGCAGGCCAGTGCTGCCCTGCTGGTTTATAACGTAAAACATCTGGGAATACTGAAAGTCTCAAGAGGTCTGTCTCACACTTCCTGTTCTTTATTTACCTTGCTGTGTTCAGTTTGTTTCCCCATTTATATTTAGCACAGATAAAAGCGGGGCAACCAAGCTCATATGTCTTAGTGAAATAATGGGAAGAGCTGGATATGAAAGCCATCAAAAGGCAGGATGAGGCGCCTCCACCACCCAAACAAAGGGCAAAACTTTAAGCCAGCTTTGAACCATAATGGGTACAATCAAGTGCTTTTTTTCAAGCCTACATAAGCAGGTGAAAATCTTTCACGCATTCACTCCTCACAGGTTGAATAGGTTTGTTATTTTCAGTCAAAGTGTTGGGGAACGGCGTGATTAGGAGACCGCTTTGATCACACCATGCAAAATTCTGCTCTCGGGGCTGGACAATTAGAGTGCCCCTTGCAGAGGACTCAAGGCAAAGCTACCTGCAAGCCCCTCGTATGTTCATTCAGAGCTCCAGTTCACTGTGTCCAAATGAAGTATGACGGGACTATTAAAGGGCCTTTGTCTGCGTTTGCATAATCCGTGTGCTCATTATTTCACAACTCTATCCACATGTAAAGCCGAACCGCCTTCCACCATGCTCTGTCTCCTCCACCCTACAAACACCAGCTCCAGATGGCGAACAGACTTGTGATGAAAACGCCAAAGGTTTTTAAAACTAGCACAACAGAAGCCTGAACCTGTATGTTCAAAAAGCACACCAGTGTGTTAGCATAGCACTATGCATAGTCAACTGTACACATGCACCAGGCTCACTGAGACACTGTAATTATGGTAACTATGCGAAACTCTAAAATATGGAGGAAACGATTAAAAAAAAATCTACATGTCAGCTAACTCTTTAGAAAAGCTCTAAAAACACTGGAGTAGCTGTAAAAAATTAGTTAGGGAGTAAAGGCAAAAGCATTTCTCAGTACAAAATGCAATTGTTAGAGATTCCACCTTAATTCTCCCAGACACTGTTCATCAGACAAACAAAACAAGAAGGCAATGTTTGATTTACTTGCACTGTTGCAACAACGAAGCTTTGGAACCATATGTTCATTATCCAAAAATAAGCTTAGTGTCCTGGCAGCACTTCAAGACTGCAATCATAAATGTCAATCTAAACACATATTTGTGTAAGGGTGGTAGGTAAGAAGCATTAATTTCGGGGACCTAATGCATGATTGTCCATCAGGATTTGATATCATCTTGTGACACTGCAGGTCTCTCCCATCATCATAAATCACTTTGCAACAGCTTAACCAACCTGCCTAGAAAAAGCAAAGCCAGGCTGACAGTGAGACTCCACAGATTGCAACGAAGCCCGAGGCTGCCACAAGCCCCTGGTTTACAGTATTCCAGCCTTCCGGCCACAGGCAGGAGTGGGTGTATTCATGTAGGGGATGGTTCCAAGATGCCATCATACCTCACAGAAACCCCAAAAGGGGCTGCTGGTCAGAAGAGGGGACAACAGCCCCCAGAGTAATGTTTACTCTGGTGTATATCATCTTGTGATGTGCTTCTACCATGACAAAAATCAGTTGTGTATTTTTAGAGTGCATTTTTATGTATTGGCTACAGGCCATAATCACCTTGTAGAAACATCTTATCTAGTTACTATTTCTTAATGTATGAGCAGGAGTATGAGACTGATTAAGAAAGGGACTGTTTTAGACAAGGGACAGGGTGGACACACTATGAAGATCTACTGTGAGAAACTTAGAGCCAGGATGGGGTTTTACAGTAAACTTTCCTTCACTTCTCTATCTTTTTCAAAGGAAATTAATATCTTTCAAGAGGATGCTTATTTCTGACATATAACCTCAGGACTTCTCCCCAGGCTTGAATTAACTACTAACCCCTTCCTGAGACTATATAGAATTACTGACCACAAAATAAAGCGAATAAGAATAGGTTGCAAGTAAAAGGATGGCTGAGCACCACCAAAATACTAAATATCCTCATAATACCGTGTTGTGCAGATGTAGAGCTTTATGAGAAAGCCCTGAGAACTTGAAGTCTAATACTTGAAAAAAGAGGGACTCAGTAAGAGCAGTGATTCTACTTTGCCCCACAAGTCCCTATGGCAGTTTCTAACCATCAGGGCCTGTGCATCCATGGGAAAATTTGAACTACCTTCAGTTTCTTTGTAAGCTTTTCTTTGTCAAGATATTCTGCTTTTGGTGATGGTCACACCCAAAGACAAAACCCAGCTGCAGTGAGTTGGCAGTTTTCTCAGTAGGGTATTTAGTGAGGTCATTCCTGTCTCAGTTGTCACCAAAGGTAGTTTTATAGTGTTTCACGAACAGAGCTGAACGGGGCTTTTTACAAGGTGTGTGTTGGCTTTCCATCAAATCCTGACTGTGGCATTCCTTTATTGGGCCATGGAGGAAATGCGTTAAACCATAGAACAGTGTCGTAGATTATAGGTCTGACTGTGCCTTCCATGAAAGGTAAAGTGCAGTCAACAGCTTTTCACAGTGGACAGAGATCCCACAGCTCTCAGATCTCCCAATATTGTTGCCATCCCCTGAGGCATAGAACATCAAACATGTGCACTGCCATGGGAATGCAGACATTTGGGAGGTTTGATCCCTGCTCCTCTCATCATCTTCTGATGCTCTTAACAACTCCTTCAGGTCAGCCACATTAGTTTTGCTGTGCCCAGATGTACAGAAAGCCTCTACCAAGAGCACAAACTTGCAGCAGGATTCAACAGATGATGTGGCGAGGACCAAGAGCACCTACTGACAATGCACATGGTAAGACCCATATACACACACTCTGATTCTGGGTTCAATAGTTGAACTTCAAAAAATCCAGTTCAAGGACAGTCTCATTTTCACACCCTCATCTAACAGCAACCACTTGGCTGGGATAGCATTTCACTCCTGGGTTCTTGCATATTTGCTATAAGATGCATTCATGATTGCAGAGGACACCAAAGAATGCCACCAACAGAAATTGTTTTCAGGAACATGTTGACTCCGACACATCATACCCCAGTGTGAACACACAGCAATGAGCAATTCTGCCCATGCTGCAAGTCCCTGCTTGCAAAGGCAGGGTTGGCACAACAGCTACTCAGGGGTCTTCATAAAGTGAAGTAGAGGACCGGGCTGTGGGGATTTGCTTTGAACTCCTGAGTCACGGTACACTTGGTTCAAGTCAGTGACTCACTCCAGTGAATGCTAAAGTCATTCACAATTTCTTTTTCTTAAACAATAAAAGTAGCATTTTATGTGTCCAGAAAGGATAATAAAAAAGTAATGGACACTCTGTGAGCCTAAATCAAAACCCAGGGAAGGCAATGGAAGGAGCTCTGTGACTTCCACACACTTCAATCATGCTTCCTTTACTTCAGTTTTCCTTCAAGACATCCTTCCAATTAGCAAGGAGGAAAAAGTTTTCTTTTGTAACAGTAATCTTCACCTCTCCTAGAAGCAATCTCATTTACCACAGTGATCTTAAGAACAAGGAGGGGGAGGAGGGAAGGGGGAAGAAAATTGATTCCTTCTTTTTCTCTCAATGTGAAATGCACTCATATCTTAACTCTGGGCATCAAAATACTGGACTGACATCACCAAGGAGTCTTAGGAAAAAATCAGATCTAAACCTGTGGGAGGTAAAGGTTACCCCAGATTTAGAGGGAAAGAGAAAATTCTTTTTCTTAATGACAAAAGGCTCTTCCAATCAGTAATGTTTACACATTATTAAGTATAGTAAATTTTTGCCTTGTTTTGGGATGTCACATACAAAAAAAATCCCATAGAATTAAGAAGAAAGGAACATTAAAGGCTCATCAGTACAGTCAAGTCTGACTGAGTTATCCAAGTAATTGTTATTTATACCCTTTGTTAAAGCTGTTAGTAAGTGCTTGGAGCCAAAACTTCCCTTGTTGTAAATAGGAAAGTTTTGCAGCAGTTCAAGATGTCCCTGACTAACACATATGTGCCAGATATGCCTCAGCCAAACTTCTTGTATAAATTAATATAACTTTTCAGACAGCTGATTTGTTATTAAAAAAAAAAAAGGAAGATCTCTCACCATTTCTAAAATGAATAAGGTACATAAATATCTGAGGAAAAAAACCCCATAGCTTTGTGAATTATGTCCCTCAATCTGGAGAGGAGCTCCTAAATCTGTAATTGAGCAGTACTGGATGTTATCAACACACTTCTCTGTTCAGTCTAATCTTGTTGTAACGCAGGTATTTTCTATCACAGATGGAATTTCACAAAAATTTCATAGCATTTCTGAAAGGGTGTGAAGTAGTCATTAATATTTACCAAATTCTAGTGAGGGGAAAGAGCCTGCAGCCTGCTTCAGAAGAGCTTCTTGGCCAGCAGGATGGAGTAAGAGATCCGCTTCCAAAACGTGGCTTTGTCAGGATCACAGTTATTTATACACCTATTCCAGAATGTCTCTTACTCACAAGTTGTGCACAAGCTACAGCTTTGTCCTTCAGTTCTGAAAGAACATAGTGCTGGTTGTCTATTCTTAACTTCATGTTATCTACTCTTTAAGCTATATTCCTCATTCATCTAGGTCAAGGTAATCTTGGGTTAAAAAGTTTATAATTAAAATGTGACATGGGTATACATAATTGGGGTCAACCCAAGCATCTGACCCAGTCTTGAATCCATGACTTTAGCTGGCAGCCTTAAAAAAGATTATTCCCTTTTCTTTAGGAGATGTCTCTTTCTCTTTTTTTTTTTTTCCTTAAAGCTGGGTTTTATCAGGGCAGCTTTTCCAGTCTGTGTGGCTCCCCTTCCGGACCTTTTTCAAAACAGCCCTTTAGTCCCTTGCTCTGTGGTTTCTTTCACATTTGAGACCAGTGCTGTTCTAAAACCCACATGTTAGAATTTGGGATTAAAAATAACCATCACAGACTGGTTGGCATGAAGCAGCCATTCATAGTGCACAATAGCCACCATCACAGCCCCCGCCAAGTTCTCAGCCCACTCGGAGCAGCACAGCGCGACCACGGGCACAGTGCTGTGCCTGTGCTTTTCCCAGGCAGTCTCAGCCTTTCTGTCTCTTCCCATCTGACAGCCTTGCAAAGCTCATGGAACATGTCTGCTCTTCCAGAGGAGTGCCACAGCACTTTCAGAAACCTCAGCAAGGCTTGTGTTTAATGACCACTAGCAAATTTCTAGGTTAAGTTCCATAAGCCACATTAAACACTGACTTGCAATGTGCATAAACCAATAATAGTGTATTTCACAAGACCCCTGTGAAACTCTGCAATGTGCCATTAAGTATGAATAGTTACAGCAAATTAAGAGAAACATCTAGAATTACTAAGAACTGATATGCTAAAGAATAAAAGTCCTTCTTCCCAATTGACCATAAATACTAGTTTGAAGCTGGAAAGCCTTTAACACACCTTAAACCCTTCTATGTTTCTCATAGGGTTGTTTCAGTGTAGTGGTTATTTATGCCTCATGAACATTCCACCTCTTTATAGCTATGCCTCATCTATATACTTCTTAATCCCTTCCCCTGGCCAGGTGTCACCTGCTTCACCTCGTTGCCTCTCCCACCTTACACTGCCTCTTCTCCATGCTCCAAAGCCATTAGCACTTCAGCATACCTTAGGTTCCCGATCTACCAATCCATTGCCATGATTTGCAAAGTTTAAAACAGGGTATCACTCTGTCCAACCACCATAAAATAATTTTAGAGTCATTTTACACATGAACAAAAGTAACAGCAAAATTTTAGTCGGACTAAGAGGCAAAGCAGGAAAAGCCACCAGTCCTTCAGCTGGCAGAGCCTTACTACTGTCTTCAGTAAGTGCAAGATCAAAACCCAGTTTCTAAGTTGATCTCTAACCCAGCTTTCCTGCCAAAGTACAGCTATGGCTAATGCTAGGTCAGACATGCTTCAAAATCTCCAAGGATGATGGCTCCCTGGGTCCCTGCTCCAGTGCCTTGCTGCTTTCCTCATGAAAGAGTTTTCTGCTCATAAGCAAGTGAATGCCTCCAAAGAGAGGCCGTATTAGAGAACAGTTTGGCTCTGTCACCCTGTAACTCCTTGTTGAGCAGCTGTGGGCTGCTGGCTGATCACACTGAAGCCACCTCTTCACCAGAGCAAAGGAGTTCAGCTCTCATAGGTCCCAACCTCTCCCCAAGGCCTCTGACCACCTTGGAAGTTCTGTTCTAGAGCCTCTTCAGTTCATCCATATCCCTCTTGAAGTGGGAAGCCTACAGCTCTGTGTCCAGGGCTAAACAAGTAGGAACATAAACTGCCCTTGACCTACTGGTGCACACTACCCCTGATGGAGCCCAGTGAGCAGCTTGCCTTGTTTTGGTGTATTCAACATGGTGTCCATCACAGCCCTGGGTCCTTTCTTGCAGGGTCGATTTTCAGCCAGTCAGGTCAACTGCTGCAGGAGATCATCTTGCTCCATGTGCAGAGCTTTGCACCACTCTGTTGAATGATGCGAGATTTCTGTAAAGCCAAACCTCACCATATTTCACATTCCTTTTGAATCTCTTCCATTTAGCAAATCAATCCCTCCTAATTTAGTGCTATCTCCATACTTTCTAAAACTGCACTCCATCTCCTCATGCAGATCTGAAAATATGAGCAGTGTTGGGGCCAGTGTGAATCCCCAAGTTGCTTGTGTGAGCCCCTGAGGTGCTTCACATCTTATTCACCAGACTTTGAATAATTGATTAACATCCTGTGAGCCTGGTGGTTCTTGCTGTTTTTTCACCCATCTAACAGTCCATTTTTTCATCTGGAAGCAGGTAGACCCTGTTTTCCCTTAGCTTGATTCTCTCTCCAGGTCTTCTTTCAGGGAGAGCAAAAAAAGGATTTCAGTAATGTGATACTGTGAATTTAGTTGAAATTTCTACCTTGCATAAGCCCAGAACCAAAGCATTTTAAAGATAAGAGCATGGTGAAAATTGATGCTTTTGTCACTACATTAAGTTGCATCCACTGAGATTCTCTTGGAAGCTTTGACTAAAGCTAGGAAACATCTTTTACATTTCAAATAGAGGAGGGAGCTGGCAACACAGAGACTGAGAAGAGCCAATTCTCCTGGATCTACAAGCTACACAGCAACAGATTCATATGGCTCAAAGCCATTAGGCACAAACCACCACACACTCCCTTGCAGAAGTCAAACTTCTTGGAGGAGGTCATAGACAGCAGGCACCAGCACCCTGTCGGAGACCCACCACTCCATTACAGAGCAGAACTGGCTTCCAGCTGGCTCCCAGGGAGAGCTGGCTGTATCTCCCTCCAGTAAAGCAATTTTCTGGTTTCATTATTGAAATCTTTGCCCCTCATTTTGAACTAATAGCTCAGTTCACTCAACTTCACTTTTACAATGGAATAATAAACTTCTGGGGGAAAAGCCAAGCATTTCAGTCTCAGCTGCACACAACATAAAAACAAAATAACGGTGCATGACTGTTCTTTAGTGGCTTTTAAATTCTGAGGAAATGAGCTCTCCATGAGCAGGTAAGGTGGGGATTTTTGATGGTGTCTTAGGAATCAGAGGACACATGAGGGAAGTAAAGGAAACAGAGAAAAATACCCTTGTAATCTGTTCTCAAATGAATTGTTGGAATGTGCTCCTATTGAAAAAGTATTTTAAAATTTAAATGACTGGGCACAAATCTTGTTCCAGTGAGAACTGGCAGCATGTGAACCCCTGAGAAGTGAAACACACTGGATAGTACCAGGAACTAGCAATGTATCTCTCCCACAGCCACCATCCAGGTGAGAAAAAATGAGTCAGAAGGATGAGCCTCTGTACCTTCTTCTGCTCACACAAAGAAGCTTCCAAAAAATCAAATTATATTAAAATCCTGGTATTATAAAACAATTGGCAAAAAAACCCACAAAAAACTCATTTAAGGGTCTGACTGCTAACCTTCCATGTGAAAAAGAGAAATTTCCCAGAGGTAAGACCACTTCCCACAGGACTTGTGGACCCTGCAAGTGACTTCATTACCTAGGGGACCAGAGAGGGAGGAACCCTCACCCTTCTGCAGTCAGTTGGCTGAGCATTCCCTAAGCTCACAAGGACCAGAACCCCCAAAGCAGTGGAGGGGCAGAGGACCATCATGAGGTGTCACAATTCTGAACCAAATCCTGTGGGTCTCCAAGCACCCTCCATCCCATGCTGGGCACTCTCAAGATACACTGGCTTCACCTCACTGTAAAATAATACCTGGACCAGCAGATGACACCAAATGATCTTGTGACCTGCAGGTTGCAGCTCAGTCTAGGTTGTCTTTGTTTGTCAGCATTTCAATGCAAATGTCTGTACAGTAGTAGAAGCTCACAGCTATGACATATTAAAACCAAAAAAAACACACTTTCTGCATGATTTCTCTTCAGATGCATAACCTAGTACAACTGAAATGCATTCAGGGCTTGATCCCACAGTGCTTTCTCAGGCCACCAGAAGTCACTGAGAGTTTTCTGTTTTAATTTCCTTCCCTCCTCTGGTATGTTACTACAGTCTGTTTTTCTGTAAGCACTCATTCATTTAATTTTCATTCATGCCCATCTGTGAGCACAAAGATACAGAAAACAGTTCATGAGAAGACGAATACTAAAATCAGATCCAATTCCTTCAGTGTGGCTTCAGAAGCCAAAAACTGAAGCCTCCCCTTGGGAAATTTTCATGGTGATTATTGTTATAATAAATGATGAAGTGATGGAGTGGTTACTTGATACATAGGGAGCCAGAATCCATCTGTCAGATTGCCTGCTAAAATGGTGGGCTTTTTTCAGATATAAGTGTGTCTTCCTGGGCACTGAGTTTCAAACCTCCCTGAAGTGCAATAACCACGTGATTTATGGCAGCACAGAGCTGCTAGGAGGGAAGACTTTGTTGACATTTGAGTTCAGCTGTGTAAAGAAAAGTTCTTCTAACATAAATTGAAATTAGTGTTAAAAAGAGATGCCAAAACTGACAGAATGTACAATTCTTAAAATCCTACCTGGTCTTCCACTGTGTAAAAGGGACCTTAATGATTATGACAGAAATCTTCCTGAGAGAAATAATTTGATTTGTTCTGTAAATCTGCTCATTTGATTCATAGTCCCTCGGCTATCTCTCAGATGTAGGTCCTCCCAGAGGCAGCACTGTGCTTTTATTTGCCCTGCCATTTGAACTGACAGCCCAACTGAGAGTTAGTACCAAAATGGTAAAGAGAAGATCTTATTTCTGCTCTGACAGAAAAATATTTCACCATGTGATAAAAACAAAATAATAGAAATATCATAGGCTTCTTAAACCTTCTGTAGAAAGGTATACTTTGAAACATTGCTTTGTACTTCCCTCAAACCCTTCTGCACTCCCATAGTAGAAATACAATTATTTTTAATCTTTCCAGGAATTGAAACCTTCCAGAAAAAAAATCACAACCCATTACACTCAAATCAGTTTTCCTTTTTTCTCATACCATTGACTTGTGTTTGGACGTTGCTCTGCTGTTCACTGAAGAGGAGGATACCACAAGGACAGTATAAAGCTGATGTTTCTATTGGCTCATTCAGCACAAAATGACAAGCAGAAAATTTACCCTCTTGATGGTTGATACTGGTATGAAAAAGTACTTTTTTTCAATTAAAATAATTTGCCATCAGTCATCCAGTGCCAGGCTGATAATACAGTGCAGAAAACAGCCTTCCCCAGGTCCTGCCAGTGAGACCCAGCTCTGCTCAGCTGTGGCCCAGTCATTCCTGGTTGTTTTGCATAGGAAGGTGTCAGTCAGGACAAATGCCTGTAGGATTCTACAAGAAAATATGCAAGACTAAAACCAAAAGTTTGAATATCACATTGTCTCAGCCAAACTAAATCTCCCAAAGGACTCCAATATCAATAATTTCTTCTTTTTTGCTTTTATCAGTATTGAAGCTAGATAAGTATTTGGCCTAGATGGTACAGAAAACAGGATGAGATCCACCAGAAAGAGAAGCAGCATGATTTCCTCTAAGTGACAATTGGAAATGCATGAGATTCAGAATACCACATCCAGTTGCTGCTGCCTCTGCATTATTTGCAGACAGTTTTCAACCTGTATTACCCACATTTTACTGCATGACATCCTACTAGCTGCCTTCCCAAAGCCTTTGGTTATCTCACATAAGAGGCATTTGAGACCACCACCTGCGGTGAGATAAAGCAAAGGTTACACTGATTTCAGACTCACTGCTGCTTGGAAATTATGTCATCCATGGCATGAATTAAATCTACTCCAAAGAGTACAGAAGATGCTCCAGGGTTGCTTGTTCACCCTTTTCCTCGAAGAAAATTCTTTATACAATTGTGTTTGCCTCTGGTGGACACCTGATTCTTGCCTCTCATGGACACCTGGCTTTTGGCAGCTCCAAGAGAGCTCATCTGTTCCTGGTGAAGGACCACTGGTATTTCTGGACAGCTGAAGGTCAGCCAGGTCTCATCTCAGCCTGTAAGCATGAAAAAATCGCCCACCTGAGTCCCACCTAAGTTTTCTGTACAACTGTTTTGTAAGGCTTACTAATTATCCTGAGAGGTCCATGTTGACACAAGATTTTTCAAAAGCTACACTTTTTTTAAAAAGGCAGGTTTTCGCTGTGTATTCACTAATAATAACTTCTTTATCTGAGTATTTTACAGCGAGTGCTAGTCACCCTGTGTTCCTTGAAGCTTTTCCTGGCTTTCACAGGCAAGCAGATAGATCTGTTGTTGTGAGGTGTGTCAAGTTTGCAGAAACACCCCCTGCATGGGCTGTTCACTATTATCTGGTTGCCACAGCAAAACAATGCAGAGACCTTCCCAGAGGGAGTTCTGAAAATCATACCGTGTGCAGCATGATTTGGGGTTGTTACTGTGAGTTTCTTAAATTTTTGTAAAGGAACAAAACCTCATTGTGAAACACAGAGCCTTCTCGCTGAACCCCAACAAAGCCTTCATATTGGAACTGCTCCCAGAACTATCTCATCAGGTCTAGAAAGCAAAGGAAACAAAGGCAAAACATAACAACGCACAACTGCACAGTGCTGATCTCCTTTCTACAAGCTGGATTTTCCAAGTATGTCATGAAACTGCAGGTGGATTGGATGGGGTCTTGATGAAGTGCTAATCTGGATGTCATTAACACCAACCATTCTGGGAGGCCCTCTCAGCTGAGGGGCAGCACACCCAGGCATTCTCCATCCACACCAATCTTAGCCTTTCTATTACAATAGTTTCCAAAAAAATGGGCAGAGTTAATCTTTCCTAACACAGAAAAATTGCTGCAAATTCATCTGGGACACAAAAATAAGTAAAAATTTATCTCAAAGGCACAACAAATCTCAACTTGCAGCAAAAGGATAGAAAATTAATTGTCTGAATTTAAAATATTTTTTCACGGGAGCTCCTATTCCAATGGGAATTTTTGAAGAGTAGCAGGCAGATTATTAGGAAAAAAGATCAGGAAAGAAGCTTATATCTCTGAGATAAGGCAAAGAAGAATGCAAAAGGAAATTACTTCATTTTATAATTAATTTAATAGTTTTAGATGTTTGCTGATTTTTCAAATGCATGTTTTGCGTTTATATACAAAAAAGGCAAAGTCAGGAACTTTCTGTTTGGAATATAGGCTGGTGAGGGATGTGGTGGTCATCTGTGTTCACAGAGCTTATTTTACTGTTTGGACAGCCCATCAAATGATTACATCTCCTGAGTTGTATCAAAAGCTGCTGTGGATCATAGAGGCTTTTTCAAGGGTTCTGAGGATAGATTGATTAATATACTTTTAAATAATATGTTCCTTATGACCTGAATTATAGCAATCCTGTACGAGAGAGGAAGGAACATAATGCTGTGATTGATTTTTTTTTTTTTTTACTAGTATAGGTTTTTCACAACCAGGGTGGATTCATCTCACTTACCTTAGAAGGGACAGTAGCCTTTTAAACCTCTGAAGCTGGCACAGAAGAGAATGCAGGAAAGTTCTAAGGGCAGAGTTAGGGAAAAAAACTACAAGAAAAAGGAAAGAAGAAATTATACAAACTGAAGACAGGAAGAGCAACTTCTGACTCCTGATTGCTTGTGAGATATCTTGCTTGAAGTGGGAGCAGAAGACAACCATTAGGAAAACCAGTGTCCTGGAGTCAAAATTGGCCAACAGCATATGATCTAAAAACACAAAATTACAAAAGAAAAGCCAGGTTAAGTGTGATTTTGATTTAGTGAAAATAAATTTTGCCTTGAAGAAAGATCAGAGCCAGGATGGCCAACAGAAGAGGGAATAGGAGAGATTCAGAGCAGTAGTAGGAAAGGTTACACAAGTCCTTCAGATGTGGGTGAAAGTGCATAGCAGAAAGCATATGAAAGGGGAAAGGAACAGCATACACGAGAGAATAGTCCCAAAAGGAGACAAGGTATTAATGAAAATAGTAAGCATGTGTCTTTCTATCTGCTGCATGCAAACAGAATCTGTCTGTTTACAATCCTGGAGACAGAAATGAACAAAAATGTAAAAACTGAAGTTCTGAACCAAGAACATAAAGAGAATGTCCAGCTATACTTTACATTTTGAAATGCATATTTCTCTGAATTTCTTCCTTTTTCAGTTTAAAGTTCACTCATTAGCCAGCATGCACTGATATTTGCAGTTTGACAGTACAAGCAACTGTGTTTTATCAATTCAAAAGGGAGTAATCCATGTTAAACCTTGTAGAGAAAAAAAAAGCTATTAGCAAATCACATCACAGGAGTCAGAGAATGAAAAATCTATCTTTATTCTGGTTGTAAAGGGATCTAGACATTATGAACACAAAATATGTAATAAGCATAGTCAGAAAGAGAAAAATACAAATAAAGAATATCCCACTGGTTAAGGCTATACAGAGTGTTTAGAAGATGCAATATGTTAAGGACATATTGGCCCCTTTTAGAAACTGCAAGTTATGGGAAATCTGGTTTTCGTAGATAGCAAGACTGCAGAGCAACTTTCCAGTTGTCTGAAGAATTCTGCTTCTGGAGACATGTCAATACTTCACTCTTTTTTTTTTTTCACCTAAAATTGTGAGTAGATGTATATTTTTCACATCAGATGAGGTTCAGATTCAGTACCTAAATTTATCCCACCAGGTTTCTTCTACAAGGAGGAGGAACTTGTAAACCCTGCAATGGACATGTTGCACTTGTATATGCTCATGGTGAGGGCACTGCCAGAGGCAGAGGCCAACTGAAGAGTAATTCTATGTTGGCAGGGTGTGTACAAGATGACATTTAGTGTCAGTGCATAATTAAGCATCAGTAGATGGCCAGCAGCATTGCAGGGGTTTTATTTTTGGATAAAGGAAATGTTATCCATTATTCTTTCCTTGTGTCACACAGTGTCAGTTATTAAATACACACTTTTCAATTAAATTAGCCATAACTGTTGACATTGGCTTCAGAAATCCCTCAAACTCAAGGCAAAAAAACATAGAAATTAATTGTATTCATTATTGTTCTGACTGATTTCAGAGGTATGAAAATAACAAAGGTGGAAAATATGTTCTCATCGTTTCTTATGTTTGTATTTTCAACTGGCAAACCGTCCTTTATCCAATCATTTGCTGGTGGAGGTGGCAACATTGTATAAATCATTTCAGAAACTGTCAGTTCCATCTTAAAAGTCGTTCATACTTTTAGTTATTTCTCAGAGTTCAGCACTTCTTAAGGTCAGGAATCCATTCCTGTTTTCCAGGATAAAGGTGTTCATCATATTCACTTAAGCCCTGTTTGCATGTCTTTAACAGAGCTGTTTAGGGTATTTTCCTTCTGTCTGATGTCTTGTCCTCTCCTAAGATTTCAATGTTTCAGTTGAAAATATTTCCTCTAATGCCTTTTAATACCTTTTAGGAGAAGTTTCCTTTTTTTTTAAGTTTTAATTTATCAGATTAGCTGTACATGAACAACCCATGATTCATATATGAACCCACATATATAACAAATTCACAGTTTATTCGCAGAAGTTTCAATTGGTTTGTAAGGACAGAGGTTTGAATTTTGTCTAGTTGAGTAGTTGAGTGTCACCTCTTCTGTAATTCTAGTCTGCCAGGGCACCCAGCTCTTCCTGAAGAAAACAGCATGCCCTGCAACAACTGGACATACCTCTCAGCTCACTAAAAAAAACTGAAGTCTGGGACATACTGCATTTCTTCTCTTTTACACAGGAGCCTATCCATTTACGCAGCTGCTACAAGCTTTTGCCAGACCCAGGCTTCATTTTCTCCCATCCTCAGTATTATTAGAGCTGTATCTTACTAGTAATAAAACTTCTTTTCTTTCCCATTGACTGTTATGACTTCATTATCAGCACCTCAGTTGCTACTGAAAACCGAATCCAAGTAATCATTTAATTTTGGTGTCAAATTTGGTTATCCTTAACCCTTATAAAATTCTCATTGCGTAACAGATTCATTTCTCTTCCTATAGGCCTCAAGAACTTTCTTTTCATTGTTTTAATATCCTTTGCTGGTGTGTCTTAGATGTTTGGCAATTTGCACTTCATTCCACCCCATTTTGACCTCTATGACTGCTGATGGCCTTTTTCTACTCTTTGAAATCTCTTTCCCCTAATCTCCTTCTTAAAACAGTAATTTATCTTCCTGAACCTGGAGACTTTCTCTGTAAGATTTTCCTCATGTCTGGAATACAGAATTCTGTCACTTCAACAGAGAAATTGTTGCCACTCATGCGCTGGAATAGCTGGGTGCTGCTGTCATCAGCAGCATTTGTCCTTCAGCCTATTCCAGACAGTTTAGGGTATCTCATAATGCTTAACACAATCCCCAATAATCTGCATCTCCTTAACACTGTTACAGTATCTACCCTTCTCTCACCCTTAAGATCCAACACAGCATCTCTATCCCAATAAGTTATTTGACCAAATGATTGTGAACAGAATTATATATAGTTCTACCATTACCTTTATTTCTATTTCTGTTGATTTTTTTCCTTTAATACCCAGCCAGGAATGCTATTCCACTGTAAATACCTTGCTAGTAATAATTCCACCAACTACTAAAATACTGTGTTTTCAACGTTAATGTCATCTATTTGCAGTCAGTTACATAACCTTGTTCACCTGAAAGGCAGTCTTTTGTTTCTGTCTCCTTCTCAGGAAGAGGTACTGAAATTACACAAGTGTTTCCTAATCTAAATAGCTTTTTATAATCACTCCAGCCTCATTGATAAAGGGAGGTCATGTCTCTGATACTCAGATAGATTCCCACCTTTGGAAAAGTCCGTCTCAGTATCAGAACAGACCCATAACTGAGACATCTAAAGGCCTCAATACATTGTTATGCATTTTCTTTCCTTCCCTGGGACTTGACAAAATTTTGGTGAAGAACTAGCATTGCTTAAACTCCTCATTCAGCTGGGTATGATGCCTTTGCTCCTCTTCAACATAGCCTTGTTTTGTTATTTGTTCCTCTTTTTCTCAGCAGGTTTGTTGGTTGATTCATTGGGCTTTTTTCTTGCCTCTACAGGATGAACTCCACATGAACTTCCATCCATTTGACAGAGCTTAACTGTAAGCACATACACACCTCTGAACCTCCTAACAAAGTCATTGATTTTTTCGCAGGGAGACTTTCCCGCACCCATAGCTTTCCCTCTTCCTTGTGGACTTTCCCTTTGCCTTTACAGGACTATTTGTTCCCTCCTCTTTGAAAGCACACCCCTTTTGTGCTAAGGAAAAGGAAGACTTGATTAGATAAAACAGTACAATTAGATCTGGAAATCTATTTTGTGATCATAGAGAGCCAAATGAAGTATATGCTATAAGAGGGTCTTGGCTACTGATCACCCAAGATCCAGAAGGTCAGATTTAATAACAACATCAATTTTAGATTACCAGTGAAAAATTACCAATGACTATTTTGGGATAAGGCTAATTAAAGATCCCTCTTAACCATAATTGATAGTTAGGAACCCTAAAGTCAAGCTCCTTCCAAGGGCACGGTTGCTTCTTAATTTGATTTTTCTCCAACTTAGTACTTGCTCTGGTATATCCCTTCTCTAACTCTTCTTGTTGTCTACATATCTTCTGTGTTATCTATGCAGTTGTTTAACTTGCCTTGAAGCCTTTCAATAACATTTTCCGTTTCTATAATGGTCAACACACGCACAGCTTTCACATGTACATGAACAGAATCCCATCAGGAAACACAGATTTGAATTTAAATGACCATATGCCAGGCTTTCTCATAATTTTTCCATTCCATGACATCTTCTAAAGAAATAATAAGGCAGTATTTTAATTCTGTAACAAAGCAAATATAAAATATGGGGATTTTACTGAGACAACAAAAAAAATTGTCACTATGGAACAAGCCAAAATTCATAGGAAAAATATAATTTCTATAATATGATGACTACTCTTCTCAAAACAAGAAACCCTTTCCAATACATGGCCTGCCACTGTATTTTTACAAAACTCTCAATAAAGCAGCCTGATTACAAGGTTACCAGAGCACTTCTGATCAGAGCAATGGTTTCATCTTTCATTTCCTCTATAGATGCAGCTGAGAAAATAAGAAATTTAAAAAAAAAAAAAAGAAAAAAAAAAAGGAAAACTTTTGAGAATTGCATCATATTTTTAAAGAGACAACAATAATCTCAGTCATATTCCCCAGACAAATCAACATAGAATCTCGCCTCCTTCTTTCATTTCTCTTCACTTGACACCTCTTCACAATGCTGATTTCACCATCTGGCTGTGGGTTTTTAATCATGTCTTATATTTACTGAAAAACACAAAAATGAACAGGAAGTGGGAGACACCAGTATGAAGAACCCTAAGAGATTTCTTAAATAACTACACTTTATCATTAGCTCCTATATCTTTCCATGTAGGAAAGATTTCTTATCTAAACTTGATTATTTCCATGTCCATACAGGTAACCCAGAAATTATAAGCCTATTTCTCCAGAAGCTGCCCAGCCTCCCAGCCCAGTGCTCTTTGTTGTTGGGCTCCCTCCTTCCTCTCACACAGAAATGCTCAGGCAGGAGTGAACCCCTACAACAGCTCCCCGCAAGCCCTGCCCTTTACATCCCAAAGCAGTTGTTTCTCTGGCCAAGAAGTAACAACTCAGCCTGCCTGATTTTTTTTACTTACTTGTGTTTTCTGTAGAGCAAAGGTAAACGGCCTTCATCTTCTCCAAGCTTAGAAGCAAACCTAAGCAAAGGCAAGTTAAGGGAATTGCATGGAAAAAATCAAGTACAGCTACTTGGATTCCTCTGGAAAAAAAACATTAAAATCATTGTAAAGGTATTATTCTCATTACTGGGATAACAAAGAATAAATCTGGATAACTGGATGAAGCATTGAAAAAATTATCTTAAGACACTGCTCATATCCTAAAACAGACCTGAATAAAAGAGAAACTCACACAGCTCCCTGTTTCCAGTCAACTTTATATGAGCACCATGAGCTTTGACAGTGATTCCCAAAGACTTTGGATTTCCAGATGCCTCAGACCAAGGGACATTTTTCAGGATGGTCATGAGGTCTGAGCAGAGCTTCATCAAGTCCTGGATGTTTAAGAAATTTGGCAGGACTTACTTTCACCTTTAAAGCAAGCTATGATATCAGTGCAGGGTTTCACTCTGTTAACACCCTTGTCCTTCCATATAGACCACAACTGCTCTCACTGCCAAACCCAGCAGGATAAGAGCAGCCACAGCACGCCCCCATTTCTATAAGCTCTGCTGGTTACAACCATCTTAAGAAATCAAGGAAAACATCTTAAAAAACAGGTACTGAGCATGCACGTTTGAAAAAAAATTAAATAAAAGAAGGAGGTGGGTAGGACAATCCTTTGGTACAGAGTGAATTTTCTTTGAATAATGTAGGAGACTCGTACCATATAATATATCCAAAGACAGAAAATGCAGCATACACTGACATCTACCCCTACAGGGTGCAATTTTGAAAGGGTTCTGGGATGATGCAGTATAGAGCTTCAAATGTTCAGTTCATCAAAGTGATAATTTAACCGGCTTAGTAACAATCTCCATGGAGAACAAAAGCAAATGGTGGAAACTTCCTTGGATATTTAACAACGTTCTGATAGCTTAAAGTCTACTAGACAAGTTAGAAAATAAAGACACAGATTTTTCACCAGAAAGGCAAGCAGTTGTTGAAAAACTAAACATAGCTTTTTGCTTTTTTCTCTTTTTTTTCTTTTTTTTGGGGGGAAGGGGGTGGGGGGGTGGTGAGGAAACACTTCCATCATGATTTATCTTTCCCAAAAGAAAGTTTCAAATGTGAATGAATTCAAGGAAGTCCTGCAACATGTGTTACATAGGTCATTGGTCTAGATTAACAGTATTGTCCCTTCCAACCTTATAAACTGTGAATCTCAAGGAAAATAGTAAACAGGAAAAGACACTCTCAATAGTCGCTCTGACTTTCTGACAAACTCAGTTGTCAACATTTCCAACCAAATAGAGCCAGTTGCTCTTTTCTGCCCTGGAAAAGCTCATTAAGCTGTTGTTTGTGCAACAAAGAGCCCTAGTGACCTGAAGCACTAAGCTTGTTCATTTTGCTGACTGGCTGTCCAGTGGAGACATCAGCTGTAGTAATGCCCCACTCTTACCAAAGCCAGAGAAAATATGATTAGAAAAGCACTGAGCTCATACATTCTTCCAAGGCCCTGGCTGGATTATATCATGTGTGCTGTGTATAAAGGTGACTACAGCAGAGATGTGATCGGAAAACACTGAGAGAATGAACTTGGTGACACACCTCACAAAATCTGGCCCCTTCAGTTACCTTTTCTCCTTCTCCTAACTGGCAGACTGACTACTTACAAAATCATTTGCAATCTTCCCCTTCCCATTTTAACATCTTTTTTTTCTGAAACCTACCGTGGAGAAATATTTTTGACACTTTCTATAGGTGCCTTTGTGGTGGCTCTTTACTCATGACCAAAGTGACAGGGCTGCAACTTAGACAACCCAGGAAATTACACAGACATACACAATAAAAGATTAATACAATAAATTCCATTGGAAGGAACATCTGGAAATAATTTAGTCCAAGACCTGATTCAAAAGCAGGGTTACCCCTCAAATATGGATTCAGCAACCTCTCCAGTCAAGTTCTAAATATCTCCAGAAGATGGAAAATTCACAATCTTTCTATACAGTCTACCTCTTCCAGAGCCACCACGTATGTGCAGTAGTTTCTCCTTGAGGATGCACATTCCCATCTGACATACTATTTCTTGAGAATCCCTGTATTGGCTTGGCATCATGCTTGTGATCCTCATTAAAATAGCTCTCAGCTCTTGACCATTTGGCCTGCATTAATGCATGAGTTATCGGAAATCAGGAAGAAAAGCTGGACCCAGAATTAGTTGTTTCTGCCTTCAGGCAGGAGGCAATAACATGTTACTGGTTGGATCTTAGGTTTTGGAATTCTTCCATGGGAATCTCACAGCACAGCAGATTCTTTTGGCATCTCACAATCTCAGCCTTCCTGAATCCATGCTCTAGCTTTCTTCTGTCAAATATTTTCTAGAGAAATCTTATTTAAAAAATTTTATATGATTTGAGAACATTACCACATGCATCCTGTTTGCACCATGGCACAACACTTTCTAGCTATACCAAAATGTTCATTATGTCTGTGCATGAAGCAATTATGGCGGATCATGAATTTTGGGTAGATTAGGATTGTCTGTTGAGTGGGATAAAACATGTTTCTACTTTGTAATTTAGGCAGATTGTGCTTTTTTTATCCTGATGAAAAGTATTTATGATAATAGTTGCAGGAAAATGTACAGTGCTTGGGCAACTGAAAGAAGAAGATACAGAAAACCAAACAGAAAGCTGGAGCTTTGAAAGTGACAGCAATATCCCAGTTTCCTTGTTGGAACAGAGCTGGAATTAGTCAATTCTAGACCATGATTTTAGCATGAGCCTAGCATCAGACTGATGACACTGGCATGGAACCTCCACACACTGTGAAATAAAACAATATTCTGGCCAGGATTGTAAATATAGACACTCAGCACACACACATTCAGACCTATCCATGTAGGCAAAACCATGTTTTTTTCTTAGGAACTGAGCACTCAAAATCATCAACTCTAAACACCGCTGCTGGGAGCCATTCAGCATTTTTTTCATACCTATTTATTTATTAGCCTAAATAAAAACATCAGAGCCTAATACTAATCTCCTGATTATGGAAGCTCTTGGCTTGTGCTTGTTTCATTTCACTTGTATCTCAACAAAGAAATACATCAGTGTGACAATTAAAATCTTTATGATTGTTTCAGAACTGGGATACTTTCCAATAATGCGAGAAAACAGTTTGAAAGGCAACCTGCACACAAGATCACGCGTAGGAAACCACTTTCAGCTCCAGAAGAGGCAACGTCTACACGTGTTCAGGTAGAGAAAAATACAGCAGTGTTTTTATTTTCAAAGTGAAGGGAGTGAGGAATGGGAGATTCCTTCCAACCTTCCACAAAATTTTGAAAACCTTTTTTTTTTTTTAGTTTGCAGGAGTCAGCTGAAGAGCAATTGGTGCCAAAGGGAACCAGCTTTATAAATCAGTAATGGCTTGATGCCTTACTCCCATGCAATGGAGTTCAAGCAGAGAATTAGACAGAAGAGTGAATGTCAACTGGAAGTAGGAACCTATCCAAAACATTGCTGGAATTCACTCACTGTTTGCTGCAGCTCCGGCACCTCCATTAAACTGACAAGTGTTCATTGTCTGAAACAGCCCAGGCTGCACAAGTCATTAGATGATGTTGGTTTTATAATATCTTTTTGGAAAAATCCGAATCTCTGTACCAGGTGCATGAAAATATTTTTCCAATTATAGAAAAGAAGGTAACATAACACAAGGAAAAGAGAAAATAAAGAGAGAAGAGTTAGTTTTTCTCCCTATTTTGTCTTTCCATCATCACAACCTTTCTAATATTTCTACGTCTATTTTGAGTAAAAATGGCCTTAAGGTACTTGATTTCACCTACTCATATTCACTGATGTTTTAAAGAGCTTACTGACTGGACTTCCACCCTAAATCTCAGCTCCATGTCCTTTCCTTCTGCAACAACTCTTCCGGCAGAAGCAGCATCTGCTGACAGTGCTCTGACAACCTCCAGCCCCTACCTGACACTTTGCTACCCAGGTGCTGCTAAGCACAAAAGACCTTGACTGAGCTCTCCAGATTTTATCTGAATTAAATCAGCTCATGGCTTCAGGAATTACAGAGACAGACGATGTAACTACACAACCTTTTCCTCTTTGGAAACTATAATAAGAACTTACATAGAAGACTTTAAAGAAAGAATTATCGAAGATCTCAAAATTTTCTCTGAGATAGACAGGTAGCCTGTAGTTAACTCTCAAATCATGTGTGGAAGAAGAAGATACAAGGATCTGGTATAAAGGCAGCTGCATGCTGGATATACAAAGATTTGAATGATTTAGCAAATTTTCTGTAAGATATACCTGCTGTGAGGAGGTTTTGAGGTGCTGTACCTAAAAGGCTCCTTATGATTCTGTCATACCAGTAATCCTCTGTGAAGAGACATGTAGAGCCTATGGCTTTCAAGTGCCAACAAGGTAATGGTTAGAAGTAGTTCTGCCTCAGCACTGAACCCCATAAAATAAACCATGGCAGCACTGTCCTAATGAGTGGTATATTCACCCGATAAAGCCAGATATACCTGACTGGAAACATCCTATGAAGTACCTCTCTCCCCATCCCTCTTATGTTTACAACTGCGCTGCCCTACAGCGGCATTTGGCACATGAAAACCTCAAACTAATTCAAATCATCAAGCAGGGGCTAGAAGGAATAATTTTCTTCCCTTTGCAGAGTTACCCAAGCAGCAAGAAAAACCATCTGGCCCCATTCCAATTCCTGTTCTTGGACAGGTCTCTGGGCCCTCTTTTCTTACTCCTTTCATGTGCACACAGTAGCTAGAATTTGTCACCTTGCAACATGTAATAGTTATCCATTCTCACAACACCCTCCTATGAATGCTTTTCATTTGTTCTTCTACAAACAAATAGATCTATATTGGTCAAAACCAGGGCATTCTTCAACAGCTTTATCTAAAAAATAAAAAAAATAAATAATAAAAAGTGAAGAGTTATGGTTATTAAAATAAGGTGTAGTACTGACTAGCAGATGATCTCTGGCTTTGTTATATTGGGCACTCAGACAGCAGAGAGGCAAAGAAATGAACAATGCTGCAGAGTGTAAAGTCTAATTTGAAGAATAATTATTATCATTATTTTGCAAGACCACATTCCCTCACTTGGGACCTGCATGAGAAGTTTCAGTCTCAAATTAACATTTGGCACTAGCTTAGAATGTAGGGATCTGTAAGGCTCTTGCAAAAGTTTCCAGTTGCAAAAGTAACAGAGCAGAAGAAGGGAGATCTCTGGTTTTCAAATAAAATGTGGAGGACACTAAGGGCCACCGCGTCTCCAAGGAACAAGAAAAATGAGAGCTGTCACTGGAGCAGGGCAAGAGCAAGGGGTGTTTACAGAGTTGATGATAGTTCATATTCCACCTCCAGGCAAGTCTGGCAAAATTCTTTCTAACGTCATTGTAAAACTGCAGTTTCATCCTGCTAAACCTCCCTCCACTTTTCTGTTTGTAAATGGGAAGGACTTCAAATTCAGTTATGCTTCACTTCTGCAAGGGGTCCTGTGTCCAGGCTGGGCAAGTTGTCTTGTGCCACCACCCTTCTCCATCCTGGGCAATGCCACACTGTCACAGGACAACCTCAGAGTGACACCCAAACCCAATGCTGAGCACTTAGGCTGGGGGACATCTAGGCACAGCCGAGAGCACCTTCAAAAGCCTGAACACTCAGCAGTGTAGAGAGCTGCCCAAGGTTATGTGGGGATTAGGGAATCCTACCGGTCGTGGCGGAGAAGTAGAAGACCAGAGAAAGCTGAGCTGGAAGAGGAGACAGCGGTGTAGAGACAAATGAGAAAAAGCAAAGAAGACCACAGCGAGAGAATCCATTAATTATCCAGTTTATTGTTAGGTAGTTTTCCAATGTATTAGAATAGTAACAGAATTTTCATAATTTCAAATGTTTTGATTGGTTGTTACACCAGTTCCCTCCCCAGTTACACTTCCCTATTGGTTAATAAATTCCCGGGTTAGGGTACAGCTACCATTGGCCCCTTGGTCGCCCTTGGCAACGGCACGAAGGCCTTGCCATATGGGGCTGACCACTCCCCTAGTTCCTCCCATCTCCACACCCCTTAGGCGGAGCCCTATTCCCTCGCCCTATTGCGTGCCAGACCCAGTTGTCAATCCCTCAGATCCGCCCCTTTTTCTAGACCCTTCCATCCCGACTCTATAAAAGCTGGTGCTCTGTTCAATAAAGTGTTCGTTGTTGTTGGCTGCAGTCAACTTCACCTACCCTGTGTTTGAGTCTTCCTTTCCCGTCTTCCCTCATTGGGTCTGCGACGCGCAAGGTTAACTGATAGGAGACGTTAAATTCAGGGCAAGACATGAATCTCCCCAGCCCACTCCTTTGTGGAGTAGTCAGTGGTTGAGTTGTCTCTAAGACCTGAAGCACTGAGTTATAACACTGAAGCTGTGTTATAAGCAGTAGAAGTCAGGTTTTGGGTACATTTCAAAATCCTGTCTGTTGTACGTATTCTTTGTGTTTAAAAACAGAGTCCTAAGTGACAGAGACATTTGGGTGAGTCTGATACTTGCAGCGTTTGCAGAGTGCACTGAGTCCCCATCACTGGATTCATTTAAATTGTACTAACACCCTCAAAATAGGAATGCCAGTCCTTGTGCACAGAGGGCTCCTGTCATTTTAAAGTCTGACAAAAAGCAACACCCAAAGAGAACAAGAGAGCAGTCACAAAAAGTAATGCAGTGTGACTTTGTACTGAGGCAGTAGCTCATCTGTATCAACAACAGATAGGAAAAAAGATAAGTGTTGGCCACAGGCATCAGAAGTTACCAAAAACCTCAAAAAAATAATAATGATAGTAATTTTTTTAATTACATCCTTTAGTTGACAAGAGCCACAGCATATATTCACAATTTACATCAATCAGGAAAGATACAAGTTTTAAATAAAATCATTTCGGAAGCCTGGTCTCAGCTGTCATGCTGAGCCCAGCTCAGACCCATGGAAAGGTGGTGTCCAGTAAGTGAGTCGCTTTGGGAAGGCTTGACCTTTGTAGAAGTGTCCATGAGCTTTGACATATCCTTGACACATGTCTACACATCCTCAAAGCACCTGGGTAGAGACAAACATATGGCTCTGAAATCTCCCAGTGACCTCATTATCCGAGGGTCACTGACTGAGGCGGCTCTAGCAACTCCTGTCTGCCTGGGGAGGTTTTAACCCATGACTGCTCATGTGGTCTGAAATGTTGGAGACAAAGGATTCCTCTCAGGCATTTAATTGAAAGCAGTCAAAGGCAGAAGCTTTGCGATTTTCACTTTTTCTGAATGAAGTAGTATGAGTGGGTGAAGCCAAAAAATTCGCAATATAGCTGTTGCAGCACAGACAGTGGGAGAGCAAAACTTGCCACCCCACTGCCTGAGCAGTGAGGCAGTGGGACTCCTGCATTTTCACTCCTTATGGCCCTTTCATCTTTGGCCTTAAACCTCCCTAAGCCAATCATTATCAGCAACTAAGAAAGGACAGAGTAGCATGCTGATGAGAAACCAAAAAACACAGCAGCTCCTGGGAAAAGTGTGTCCAGCGAGGCCAGCTCCCTTCGGAAACCAAAACGGCAGTGGTTCACCTTGGGCAGCTGAGAGCCGATAAGCAGCAGGTGGGGAGGGAGGAGAGCAACCCCCTCCCATGCCCAACACTTGCTGAGAGCTGTTGCCAGAGCTTTTGAAGACAGGAACAGAAATAGGTCCAACTGCAGCAAAATCTGCAGGACACTGAGGTTTGCATGTCAATGCTGAGGCAGAGAGCACACCAGCATGGTAGGCCAAGCCACAGCTGCCAAGGCAATGTCTGGCAGTCACCAGCAACTTGCTTTAATGGAGAAACCTGTAGAAAGGCTGGACAAAACAAAACACAAACCAAAGTCAGGAGCTGTGCTAAATCACATATTCAGGTTTCCGTTGGGTGGTAAAGGTGAGTTCTCACCTTCCTGTAAGCTGCAGAGCAGCCTGCTGACCAGCTCTTACTTCCAGCATCCCTTCTTCATTTCTCCTTCTCCATAGCAGCTAGAGTATTTGATTGCTTTCAAAAATAATATTAGTTTTATATACATATATAAAAATACATACAAATCCAGAGAAAAATCGCTGTAGTGGCCCTCTTTATGGGCTTATCTAGCCCATTAATATCAGTAGTTTCCCCAAAGCTGGGCTTTAGAGGGTAAGTCTCCACTTTTTCAGCACTTTCACTCTGAAATTTGTGTGATGTCTTGCAGTTTGACATTGTTTTCCCCTGAACCTGCTGCACTCTGTGAACTGAATGCTATTGGTATTCATGGACCCGATTTGCCTGTGAGACAGTAAGGCTGCTACAGACCATGGAGAGGTGGTGCCTGGCAGGTGAGGTAGGACAACAGCTGTCAGGGAAGGTCCTCCCCTAAAGCCTGGTTCAGCAGTGGGTCTGAGCAGTGGCAGTAACCTAGAAGTGTTATAAGTGACAAAGAAGGGTCAAAGTGATGCCTCGGGTTTTAGTGTGTATTTTGTAGATTCGTATAGAGTTATATAAGTTGAATAAGTTTTCCTGAGTTTCTCACGTTTTAGGTGCTATTTAGAAGTCACTAAGCATTTTCTCGCACATTTCAGAACTTTATTATCACATTACCAAGGACATGTTGTTTTGAAGGACACCTGGAAGAACTCCAACTGAGACAATAAGATAGCTTGTAGTCAAAACAGGAGAGTCAGCTCAGAGCCCTTTGAGGGGTTCCATGGGGCAGTTCTGAGAAGTTCTGAGCAGGGACATCAGTGGAAATGGTACCTCAGGTTGGCTATAAATATCACACACGTTAATTACTGAAAGTTATAAAAACTGTAACATCTGGCTGGTGCACATGCATGCACATGTTTTTGGTGTGCACCTTGAAAGCTTTCAATAAAAGGGCTATTTTAGCTATCTATCTATCTATCTATCTATCTATCTATCTATCTATCTATCTTTCATCTCTCTCCATTAATGTTGTTTTGAGAGCCTTTTGCAGGAATTTAGGTATCAAAAGAAAGGAAAATGGTCCAGTTATCAGTGTATCTAACTATATCCTGCACAATTTTCTTCTATGTTTCTCTAAGAAAGAATATAATTCTGCAGACAATGAAGAATAGTGCTGCTACCATATCCTGGGCTGACAGTGACATCAGCCCAAGCAAGAGGACATAGTTAAGATATCCCACAAAATTGCCCAAGTTGCTCTACGTCTGGCACAGCCTACAGGTGAATTCATCTCTAAAGTTACAAAGACATTTGCTATTAACCTCAGCCAGGCCAAACTTTTACCCAATATTTTGATTATGAAGTCCTCCTTTACTGCAGTCTTCTGAATATAACATTACTTTATCTTGGCTTCTGGGACACACAAAATCCCATTATAATTAATCTTACTTCTATGATAACTTTGGCTCAAAGGATGCTGTCATAATGACTATGAATATAATTGCCTCACCATGCTGCAAGCTGTAGTAAATCATCAACCACCATAGAAAAGATCAAAGTAGGCTAATTAAACTGTATCCTCAGCTGTCTGCTGCAGACATTTCAAACTACTTTGGCTCCCAGCTGGAAATCAGTGTTTCACAAGAGCTAAAGCAACTCTGAACAAAGACCAAGAAAAATATATACTTATACTTAAACAGCTGTTTGGTCTGTCAAACTGTAATAAAATGCTGAAAAGGCAACTGTAGATAATGAATAATACAGTGAAAAGCATCTATAAGAATCATCAGACTAGTGAGAAACAGGAAATTAAGTACATAAGGTATTGAATGTTTGTTTGACTTCAGTCATGTAGAAACAGCACACCTTAATTTTCTTAATTAGAAAAGTATAAAATGTAGAAGTTCTTGGCAAACCTCTGTGGGTTATCCACGAATACCACTAGTTTTCCAATGAAGGAATGATAGTGTTTGCTAAGAGTATTCACTAATTTTATGACAGCTGGGACTGACAACTAGGGAGCTGATTCTTGATCCCTCCACCTGAAACTAGGAATCAGATAAACTTGAAGAAAACTATCCCTCTCTCCCAAAGACTTCCTAAATTAACAAAATTTTGCAGCATGCTACATAACTTAAGAACAGATAATTCATATTTTTAACTTATTCACAAGGAGACTTGGATTTAAAAAGTGAACTATCTGAATCATAAAATGTATTCCTTATCAATGCAAAACAAATGATGTTTCTAAGGAATTAAGATCAGACACTAAAATGCTCTTCTGGCTTTCCTCTGTGGAGTTGAATCCTAGATGGCCATCACAAACCTGGCCTGTTTCCTACAAGTATTTATTATTCTGAGTGGTATCAATGACTGATGCAGATAAAGCTGCTCTGACTGACTCACCAGAGTTCAGTATAAGGGGTTTTAAGAACTGTTTTTATTTTGCATTTCTTCACAGAAAAATTAAGGCAGTTCACCACTTCATTATTGCAGAAAGAACCATTGCTGAGGTAAGATAGGAATAGTCTTCTACACAGACTCCTGCTATGCTGCAGAAAGATCCATGCTGCTTTTCCCATTCTTAAAAATGTAAGAGAAGCCCCTGTCAGGAATGATGACCTGAAAATGAAGCTAGGGAAAAAAAGGGGAAAATGCATACTTTGAAATAGTGATTAAAAAATTAAATACTTTGGTGAAGAAGGAAATATTTTATTTACAAGAGCAGCCTTGATGCAGCTGGATCATCATTATATGAATTTCTTTTCATACTGCATTTTCTTACCTGCCCAACAGCCTCCATCACCCACAATGACCCACTTCCTCCCCTCTTCTTACTCAGGGAGGCAATGCCGTGGACCTTGCAGGGACTGGTGCAAGAAAAGACAGCCCAGCAGGGGAGCTCAGCTCACAAAGAAAGGAAAAACTGCACGTTTCAGCTACAAAATCTGACAGGACAACAAAGCAGCATTCCTAAATCAATGTATTTCTGGGTTTGTAAATAATCCAAAATACTATTTTTTCTTTTCCTCAAGAATGGAATTCATGAAAAAGTTGTTTTCTAGAAAACACAACTTTAAAAAATTGTGTAAAAAAAATATTTCCATTCCAAAGATAACCCCATCTTTACAGGATTTAATGTGTTTACTCTAAAAATTCTAGAGGAAGGATTCTTCTTCTTGGTCTCATAAGACAACAGCAAAACCAATTAATGACAAGTGGTTATATCTTTTTATTTTATTTATACCATCAAAATATTGCTTTTTGTGTTAAAAGTCAGGAGGATTCAAAATATGTCAAGGACTGCTGTGACACTACACATCCATTTCCATGCCATTAGGCAGGACCAGAAAACCCAGGGAAAAGTTGCTGTCATCAGCTGATCTCAACTCTCTTAAAAATCCCTCCAGAGCTTCACCCTTACCCTTCAGAGATGTGTGCTGGCACAGGCTCCTGAGTGACAAGTACATGTACTCACAAAGTAGGGCAAGAAGGAGGAATAAAGCACATTGCAGGGAGATGGGTTTTGCAGGTGATCTCTGGTCCCCAGCATGGCAATCTACATAACAGGAGAAGCAAAAACAGAAAAGAAGGTGTTATCATTGTAATCACAACTATTTCCCACAGAGGTAGGAAAATGGATATCTAAAGGCAAGTAATAGATTGGGATCATTTTTGTTACTGTTTAGTGGGGTTATTAGGCCCACACGAGCATCTCAGTGTGGCTCAGCCCAAATCCTATTTTACTGTTATTAGAAAAAATGAAATTAGAAAGGTGAAAAGTAGTGCTCAGTCCAAATTAGAGAATTGTTTTCCCCTAAGGCTCTTTTACTCCTTTTATTAACCCTTTTCTATATATGTTTATTTTGAAATGGAAATGCTGTCTAAAAATTACAAGTTCAAAAATTAAATTTTCCACACATGAAAAGGAACCTTGGTACCATTTTCCGTGACCATTTCCTTTTGCATATTCCCACTTTTGACAGAAATTCTTTGCCACATCCAAACCACCCTGTTGGCTTCAATCCTCAAGGTAGAGGTTTCTCTGGCCGCACCATAGGCAACTCAGAAAGCAGGCATCTGCATCTCTGTAAGTCTCAAACCAGCAGAAAAGTATGAAGTACGTTGGCTAAATCCCACCCCAGAAGCACCTATTTCTCCCACTGACCGAAAAGGGCCTCTAAAAAACTAGTTCTGCTGGCTCCCTCCAAAATGCCAATGTTTCGAGGTAGGTGGGTTAAATACCATCACTTTAGCCTGTCCTTTCTGCAGAATTTGTGTGTCAGCACCAAGAGGAGTAGCTTAGCTACACTGTAGCGCCTTGGAGCAGTGAGTGTTACATACAGCCTTTGTGGTCTGGCTTATTTCAGGTTTCTTTCCACTCCAGCCACATAGACCCCTTTAGTTCAGCTCTAGTTATTCCAGTTTTGGCCATGAAATAAAAGCACCCCTTAAGTGGCTCTTTGCTCTTTTCACAGCATTACTATTTAGAGCTATGATTATTAACTATTTGGAAGAAATATTCAAGGCACAGATATTCAAGGCTGAGTACAATACCCAAGGCTGTTAGATAGGAAACATATTCCCAGTTTTTGGTACAACAAAATACCCTTCTTTTTTAACTGATTAAAACAACATCTACGTGTTTTTCCAAGCAGAGTAACTTCAGTATCCTAGAAGTAATAGACAAAAATATTCATGTTATCTACATGTGAGTAAAGTCTATCCATCGGTTCTCACCTTTCTATCCTTGTGTCCCTGTCTCTGTATTTTCTGTGGGACATGTATGGGGCAGTTGGACCTGGGATGGTGACAAGAGGAAGCCAGGTGGAAATGGAGGAGTAATGCCTGGGGCCATAAGGAGTATCAGAGTACAAGAAATGTCCTTTTGAGTCCAGTGCTTTGCCTGCAGCAGCGGTAGAAGATGGTGCTAGGAATAGCTCTAGATACTTTCTGCAGGCCACTGCCCTTGAACTCTAGCAGTGTCCAAGGTCTCTGGATTAGACGCAATGGCAGATACAACCCTGACCACTCCCTTTACCATCCCCTTTGTCCATTAACCCATATAAGCCTTTTCTGTGCTTATATGGGCTCTATATGCTCTCCACTGGCAGCATATTCCAAACATTCATTACACAACCTGTAAAATTTGCCTCCTTATATTTGTTGTAGATCAGATTAATCACACACCAGAAATGTTTCTTTCTCTCCACTGACTTGAGAGGGTACTTGCATGCATTGTCCCAGTGATTAAGGAAAGTGAGTCAGTGTCCATTTCTTAAAGAAGTTTCTTAAGCTTGTGATTGCATACAATAATATTTTTAATTGTTTCTCTTTGATTACTAATTATAGTAAAAAACCCAACATTTCCTACATGTGTATGTATAGACCTATGTAGGAAAACATGTTCTTCCTCTTTGTGTTTCTACCAGAGCTTATATAAGAAATGTTGTTCTTCCTACATCAGGGATATTCATAAAAATTAAGTCCAGTTTTTGTGCATATGACATTTTCCTTCAGCTTCCCTTCTCCCACTCCACATATCTCAATTAAATTTTTCAGAACTTCTTATGGAGATTGCTAGCAATAATCTCTGGAAGTGCATGGGTGACTGTGGTGGTTCAGCTTGGGCTGACTTTCAGGTGCCACCCAGCTGCTCTTTCACTCTCCCTACTCAGCAGGGCAGAGGAATATTTAAAGATTAAAAAACTTATGCTTTGAGATAGGGACAGCAAAATCATTTACCAATTACTCTCATATAAAAAAACAGAGACAATTTGGAGAAAAATATCTTCATTCATTGCCAGTTGAAAAATAGAGTAGGATAGTGAGAAACAAAAGCAAAGCTAAAACCACTTTTCCCCTCACTCCTTTCAGACTCAACTTCACTCCTTCATTCCCAGGTCTTCTGCTTCATCCTAAAAATGGCTCTATCAGCAGTCCGAGAAAGCACTTGACTGCATTTCAGTTAATGTTTTTCGCATTTCAAATCCATAAATCTCATATATTCCACTTCAGTACAGTTCTTGACAGTTTCACTCATGCTGAGTAGCACTTTCCCTCAGATACATTAACAGGCCTGCTTGAGTAAGCTCTTTATGAGTGGTGAGAAGAGTTAGAGGAGACCTGCTGGCTTTTAAACTGAGGCTTCAACTCAGAGAAAAACCGTAAATACAGTTTTGAACAGTCACACTCTCCTCCCCAGCTCAAAAAATGCTACTACAGCTGGGGGGGAGAAAAAAAAGGTAAAAAAAATGGAAAAAAAAAAAGGCAGAATCCTACAGTTTGAAGACAAGATTGCCTTTAACCTCTTAATGGACTGCAGCTTGAGGTCTGTCAGTATCATCACACACACATCCTCATTATCCACCACAAAAGATCATGAAGAGAATGGGGGAGAGAATTGATTTCCTGTCTGTGGAGTGGCAGCTCCAACACAAGTCAGTGTTATCTGGAGGACTAAAGTGGAGCAGGGCACTTTAGGATAAAGGCTTATGCTTTATCTGCTCACATAAATACCTTCAGATAAAAGAAATTGGATTTAAATAACATTCCAACTGTGACACAACTGACAGGAGTCATGGAGTGCCCAAGATAAGGCCACATCCTTTACCCTCTTGCAATAAAAAGGAGAGAAAAGGCCCTGTTCTAGTTAAGACTGATATGTCAGCTTCATCTGTAAGTTATCTATCATTCCGTCAGCCTTATGTCTGGATCCACATGGACATGTGAAGGCAGGAGGTAGATTCACTGGAAGAATCATGATTCAACACCATAGCATTTTGTTGAACACCAGCTCTTCTTTCAAAGATGTAGATACTAGTTCAGGAAGATATCTTGGCAAGCCCTTCAGATACACTGCTCCATGCAGACTTTGTGAAACCATGCTCACCACCTCTGAGTTTTGCCTAGAGGGAGAGGCTCTTCTTCTTCAGGCCCCTTCAGTTGCCTCTCTGGCAGCATGGTTGCATTCCTCTTCCCACTGCCCACTTCACTTGGACATCTCTGTGTGAGACCAGCTCCTGTTGGCAAAATTCCCATCTGGCTTTACTTGAGATTTTTTGTCCTAAAGAGAAGGAACAGATCTCCAGTTCTTACCCCTGCTTCATCTGGAAAATGTCAAATTGTCATTTGCTGAGAATTTGCACAAGGGAAGATTTTATTAAGCTGAAATGAGAAAAAGGAAGAACACATCAATTTGTTCCCAAAACTTACCACGGGTATTGGCTGGATGTTGTGAAATTCTGCCAGCCTTGACTTCATAGAATAAGAAAGGAAAACTCAAAAGTTGTAGCAGGTAGGAGTAACTTTAAAAACCCGAGGGTAGAAAGGACACTACTTTGAAAATGCTTTTATGAACAAATACCAAGGATTCAGACAGCCAGAGGGGAGACAAATTGCCTTACATAGTGTAGTACATACATATCAAACTAATTCTGTACAAACAGGCATCTGACTTAGATATGATCATGTCATAAGTCATTTTCAGAAGTTCATGTAGCTTGTCCCTGACAGCTCTCCAGGCAAAGACTGATTCAGCAGAGCATCTGAGCACACGCATAACTCTTAGCAGGTGTCTGGTCCTGTTGAAAAGTGTATGGCTAAATTGCTTTAATGAATTGAAATTCAGTAACTGCGTGAAATAAGGGGGGAATGCTCATAACCAGTGAGCAGTACAGCAAATAAACCCTGAAACAACCCAGACAATTTGTCAGAGTTCTCTTGTATTTGAAAGGTAACATTAAAGGCATAAACTTTATCACTGCAAGATAAATGCTCCATTTCTAAGGCTACATCCTGACCCTGTCAAGTCAACATGAAAAATGGGTGCAGACAAAAATTAAAACAGCAGGAGGGACTTGATACAAATTGTGATTGTATAATATCTCAACTAAATACTTTGTGACTCAGAGTTACCGCTGTTTCACAACATTAACAAAGGTTCCACTCAAGCATTTTTAAAATAAAAGCATTCATGTTTTTTCCTTTTATCAGTGGGAAAGAAACTAGGCCAAATCATGAAGATAACATTCCATTTAAATGTGGAGTTTTTTGCCTGAAACATGAAAAATAGCAAACCCTTGCACAACAGATAGATTATGGACAGTCCAGCTTCTTACAGTGCCTAGCACCTGAAGTCCATGACCTTCTAGAGGTCAGAAGATACACCTGATATATAAATTTTAAATACAATTATAAATAATATCAACACACATGTTTGTTAAGGTGTCATCCTACTGACTACAGTGTGTTGATAAACATCTTACAGCCACTTTGGTATCGACTGAAATAAGTAAACACAAGTTTGCAATGGGAATAGACAAAGTTATAGAAAATATTTCTGTAAAGTGATACTAAAGGGACTAGCCAGGATATTAAAAGGACTAGGCTTACATGCTTTCCAGTGAACCATCTCCTCCGCTGCTGCTGGATATTCAATAAATACTAGACTAGAATGACTTTTGGTCTAAACAGTATGGTGTTTCTTACATTATCATTTATAACTATTCATGGTTAATTAATATGAACAAAACAATTCCATGCTGCCAAAACCTCTGTCTTGAAAAGTTTGTCTATCCCCTGGTCGGGAAAGGCGGCAGCATGCACACTCACACACTGTGGCATCTAAAATTTCAATAGCAGTTTTGTAAACACTTCAACATGTGAAGACCCCTGAAAGGGTCTCCAGTGTTGATGCAGACCCTTTCAACATTTCACATACCTGCTGAGTTTTCTGGCATATATAGCTGTTATCCTAAGTCTTCTCTTGCAGACCTCTCAGGACCAATCTACAGATTACCATGTGCCTCAGTTTGAAAAACAGCATATCTTGGGAGAATGAGGGCAAGTTGCATTTCAAGAGTAAGACATCTGAATACAGATACCTACTTGTGAGCCAGCAATTCCATTATAGTCACTGGAGATACAGTTATCAGTTCAGTTGCCTAAGCACTGGGGTTGTCTTCCATCAAATGTGCCTATACCTAGGTCCATGTGGACTTGGAGGCTCAACACAAAATTTATAGGAGACCCAGACCCATACTCGCTTGGAGCAACAGATGGAGACCAGAAAAAGTCAGGATGCCTGAGGGCATCTCAAACAATACTGAGTGCCTAAAACAGCCTCCATCTCACAAATGCACTTTACTTAGGCAGCATAAAATGGTAAATAAAATGGGGCACTGAACCCTGGAAGAAGATAACACCTATATAGGAGCAGATTGCCTGTGTATATAGAAGAGTGGATGCATATTTATCAATACCGTTTAATCAGTCTGGTTGATTGCACTGAGCATACTGCACCTTTATTTTTAGTTTGTGCTTCCATTATGGCGATAAGCTGCCACTGCACAGCAGTTCCTCTTTCAAGTTAAACACAATTTGGTTACAGCCAAATATTTCAGGATAATTTCAGTACAAGATTTAGTGCCAGATTCTGTCATAGGAGATCAAGCCTAAATCCACAATATATGACTCAAGGCCCAGCCCTTAGCACATGAAGACTCCTTCAGAGTATGATCAGGTTAGCAAAGACTGTAGCTCTTCACAGCCTTGTCCTTTTGTGTTGACTCCATTGACTGCGGCTGTGTGGTGGAAGGCTCAGCTGTCCTGATGGTTTATTGCACTTCTCTGTTTCCATTAGCTGCTTCACAGAGAAACAACTTGGTCTAACACAGCAATAGCTTTTGTTTTACATCCATATTCAGCTGTAGAAATATTGTCTGTGGAAAACAAAAGAGGGTTTTCTGTCAAAGAGGATGAACACTGCACACTATGTTCCAGCATCTTTAAAATAGGTCACAATTTCTGAGGGTCTCCAACTCTTCTCTTTCATGGCATTGTTCCATGGGAAGAGAAACAGAGGAAAGATTGACCTTGCAAGGTTCCAAATGCAAGAGTGTTTGTAGAAAAGGAGCAGTTGCTTATTATGACTTTCCTGATCTGTCAGAGAAGAGCACATACTCAGAACTAGAGAAGTCTAGCCAGGCAATAAATATGGAGTGAAAAAATACATTAACACACTCACTTACCACACAGAATGTCACATAAATCACATGGAATGCTGTTCTCTCTGGCTGAACTGTAACTGAGTGTGTGAGTTTAGCTTTCTAGTCATCAAGACTGTTTGCATGTCTAAGGGTCTGCTAAGAGCTGACATGTGAGGTTGACCTCTTTTCTATACAGATCTCTGCTGAGGCCATATTTTTACTCAGTGCCAGGCAGAGGGTTGCAGACAAGACACACTTAAATGCTGAGCTCTCATTTTCACATTATACCTTTTTTCTTGGGTTACTTCCTATATGATAATTTATGAAGGTTGAAAATAATTATTTATTCTTTCTGTATAGACTCTGGAAACATTGCTTCTTTCTGACTTTACATGGAAGTAAGAACTGGTGGGGTTAAGAAAGTGAACAAGGTTCCCTTGTTGGTGCTTGATAGTGACAGCAACCACCAAGAAGCATTACATACACTGAAAAGTCTAATCTGAAATTTCAAGGCATTATTGTCTGACTTGCCTTCTGATTGTGGCTTCAGGCAGAATCTTTATTTCATTCACAATTGCAATTATTTTTTGGTTTGCATTCTCCTTTTTTTCTCCACTAAACTAAGACCTTCTGTTTGTTCTTTCTTTGAACAGAGGAGAGTGTTTGAAGCTACTTTTTCCAGACCACTCTACTATAGCTTTATGTCCTCTCTGTGAAGCACCCTTGTGGTAGATGAATAGACACTTTCCATCTTATGAAGTAAAGTGTCCTTAAAAACTGAAATCAGAAAACTCTTTCTACTAGTGTCAAGGAGCCATGAAATCACTCTCAAAAGTATATCACTGATGTACATGGGCATTACAAATGAAAATTAGTGTCCTAGAGCTTCTGCTTGTTCTAAGAATATTAACCTTCCCTCCAATGTGGTTAAATCCTACTAAGCCACCAACACCATCTGCCACATGCATTTTGTTTTCTGACTTCTCAAAGGAGAAATTTGGAAAAAAAGTCATGAGGAATTAAGTTCTTTCTTCTATTCAATCCAAGCATAAAAGACAAAGAAAAGCAATAGAACTATGAGTAAGATGAGACTAAATTTGCTTTAGTGACCTTTTTCCTCAGGGCAAAGGGAAGTTGAGAGGAAAAGGAGCTCTGGCAATTCATTTTCGCTTGCACTCTGCTCTGGAAGCCCTTAATTATACATAAACTGAATTTCTGGGGGTGCTACAGAGGTGTGCTGTTAAGAGCACAAAGACACACCTAGAACAAAAAGCATAGGCCACCATTTCCCATTCAGAATCATGCAGCCTCTGCTTTCTGATGTTCTGCATCTCCAGCCTACACCAATGCATTTCCTGTTTGCATTCCCAAAGCATAGTCCTACTCTTTTTACACATAAATTACACTGGGGTGAGTTATTATTGCACAGATGAATAAGTCTTCCAAGAATATGTCTTTTTATAAAAAATCATAGTGACTATATTGTGGTACATGCCTAATGCCATGCTATTTAGTGATAGACCATAATCCTCATTCCAAATCATTATGGTCTATCATATCAATAGAGCTTTAAAACCCCAGGAACAGAGAGACCACAGTGGTTTCCCTGCAGCCAGTCTGTAGTACTGCAAAACACAGCTGTTACATGGAGACAACTTCAGGCCAGATATTCACAGTTGCTGAATTTTTTTTTTAACAAATCACTCAAAAAAATATAGTAGGCATCCTTGTGAAAGTATAACTGCATATTTTTATATAAACACTGCATTAGTCTACCTCATAAAATAATGGGATTTCAGACTCATTAAATTCAAGGGATCTCTTGCAGCAATTTTTGGCCATAGACATCCAAATTACATTAGATTGCAGTGTCCCTTGCTAGTCAAAAATTTGGATGCAAATTTTGATGTTTGGCAAGATTTCATGGCATAGCTTTATAAAATATTGTAAGTGCTTGCTTATTCTAATTGATGGCGATAGCCTTAATTTTGCAAGGCAAAACTGCCCAGCATGCAATCATTGGAAAAGTGAGTTTGACAATTTACATGCCACCTACACTTTAAAAACAGAAATGTAATGAATAAATCTGATAATTGATCACTATACCCAGATGTTTGGATCAGTAAAATCAAATTCTGAAATTCATAGATTTTTCTCACAGAAGTCACAACAATACCTCACTGCTACAATACATCAAAGAGTAACACAACTTATTAGCTTGAGCACACCTGTACATGTGTGTTAATATATGCAACCCTGAAGGCTTAAATTCACCTTGACCATTGACCCATCAGTAACAGAACATACAGAATTTAAGACCTCTTTTTCCCTAGGAAAGTCATTGTTGTTACACTTCAACTGCTTGTTAAGCAAGTGTCATGTACCACTACATCCTAGTACTTCAAGGTTTCTTCTACCTCCTAATCATTTGTCCATATTCCTGGTGACTACAGTCCTTGTGATTGTGCCAGAAGCATGTCTTGTGGTGAGGCACCCTGGCTAGGCTTTGTTTGGAAAAGAAATTTATTTCCTTATTTTACAGCCTTATGCATCATTCTTCATTTTACAAGCAGGGTGGAGGCCCCCATGAAGATGAGATGGGCATCTCAGGAGGCTTTCCAAATGAGCAGTGTTTGCAAATAAATAAATCACCCTGGAGCTTGGAGGTTTGCTTTACAAATACACGAGTGCACACACACAGGCTCACGGTTCCTCCTTCCATCTAAGGCTTTCTTTGTTCTCCATCATTTCTTGGGGAGTGCAGTGTATCTATTCAGTTCCTAGCCAGGCTTTTCACCCACTAAATCACTGGAAATTGTTTTCTCTCGACCTTTGGGAACCTCACAAAAAGTGCCTCCTTCCTTTATTTTCTTAGTAGGTTTAGTGGAGCTGTTCCCAATCAAAGACAAGAGCATGTGGTAACAAAATAGAAATCAAAAAAGGCAACATTCACCATTAAAAAATGCAGCATTTACTGTCATTACAAAACAAAACCTGTCAGTATGCTCTTGCTCAATGTGTTAATTTAGGCCTGTTTCCCTAAACTTGGCTCTTCCATATCTACATACTTAGAAAAATGGCAGTGAGCTCCCAAGTTCCCCAAAGGAAAGCCCCACACACATGTAGAAGTTTCTTTCCACATGGGCTGCATAACTCGGGCACCACGGCCCAATTCCCTGGCAGGTATATTGAGCTCTTCCTGAGCGTGACAGAGGTGCTGGACCCTGAGCTAAAGCTTGTCTGACAGCAGACTAGACTATGGATAAGGGTCTATAATATCCAAAAAGAAGAAAATGTTTCTTATTTCCTATAAAGCAATTGCTTCAGGGCGCCTAAGGAAGCCAGCAAGCACCAGGTTTAAAATAAACCCAAAGAAATCACCTTTTATCTGGAGCACAAGCACAGTGTGCAATTCCTTCCAAAGAGCCTGTGGAGCCTAACAGCACTAACTGGATCCTCAAAAGAAACTCTTCAAGCTTCCTGTCCATGACTGCCATGACTGTTCACTTCCTGTCCATGACTTTCCTATCCATGACTGCTAAAACCCATCCTTTCTTGGATGGGAAAAACCCCAAACTGCTGGCTGTGAGAAGTGGAGAGGATAAACCATGGAAAGAATCACATAAAAGAACAGTCAGGGACTTAGTTTCTCTACTGCAGCAACTGTTTCTGTCATTAGTGGTGGTGGGAGATACATGTTCCATGTTATTTTAAATCATTTTACTGCCAGCAAAATCCCAAAACTTTAAAATCAAGTTATGACTGGTAAATAGAGGTAAAGTTTCAGTTACCCAGGTCTTAAGTTTTTTAACAGAGTAATTCTACTTCAGTTGTGAAATCCCTAAAAAAAACACAGAACAGTAATCTTCAACAGAACAATTTATTATATCAAAAACAATATTAGAAGTTTATTTATGTATGTATATGCTCTTTTCCCCAAAGATTTTAGAACCAAAATGTTCTTTTTCTTAGCTGTTTTTACTGAAAGAGTAATACCTAACATTTTGTTAAGTTTGTTAGATTAATAAAGACCTCCAAGAAAAAAAATAACATCAATAAGAAGAAAAAAACTGTTAATTTTTTGGTTCAGGAACTTTTTTCCTCCTGATTGTATTTCTTGCTCTAATAAAGGTTTTTGCACTGGCTAACTTACCAAAATTCCTGTCTTCATTTTCATACTTTATGTTGTTTGGTGATCATGTGCTTTCCATTTCCTGAAGTATGATTAATGAGTGAAAAGTATTGCTTTCATACTACAGCATACATCATTCGAACCACAAAAATATAAAAATATCGCTGACCAAGATCTCAGACAAATTCTGCAGTTAATCAGCCTCTCCCTGCCTTGGAGGTGGGCCCAAACCAAAATCACAGTTTCAGATAATATGAGACTCTTGGAAACTTGTGATGCAGAGTTAAGCACCAATATTTAATTCCATTTCTAATTATAACAGCCTGGATTTATAATGCAGATGTAGTGTCTATCTCACATCCATGCTGTGTAGAGCCAATGGCAAAACTACCACTGACTCCATCAGGATCCAGGATCATCTTCAGAATGGAATCAACAGAAATAATTATACATTTGTGCTTATTTTCATTTAAGTGAAAATCTGCTCTCCTTGGATCATTGCAAATCTTTTCTGTTTCCTTGCAGAGTAAGAGATTTTTAATACCTAGTAAATCCTATAGTTCTTAATCCACAAATAATAGTAATATTAAAAATCTATTTCTTCCTTTTACCTCAGTAATATTTTCCTTCTCTATTTCAACTTCTGCATGAGGCTTGTTTCACTTTTTCTGAGCTCTACAACATCCCTTGACATTTACTGTCACAAACAAGTTCCACAGCAAGCTGCATGGGTAGGACCATCCTTATAGCCATGCAGTCATCCCCACATTGATTTTGTTAGTCTGCTGTAGCTACATGGCTTTAGGGAAAGCAGAAAGTCTTCTGAGCTCAGACAAAGCTTCAGATGCACTTAGTTGTTAACTCTCCGTGCCCACATTTATTTTAGTCCATACCCCAATGTCTGGGAAATGAGTGTATCACACCATGGAATTCCCATTCTCTTTCCTGGCTTCTCAGTCTTTACACTATCCCAAAAATAAGTAGATTTTACCCATTCTTTTAAGAAGCCCACAGTTTATATGGAAAATATACATCATTTTCCAGTATGAAAATGTCCCAGCACACAAGCCAACAAATGTACATCTTGAAGCCTTAAAGGATTAAATCTGTTTTGGCAGTTACTGTAAATACAAAGGAATTCCACAAAATTTATAACCACGATGCAGTTTAACAAGTCCTCAGGTTAATATCATGTTCTTTCCTTTCAATTCCGGCTGTGTGATCCTTTTAAGAGGGATGAATGATCTTCAAAAATTCTGTAGTAAAATTTAGATTGTCCACAAAGCAAGTGGTAAGCATGGCATTAACCATCTGTAGTGGATCTTTAGTGTTTCTAAATGCACATGTGCTTTCTTATACTTCCAAAGGTACAAGCTTTATAAAGTGACTAAACTGAATGGGAAGAAGAAGCCTAGATCCATGAACATTGAGTTCATAACTAGCTGCTGAAAACTGAGTTGGAGAGTTTGTAAAATATCAGTGGAAGGATTTTTGTACTTGAAGTTTGAAAAGCCTTCACGAAATTACAACAACTTTGCTAATAATTTTCACATTTTGGATATTGAGGTTAGGAAGAATGTATCTGACCTAAAATTCACATGTATGAATTCTGCAAGAAACTGCAAAAGGAAGAAGAGGCTTTGCTTCAAACAGCTCATAGAAAGTGGACTGAATTGAGTAGAATAATAATGATATGATATATCAGAATTTCACAGTCTTGAGTAGGGAAATAGCATCTTTCCATTAGGGAAATTGGCGTTCTGTAAAGACCCTCCTGACACTGTGGTTTAAAACTCCGCTCCTGTAAACCCACCATGTGTCCAGTGTTACAGCAGTAATAGTGTGGGAAAGGTTCAAAACCAAAGACACTGTGAGAGAAGAAAGAGACTTAGTGCTGATGAGACCAAATTAGTGGCTGATGTTCCATAGGGAAAATCCATTTTGGCATGTGCCATTGTAATAGCCAGTCAGGTCAGCAGTGAATTTATGGCAAATTTTAAAGACATCTAACATACTGGCCAAGTATTGGAGCACAGAGGTATGCACCTAAATTCAAAATATAATTATTTTGGAAAAAACAGTTGAAAAAATTCCCCAATAGTTATAACAGCTTGTCTCAGCATTTCCTAACTAACCTTTTAGAAACTTTTATTGTTGAATATTGTTTTAATTCCAGAAACAGCCTAAATTTTTTTCACCATTTTTTGAAGAAGGGAAAAACCAGGAGGTCTTTTGTATCTTTCATATTTGCCATACTCCATATGTTTATCTAAAAAAAAATACAAACAAACCCTAAAAAAGTATGAGCACAGCAAAGAGAATAGAAAAAAAATCTGATTTTCATAATCACCCAACAAAATTCAGTCATTCACACATTTCAGTCAATAGCAAGGTTATTACTTAAGGACGTAGTTCATCCAGACTCAGATGTCAATGCCTAAACAGAAGTGTAGCGGTGGTCCTAAGTAATTTTAATTGGGATCATTCAATTTTTAGTATTATGCACACAGTGAAGAAATCTTCTGTAAAAGAAAAAATATTTAGAAAATATAATTAGGTTTAGGAAACTGAGTTCCCTTAGTTTTTAAAAGTATTGATTTTAGCAAAGGTACCATCCATCTTAATTAATACAGGTTGGAAATATTCCACTCCTTCCAGGTATATCACAGCAGGGAAGAAAAAACAAACAAATGCTGACCACCTCAGGCATTTTCTCAAATTGGAAAGAAAAGGGAGACATTGCAAACTCAGGAAATTGTAAGATTTCACATTACAAGTACAGCTTTAAATTTGTCTCCTAGTGCCTATATCTCACCAAATAGCTTTTGGTTTTAGATCATTCTAAGTTCAACATCAACTCGTACAGAATAGAATTGCTTTTAAAACTTTGCATAATGTTAATTTGTTTTCAAAAACACTATCAAATAACAACTTCTAATTCAGCTTCAGTGGTTAGACTAGCCAACTTTTTTATTTTTTTCAACCAATTCAAACAATAATTTTGCTAGAATTACACAGATTGATTGCTCTGGTGCAATGAATGGGCTTTTTCACCATAAGCAAAGGCTCTTGTGCAGTACTTTCATGCCAGGTTTTGTGAATGGTTCTGATATGGCATTTTTGTGGGGCACGCACAAGAAAATTTTTATTTGAGCATGAAGGGGACACTTCAAAACCAGTTGAAGAAGTTCATTCAAATGCTCCAAAACCATACCATTTGGCCAACATTTGATGTGTATTCCCATTGCAACACTGTTAGAAAGGCACAAGCTATTCAAGGTAGAATATGCCTTTACCAAGATCCTTGCAAGAGGATGAAATGGTATCTTACTTTCCTTCATTGTCTTTCTAGCCACCTGAACTTGTGGAGGACAAAGGACAATGAGTTTGAGGAAAAAGTATTAGCCCTCTGTCTTTTTCTGTTTGGTACAACAAAGCAGCAAAAATATCTCTGTGTCTGAACTCTCCTTTCAGGCAACATTTTATAACTGTCTTTAGCACTAGCCTAATGTCTGTAAGAAAACCTGTTCTTCTGCATCATGTGGGTTATACCTATCTGGGGTAAATGGGAGGGGAAATTTACTCCTCTGTCCTGTCTTCTCTCTTTTCTCTCTCATTTTTTCAGGTCATTTTTGTAGCTCCTATTGAGTTCTCCTAGCCCTGAGATGCCTCATTGCTTCCATCTGTGACTTTGTGCAGCAGCTCTGGAGGCATGCAGGTTATCCAAAGGTTGTCTGTGGGTGCAGGTTATTTGATAATTTTTCAATTGTAGGCCTTTTAGAAGAGGAGAAATTATCTCAGGGCTGGATCATCTGCAGTGTCTGATCCACACCCAGGTGAAGTCAAGAACCTTTGACTTACTGTCTGATGGCTGCAGCTCTCCAAAATACTTTTATTTGCCGCCCTGTTAGTTCAGTTGTTAGTTCATGCCAATGCTGCATCTTTGACGCATGCATAGTGATTGTCTCCAGGTCGGAAAACAGTGGATTTGGGAATTAAAGCCATGAGTGTACAAGAGATATGAGCATAGGAAGAAATATGGTCCCTGCTGCACATGCTTCCCCTCTTCTTTTTAAGAGCTCATGAAGTACACCACTAAGAGCAATGATGGAGCAGACAACATTCCCTTGGGTACAGCCCAGTACCCTCACTGTGGTAAACTGTGACACCTGCCAAATACTAAGTGAGCAACCATGTCAAAGTTTGAGAAACAGCAGCCTCCCTCTCCCAATGGCCTAATTTAGCTCCTGGCTACTTTAAAAGTCACAAGAGGAGAAGGAGGAGTCTCCCTCTTGAACAAAAGCGCTGCAAATATCATTACTAAACAGTCTCTAAAATAATGTTGTTTTTTCTTTCTTGTGATGGCCAGCTTGGATGCCTGGTCAACTTCTCTTCCCTTCAGCTTAGATTTCAAAAGAAAACAGGGCAACTCTCTTTGAACCAAGAGGGTAAGGATCTACACGGTTGTCATTTAATCAGTACAACTGGAAAGGGGCATTCCAACAGTAGTTTAGGTGTGTAAATAAATATAAAGAGAGATACAGAAAGAACCATGTTGATTAGTTCTGCCTTTACTTAATCCCATCCTTGATGACTGTCTCCACCAGCCTAGGGACAGGGGTGGTTCATAAGGGGCTGCTGTGTGATCCCACAGGGAGCTTTCTCACACTGACTTATGCAGCGCTTTTCAGTCATCTGACAATCCATTTGCAAAGGAAAGCCTCCCCCTCTCCTTTCTTCCCTCCCTCCGTGTTCTCACCCCAGGACCTCCTGCTGTGCTGGAGCAACCCATCACTGGTCACTTCTATGCATTGTCTGAAGGCCCCTCACCATCTGGACCACCTAGGAGAAAATGTTTTCTCAAAGAGGGGAAGATTAAGGAACAGGGATTTACACCTCAGTCCCCAAGGTAATTACCAGATGGCAAATGGCTTGTTTTCACTTGATGAATCAGAGCAACTGAATCAGGCCTACCAAAGTAGCTCGAATTTCGTTCCCAACCAATCTTTTTACTTTAGAAGCTGAAGAGCTTGTTTCCCACCCTTTAGATAAGGATTTTAAGGTAAAGCTAACATTAAAGCAAAAGCCTGTCATTACGTATTGGATTTCAGTGTTCCCGGACCCCAGCCATACCATTTCTCACAACATCTTAACTGTTTGCTGACCACTGGTGGGTCTTGCCAAGATCTCACGGCGAGAGTTTACTCAACAGAGTAAGCAAAGTAAAATAAGGCCATGTCTCCCAGGGATTCAGAAGGAGACTATAAACCTGAGGACTGTCATCAGTCTTTCACTTCAAACATTCTATTATGGTAAGAAAGATGAAATTAAAGCAGTTGCCTTTTGAGGAATTAAATCTTTGCTTTTTTTTTTTTTTTTACCTTTCTTATAAATAGATACTCCCAGTCTTAAATTGAAGTAATATGATATTTAAATAGCATCTTCCAAAATGCTAAAGCCAACTAAACTATAAATTTAATACCTACCTTGGCATTCCTAATGCTCCTAAATCTTCTGCTGACTTTCTATATATCAGCAGGGTTTGTTGGGTTTTTTTCTTAATTTCTATTCAAAGAGTTTTCTGAAATCAACAACAAATGCAGGCAATCAGCAATAGAAATGGACTGGGACCCTCTTTAGTTTCACTTTGAGAAGTATCCTTATTAACTTGCTCTAGCAATTGCCATAGCTGTTTACCCAGTTGTCCTATGGCCTTCTCTCATTCATTAACTTGCCTCATAGATATGGAAAAATGAGAGTATATCGCGCATTTCTTCTTTTACTCTGCCTTACAGGGCTCATTTTCTCTCTTTGATGGATTTTGTTTCTATCAATGGTTCAGATGTTTCTGTTTTAATTCCCATATTTCAGATTTTCTTCTTCCATGTGTTGGAAGGTTCTTATCACCCTATCTACTCCCCTGGAAGTTTATGTTATGCTCAAAAGGAACATTTTATACTGAATGAAAATACTGCCCTTAATATCCATTTTTAAGCACAGCTCTGCCTATGGAACAATTATTTTTAATCAAGAGTAGTCTCTAAATCCAAAGGCTAATTGAAAAAGGCCTTTTTGACTCTGGCCTTGAAATAAGCTTTTATTTCTATTATATGGTCTCAAAGTAATCTCAAAGGAATACTGAAAATTTTTCCAAGCATCCATGGATAAAATTAGGAAAGGTTAAGCCCAAATGAAATCCAATATGGCAAAGAAAGTTAAACACAACAAGAGGTTCATAGGTAGCAAAAGAAGACTAAAGAAACCATGGGGTCACCACTGAACAAAATGCTGGACTTGCTTACACAGGACATAGAAAAGGTGGAAGTACTGAATGCCTTCTTTGTGTTAGTCTTTACTAGTAAGAATCCCAGGTCCTAGAAACCAGGACCAAGGCTGGAGCAGGAAGGATATACGCTTGGGGGAAGAGGATGAGGTCAGGGCATACTTAAGAAAACTGGACATACATAATGTCATGGGCACTGATGGGATGCACCCATGAATGCTAAAGGAGGTGAAAGATGTCACTGTGAGGTCACTTTTAATAATCTTCAACTGATCATGGTGACTGGCAGTGGCCAAAGACTGAAGGAAAGTAAATGTCACTCGTATCTTCAAGAAGGGCTAGAAGGAGGATCCAGGGAGCTACAGACCAGTCAGTCCTAGCTCCATACTTGGGAAGGTGGTGGAGCAACAATCTTCAAGCATGTTAAGGACAATAAAATCGTCATGACTAATCAGCTTGACTTCAGAAAGGGAAAGTGTTGCTTGACCAACTTGATAAACTTCTACAATGAAATGACTGGCATGGTAGTTGAGGGGAGAGCAGTCAATATTGTCTGTCTGGACTTCAGTAAGGTCTTTGACCCCATCTCCCATAAGATCCTCGTAGAGAAGCTGTTCAGGTATGGTCTGGATAAGCAGACAGTAAGGTGGACTGAAAACCAGATGAGTGACCTGGCCCAGGATGTGGTGACCAGCAGCACAAAGCCTAACTGGAGGCCAGTAGCTAGAGATATAGTCCAGGGGACACTATTGGACCCAGTTCTGTTTAAAATCCTCGTTAATGATCTGGATGATGGGGCAGAGTAGCCTAGCAAGTTTGCTGATGACACCAAACTGGAAGGAATGGTTGGCACACTGATTGCCCAGAGGGACCTTCATCTGGAGAAATGGGCTGACAACAATCTCATGAAGATTCAAAGAAGTGGAGAACTGGGCAACCCTAGGTACATTTTTATTAATCAGTTTGGCGTGGCCTTCACTTGGCTTTACTGAAACAAATTCTTGAGTTGTGAGAGACTAAGAGAAAGCTATGCAAGATAAGTAGAATTAAAGATGGGAAAGAAATATTTGGGCTTGTGACAGGCAAAAAAATATAAAGCACTGAAAAAAGAATAAATAAATGACAAGTAAATGATGCCTGGGTCACAGAAACAAAAAAAGCTGGCATCTGGGTTCAGCAGAGCATGATACATTCCACCTGCCTCTCTGAGCGTGGCATGAATCAGCTGCTAGAGCTTCTTACCAGACTGGAAAGTTGGACTCAGCACTTGCCCTTTAGGTGACCAAATTTACTTTATGTTAATCTTATCCTGTAGCCAGATGCACTGGAAATTGTAGATCTAGCTATTATCTTTATTATGTTGTGCCTTTTTACACTTGTCAGTCAAATGCTGGATTGATGCAAATCAGCATAACTCTCCTATTCCATCTGCCTCCTCAGGAAAACAACACGAAAGGATATTAAAATACAGTGATAGTTTAAGCTTAGCCATCATTTAAGTGGGCAGGACAATACTGATTATGTTAATCTGTTAGTAAAATATGGATAACATGCTATTATTGATGGAGATCTGCTTTAGGTACAAGTTTGATTACATCAGACTGCTCATTGCATGTGGGAATCTCTGCAATAGAATTTGTTTTCAGTTTTTCTGATGAAAAATATGGTCTGCCACATAGTTGCAGTTAGTACCACATAACGCCACAATTAAGGAAGTCAAAAAAGAGTCTGGCCATGCATCCCAGATTGCAGTTCTTTGCTTCTTCAGCATTAAAAGCTATGTCTATCCAAATTAAAACAATGCACAAGGGCTGTCTCCTGGCATTGCATGCAGTAGCATAACACAGTTTGCATCCATATGGCTACACTGTTTTTCAAAAAAAAAACAAAACAAAAGAGAGAGGAGAAAGAAAAGTGATAGATTAATTAAAATTTCCTATTACAAATGGTGTCTGACCTGTTTCTGAACCATGCCAGGCCTCTGTCTGGGAGGACATGGGCCAACACCATGCCAGAAAGCATGCCAACAAATACACAATATAAGCTATTGTAGGACAGCACTCCTCCTATGCCCCGATCTTGTTTACTTTAGGTACTAGCATAGACACAGACAAAACAGCCAGAATATAGGGCAATGATTTTCCCTAAACTCAAAAGCTGAAAAATTCAACTCAGCCTCCATTTGTAGAACACATTATTTGCAGGATGTTTACCATTCCCTAGTAACAGACACTAGAAAGACTGGTTGAAACTTAGAAATAATAGGAGAAGCATTTACTGGCAGCAAGAAAGTAAGCATTGCTAAAGTACATCTCTCCATCCTGGTCCTACTTGCCAAGAGTTGCCTAGCCTTGAAGCCAATGAGGAAGAAGCTTTCCGTGGCATGAACTCTAGGCAGGCACAATAGGCTTGTCAGCCTCTGAAAAGCAGCACAAAAGAGTGATTTTTTTTTCACTCTGTTGTTGTCAAACAAACCTGTACCTGCATATGCAACAAAACTCTGTAGCCAAGGCCATGCGGGACACTGCACAGCTCTGTCTCATGATGTGACATGCTGAACACTCAATGGTGATAATGGGACAATCACAGGCAAAAATTACAGTGGGAGAGCACCACAGACAGTAGAAAAGTCAGATATGGTGAGACCTGATACTTGGCAGACAAAGTCAGGACTAGTAAACATCATGATAACACAGACAATGGTAATGTAAAGGACATTCAAGTCCTTCCCTTTGTTTCCATGCTTTTAGAAAGAAGGGTGGGATGATAATGTTCTATATAGTTTTCTTTGGGTTTATGCCATTTAGGAATACTGTTATTATACATACAGTATTTATTTAGGTATGAAAATTAACTCCCCCAGGCCTACTGGAGCAAGGGAGAAGACTGTGCCGGTGAAGGCTGTACCTTCATTTGGCAATAGGAAACAGAAATATTCACTCTGAATTTGAAGAATTACCTCTAATGAATGTTATGTTTGCTAATGATAGACACTTTGGAGGCTTTCAAGAATCAGGGTTTACTCTGCAATCCAAAACAAATAATCATAGACCACATTTTTTTGAAAATAACACTGATATAATAAATAGAGTAATTTTTCAAGTGCTGCATATGTGGATGGTTTCCCTCCTCCAGTTCAGAGGAAAGCTGAAATTCAGGACTTGAAGTTTACCTTTCTTCTTGTTGCAATTCTCTCTGTTATCTACATTTGTGTGACAGTTCTCATTGGAAATCAAACCTTCACAAGCCAGCCATCAGTGCATTGCAACATTGTTCATTGTATTTCATCTAATTTTAAGTTATTTTATTTTAGACTGATTTATGCTATGATATCATCTATTCACCTTGATAACTTTTGAGTCTAAAGGCCAAATTGCACAGAAGGGAAAAAAAATCTCAAAAGTTCCATTCCTACAGTATTTATGTGCCTAGACAGCCATGTCTATTGAAACAATCTCCCACTATGGAAATGGTGCCATTATGTGCTCCAGTCTTTCTAAACAGCAGAGAATATATGACGGCACTTATTCTCAAAACACAAATCCTGCCATTTGTGCCATTCCTGTGCAGACACAGGCAGGTCCAGTTCAAAGGATGAGGCAGCAGATACCTGCATGAAGCCCCCACAGTGGTGTCACTTGGCCCATGGCTATCAGACAATTACAGGGATCAGCCTTTGCTTAACATTACTGTGTCAGGTGACACTAACAATAGTTTGACTATGGAGTTTAGAGCAGAAGTTGAGTATTAGAGTTGTCTTTTATACAGTCCATTGTACAACAGGCCACGTCCCCTATCCTATGAACTCCCTTTGACCATCCAGCCATCTCCTGAAAGTATTCTCATCAGTATATTTATTAGACCTCAGCCTTCTTCACTTAGTATGTGAGCAACTATACAAAAACACAGGGGGAATTGAATGAGATCTGCTTGGTTCCCTGGCAGTCTGGAGCTCAGTTGAGACATGTGCATGATCCTTTCACAGCTGGCTTTTACTTCTTCCAAATCAGTAAGGAGTCAACTGATCTTCACTGCTTAGCTCCTTCCTTTGGTGTCCTAGTTCAGCAGGAGGGACCAGTTATCACTATGTGGGGTGATCAAAGCTATGTATTCTACCCCCCTCTAGTCATTCCCCAAGAACAATGGACCATTTGCAGCAGCTGCCCAGGAAGTCGTTAGCACTTCACACCCAGCCTGAGGGAGTGTGGGTGCTAATGGGCAATCAACGGTTCAACAATACCCCATGACTCACAGAGTTAATCACCCATTGTGTGAGTCCCCGCCCTGGGGGAGGGACTGGGTGCTCCATGAGGGTACATAAACGGGGTTCAGAAGATCTTGAGCACCTCTTGTCAGATCCAGAGGAGCAGCAGGACCTTGACAGGAGGAAGCCACTATTCTTGATCAGACCACGACCACCACTCCCGACCAGACCACAGCCATCATCTGCACCAACAGGTTCTTCATTTCCTTTTGCTTTGGACTCGGGGGAACCACACGGGTCTCAGCACAAGGGCTAACAAACCCCTTTGGGCTAGTGCCCCAGGATACTGGGTTATACCGCTGGGTTTTGGTGAGTTGAGAGCAGTTTTCTCTTTGTGTCAGTGTATTTATTGTAATATCTTTCATAAAATTGTAACTCTGACTTATAATCTCTCTTGTGGAGGGTCCATTTCTCCTGCCAGTTTACCTTTAAACCAGCACATTTGGAAAAAATAGCTTGATTGATTTTTGCCTCCTTATAACATACTAAATCCCAGAAAAAAGTTCCAGTCATAATCTAGTCTTTCCTCAAATGGCATTTCTGTATTTAGGGACCGCATCTGTGGTTTAAGGACAGCACCCTATTGTAAGCAATTCCTCTCTTCAAGCAGAAGGTTGCTGCTAATAGATGCATCTAGCAATATGTAAAGATGGCAAAGAGCCTTCACTTATGAGGATTTTGGACAAAGGTTCACCTCCATTAAATGGAGAACAGGCTGCCTGGAACACTGAGGTGCTGCTGCATCCTATGATCACTGGAGCTTTTTCAGATTGTGGGTTCCTGGAGACAGAAAAAATTGCCAAACAGTAATGGAAATAATGATATTTCATGTTCTTCATGAATCTAAAATAATCTTGCATTTCTGGACCAATATGACCACACACATCATTATCCGTGGGGCACAGTTGCAAAAGGAGTGTAGTCCTTGTTGCAGGCTACATAACACCACTGCCTCCAGCAAAAAGCACTTCATTGACTGGGATACAGAAGTCAAAGGCAAATATATATTTCATGCTATATTCCTGTAGCTATTACTTACAGAACCAGACTTGCCTGGACCAATAATAAACCAAAGGTCTTGGGCAGATTTTGACTTTCAGCTTCATTAGGAAACTTAGAATGGCAGGAGAGAGACTTTGAATTCACAGAGGATTCAGTCCACAAGGAATCTAACTATATATAATATGCTCAAAACACTTCATATACACAGGAAAAGCTGAAACCACTCACAAAACTAGTTTTGGTTGGGTTGTAAAAATACAGTGCCATTTAGATCCTAAGATACAATTAACAGTGCAGTTTGCATGACCTGAGTCTTGGATATCTGAAACATATTTTTTTCCCAAAACTCCATCATGTTTTGTATTGCCTGTTAATTACTTTAAAGTATCTGTCTTTTTTAAATACCAAATTGTCTGAATTCATATCAACTTCTCTTAGAGATTTGGTTAATATGATTTGCACCACATATTAGTTATTATCAGTTTGTATACCGAAAATGCACAGCAAGCTAATGATGATAATGAATCTCAGGCAAGGTTTGTATTTGCTGTTTCTCTTCCCAGATGGTTCACCCAGCTCAAAACCTTACAAATACATAATACCGTTCCTTAGAGTAAACATGTTGTAACTCGATTTTCTTCCCCCAAGCAAGCAACCAGATGAATGGCCTTGGAGGATTATTCTGTAACAGAAACACTCATAAGAGGCCTGTGATAAGCAAGTGAATGGAAATGGAGTAGTGCACTGTTTAAAATCACCTAAACATTTTCTCTTAACATGAAACATTTGAAAATGTGTAGCTCAGTGTTTGATGAAACACAGTACTCTGTTGTCTTTAGCCCAGTTCTAGTCCCTTCTTTAAATGTAATCTTTTATCCAAGTCACATATGTTTTCAATAACTTCACATGTGGATGCAGTTACACCAGAAAACTGATTCACAAGTACTTTAGAGGCTCCTCTATCTTTCAGACCCACCTAAAGTTTCTTTCCATTTTTTAAAATTTTTTTTAGTAAGCATACTAAGGGAAATAATCAGTTTTGCTTGCATACAACACAACCGCCCTGGTCTGAATCATAAGTACAGGATTGTTCAAAGGAACAGCTGGTACCAACTCCAAAAGTTTAAGCATTTCCCTCCAAACAAAAAACTCCATTGAGTCTGTTAGTCATCATGTCCCACAGGTATTGATTCAAGGCTACAGTTCTGCCTATTCCTGCCATGGCTAAAAAGATTAGTTGCAAGGTTTTCGGAAGAGAGCATTTTCATGCGCAAGCAAACATACAGCTATTTCTTTCTTGTCCACTAATCTCTATGATTATGGTACCTTTTTGAAATATTTTTAACCATATATAGGGCAATCAGATTTTAATAACGATAGAGCACTAGGAAGTTGTTTATGCACAAGTGCATTTACAGAGATAGGTTTGCCCTCAGGAACAGAAACAATATCAACAGACAACTTTGCTGTAAATCTGACTCCATTCTGCCAGCTTTTTCTATCAGGAAACATAATTTTAGGTGTAGGAACTGTTTGAAATATATTCTCAGTAACTGAACTCCTATTGCACCAGACTTTCAAGGCAAGCTTAATACAGGTCACCTCCTCATTTCCATGAGTCTAGTTTTATTGCTCATTCTAAGCTATGCTAGAGGTGGAAGCTCTAAAAAGCTGTTTTAACCACTTTGGGGGGCTGTACTTATATTGTGCTTTCAAAGAATTTCGGCTAACAATCAAATGGTAAACTTTGAACTTCTTTAATAGTTTTCTAGGACATCTTGACAGTCAATTTTCAAACAGTTTGTCTTGAGGTATGGTCTATATTGCCTTCATTCATATCAGAGCCCATTTTTTCCTGGAATATGCAAGTTTTCAAGCACAGCAGTTTGCATGCAAATCCCTCCATAGCATGTGGACTGGTGGTTTGAGCCTGGATACCAAAGTAATGTAACTCCTTCAGTTCAGCACAGGAACTTCCAACACTAGACAAAAATTGAGCAGGAGCTGAGGATTTAGGTGGAATTTGGTGTGATCAGAATAGTTTATCTGCAACTGAGACTCAGAAGCTGAAAAGACATGGAACTTTAGGAAAAGATTTTGGGTTCCAGCCACCTTGTTGCAAACAGGGATATTTCCTAGAGAAAGTGGAATGAGTTACTGTTGCTAGATACAGGAATGTTGGAGTGACCCAAATCTTTTCAGTCAGAGAGCTGTATTTGCAGATTGTGTCTGGACTTGAAAAAACATATTCTTAGATCATTGTCCGGCCATTCTATTACAAAATAGCAAGCATATAAATGCAAAGATGTTTCAAACATGTATTTGTCACATGTCACTCTCAGGATCATGCAGACCTTTTCTCCTCAGCCAGAACACTCCTTCGTTACCATGAGATCCAATGCCAAGTGAAGTGCTGTCTCTCACACACTGTGGAGTGAGATTTACTGCCTAGATGTGCCTATGAGCTGCTCTGGGAGCAAAACACCATGTTGTTCAACACCACAACACCAGGGCACCGATGGGGAAAGCTCAGCCCTGACTACTGCATTTTTCTACCTCTTCAGCAGCCCTTGCAAAACCTACGTCTGGCCTCAAACACTGTGATGACCAGTGTGGTACAGGCAGAGGAATAAAGTGTGACTGTCCTTTCAGGGGACTGAGTGTCAAAAGTTCACATCATCCTCACTGACCTCCTCTCTGAGTGATTCAGGCCAGAGGCTGAGGCTCATCACAGCCAAGGTTGTAACAACTACAAGCATGATGATTCACAAGTGATAGAATATGGGTTCAGACTTCCAAAGTCTGAGCATGGTGGGCCAGCTCCAGGAAAATGCTTATAAGCGTGTATATGTTGTACTCAAGTGGAATCAAATGGACAGAAAATGCTATGGAAATTAAAGCACGTACCTCATCAAGGGCAGAGTGTCCGTGTCTTGGAGGATCAGGGTTTACATAGCAAAGCCTTGCTCACAAAGTTACAGATACACCTTACAGTAAGAAACAGTAAACATAGCATGATAGGGTCAGGGTCAAAAGCTGGGAACAATCCCTCCAGAAAAAGATCAAAGGACAAAGAAACCATGCTACCCACAGAGGGCAGGGGCCAAAGAGAGCTTTCAGCTCATCATCTTCACCAGAAATAGTTTGTACTGTCTTAGAGTGTTAATTAGTGTTTATTCTGTTGTCCAAGGCTTTCAGCACAGAGTTGAGAAAATTATAAACTTTCAAAACAGAGGTATTACTTTAAAACGTGTCTAAGTGAATTAGTCTAACTAAATCTGACTTTAGATAAGTGCATTGATATGAAAAATTAGTGGGGAACAGTTTCATAAAATTATAAATTTAATCAGAAGATAACTGTGGTTCTCTGGAGTACAACTTAGTTGGACATTTCAGGGAGGCTTAAACATTTGATCAGATAATTTCATCTTTTAAGGAATGACAGTGGTAGAAACTATCTGAATGTTGCTGCCTGTCATTGTATGTAACCTATGCTTTCTTTTACTTAAAGAAAGCCCCACCCTGTTCAAATGTTCTATAGATTGGTATTTATGACAGGAAATTCAGAAGACACAATTTTAGCTTTCCTACTACAATCAAATAATAATGAGCAAAATCTATGTAAAAGTAACACTGACATCTATTGAAAACCAGCTTACAAAACTTATCCCTTCAAACATCAGCATCAGAATATAAATTCATTGCGCCTGAAATTTAAAAGATTTATAACCACTGTGGCTATCTTCACAATAAATTTGTTTACAGTCATATTCAACTTATTAGTTATTCCAGTGCAAATCCAGAATACCTCCAGGGAATCACAAATTGCATAGATGTGGATGGTGATAAAAAATGATAGGGTTTCAGCACCAGTGCTGTGGTTTTAAACTGAAATAACAAAACAGAATCTGGTTTGGAGAACACAATTCCCATGGAAATTTTTATGACAAATCCAGGAGTATAGGTTACATGTTAAATATAGGCTGATCAGAAATGTTCTAAGTATTGAAGCAGTGGTAAGCAGGATCTTGGACTAATTTATCCCCCAGTGACTGCAGAAAAAGGGAGTACTGTACTTGCTGAGGAGCAAAGTAGAAATTAAAAAGAGAAACTAAGAGAAAGCAAGCCAGTTTGCTCTATTAGTTGCAATTCTTCTTATTCTTCAGATGAGGAGATATTGACTTCATTACAAAGACTGAGCCTTTTCTCATTTCATGTTACTCAACAGCAATGGTGGTATATAAAGGGAAAATGCTGCCTTAAACAGTAAAAACAGCTTCACTGTGTCCATGTCCTATTACTCTTCACACACCAGAAGTAATCAGAGGGCAGGACTTTCTGGCAGGGACTTGAGCTGCAAGAACAACTAATCCTATGGGAAGAAAAATAAAAGAATCTTATGTAAACCCTTATCAAGGGAAACACTTCTAAAAATGGGGGAGAGACTGTCAAAATGTGAGCATGTCTACTTGTAAAGGGAGATCAGAAGGACAGAAAACTGGAAGAATATTGTGTGGTCTCACCAGTAATTTACTTCTTAAGGGGAAAATTGGGTGAACTCTCTCTCTTCCCTTCTCAGTCTCAGCCATGTCTGGTTCTCTGGTTTAAAATTCAGATCAGTGCCTCCCAGACAGGGAGTATGATTTCCTCCCTTCTTTAGAGGTTTCTCTGGTTTGCATTATCATTCAATAAATATATTACAAAATGTTATTTGCCTCTGTCCATAGCTTTTGAGTAGTTGCAGTGATCTTGAAGATATCACAAATTAAATTACTGGATGCCGCTCCAAACTCAACAGGGCACGTTGGAGGACAGAAAAATCAAGCAACCTCATTACATCTGGAGCTCAGTGTTCATGCATTTCAGCAACACATGTTTCATTGTGCTAATACTCTTCTCAAAAAGAATCAGTGAAGAAGAAACTGTCCAGTCAACTGCAAGGACCAGCACTTTTCTCCTAGCAAGCCTGGCAGTCCACACTTGAGGGATTTTAATGCACACAGACATGTTCTTGATTTGGTGACCTTCATTTTTCGCAGGAAGTTTTTCTGAAGTTCGTCAGAATCTGGAATGAAATCTTTGAACTATACGCATTACTTGTGTCTAAGATTGGTAGTGAATTCAAAGTAGGGTAGCTATAGAAAAGGGATAGCCTCATACAGGAATGTATTTTTTAAGGCTAAATATATCCTGCAGAAGCAAATCAATTTGGTATATATTGTCAGCAGGCATTAGGAGCAGCACTGAGTGCACACAAACTGTGCAACTGCTGAACCAATTCTACTGAGACACTTCAGGCATCAAATCACCCCCTAAATGACACACACACTAAAAAAATGTGTCTACTCCAGGAACATTCCCTTAACTGCATTTGTGTTTCTACCACAGCGCAGATAGTCTGGGGCCAGGACAATGTGAGCCGTGGAAATGTTCACGACAAGGATGATGGTGGGTCTGGAAGCAGCAGGAGCACATCAGAGGGGAACCCTCCCTAGCCAGTGATGGCAGAGCTGTGGGCAGACAGATGCACTCAGTGCTCACACCCACACCTGGTGCTCACATGGGCCAAGGCAGCAAGAACTATGCCAAGGTGTAGGCACACTCCTTTGGCACTGACCTTGTCTGAAGCCCTCAATAGACAGTGGATCTGGCAGCATCTCCACACAAAGAGATGCCCCTCTGAAATTACCCTGTAAAGATACTGACTGACACATCCTCCTGGAAACACATATCAGCCCTCAGCACTCTTACAGTGGCTTCTGAAGCTTCCCCCTCCATGGGAAACACATGAACCAGCATGTGGTGAAACATGCTAAAACTAAATAGATAATAAAGTAGAGTCAGAAGCAAATCCTCTGTTATAACCATCTGTATCTCTTCAGTGGAGCTCAGGCATCCGTTTGGACTCTACCATTTCACTCAACATTCCCATGACCCAACCCAAGGCTCGGAAATATGGAAATTGTTATTGGAGAGTAATCTGAAATATCTGAAGATTAAGAATTTTTATTTTAATGGGATTTTTTTATTTTATCTTGTGATGTCAATGCAGGTGGATTCACTGAATTTGTCAAAGAATTGGCCAGCAAGATCCTTTTCCCAAGATTAGCAGTAAAAATACAAGCTGTATAAATTAAAAGGAGGCCAGTTGTATTCTGTTTATTTCTGAGAGTCCATTTGAAACAATGGATATCTCTCTTCTTCATCCTATTGTTCTATTACAAATCTCCATTAGTATTCCTCTCTTGTCTCCTCATCAAGTACAAACTTTGTCTCCTTGTTTTGAAAGTGCTCCAAAGCATGCTGTCCCATCAACCTAATCCACTACTGCAAGGTCAACTAAAGCTCAGGCTTTGCCAATGACAACAGCCACATCATCAGTTTCTCCAGGAAGCCCTTTAGTGCACCAGTATATTTAGATGTTCAGAACCACTAGCCCTAATGGTCTTATTTCTATGCATAGGCAATAAAAATAACTCTGTGGCCACTTTGGCTATAAACTCCCTATCTTGCACACTCTTTCACCCTGCCATTAACAAGCAGGAAAAGTGTGCAATTGAAATACGCAATGTAACCCCCACCTTTCCTCCAGCAGGCACCCAGTGGTCTTTAACCTGGTAAGCAGGCATGCAGAGCTCTGGAACAGAACTGCTATTAAAGCAGTGAGAGTTTTGCACATCCTGTGAGTCCTAAACCCCTGGCCAGATAATCTACTTGATCCAGCTATTGCAATTAATCTTTTATCCTGAAAAGCCTCTGTGGATGGCATTTGATAGCACCAGCACAGGTAGACCTGCTTAGCTAAAATCTTAACGCACCGTCAAAGTACATAAGATCTTAAACTTCTAGGGGAATTCATGCTGGAAGGGACCTTAGCAGGTCTCTAGCCCAAACTCCTGCTCAAAGTAGGCACACTCATAAGACCACAACAGGTTTCTCAGTGGTTTATCCAACCTGGTCTTTAAAAAGTTTCCCAGAACGGAGATGGCACAACCTCTCTGGGCAACCTGCTCCCCCGTCTGACTACCCTCTTGCTGAAAGTAATTTTCCTTATTCAAGTCAGAACCTCAGCGTTTCAATGTCAATGGTCATTTAATCAAAATAATTATGGCATTTATATATAATTAGCATTGTTTAAGTATTAATATGATGTAATGAGGCAGGGCTTTTCACTCAGCTTTGCCCTCAAAACTTAAGGGGTAGATAAATTTGTAATCCCATTTTAAAAGTATGCCATCTGATGCTTGTTTAATGTGTTGGGGAACAACTAACATACATTCAGAGCTTTTCTATAACCAGAGAAGACATCTTGCATTTCAATGTCCTTTACAGTAAAACAGATCCCCCAAGCACTTAAACATATATCACATAACCCTGCATTAACCAGCGGTTTCTTCTTTGGTAAAGCCTGGCAGCTGTTTCATCACAAACAGAAAATAAGGGAAAAAGAGGAGCTCAGAATAAGACATAGGAAGTACAGCAGGAATTTGGTATGTCCTTATGTGTTGATGTTTCACTGGGAAGAGTCATCATCAGCGTTTCTGTCAGAAAAGGTTGTCTGTAAAGGAACTCCTAATTCACTTCAAAGGACCCAAATAGCACAGCTCAGCAACTCCAAGTGATGTTACTAGAAAGTCTTGGTTTCTCAATGTGATTAAGAAGCAGAAAAATGCTTTTGGTTAATGAAATCAGCATTTAGAGACTTCATAAGAGCTGCTGTAATTCAAAAATTCCTGGTTTTTATTTTAAGCCCTGAACAGTATGGCACATCAGTAAACTAAACACGGGCTATATGACAAAAAAAAATACAGTGGAGCATGGCCTGCTTCTTGAATTGGGATCTGACCTCATGTCCCTTGCCATATGCATCAGGATAACTTCATTGTCCAAGAGGGATGAAGAACACAGCCCTGCACCTGTTCAAATGCAGCCACACTCCTGTTAGACACCAGATCAGTAATTGTTGGGTCAGAACCACCTTGTGAGGGGTGCCTGTGTGTGTACAGGGGGAAGGGATGGGTCAAACCTCACAGAGGTGGAGTGGCATCGTATCCCTCATAGCAGGCCCTGGAGCAGTTGTCAGTCACAAACAGCCTGGAAAAACTATAACACCCCACAGCTCCTGAAGTCCCTCACCCAGGCTTGGATTGGCAGGGACAGTGAGAACGCTGCCCCTCACCCTGGTCTGGAACCCCAGAGTGGCCCATGGGTCGGAGGCCGTGCCTGAAGGGTTTGGCCACAGAAACCAGGTAGATAAAGCCAAAGGCATATGTGTGCCACGTGTCACAGCCCTGCCATCTGGATGTGTGAGAGCTGGTCTTCCACAAGGTTCCAGTGGTAGCTATATGACCTGTCTCTCCCTCTTCCGCCTTCTCTCTTGTTGCTCCCTCTGCTTCTCTTTCTTTGCTTCATTCTTGATGCTTTGGGTGGCTTGAAGCTGGAAAGGTTCGATTTTAGCTTAAGTATTGTGGAGGGATTGGATTTTGACTTAAGTGTTGTGGATTAGCATGTGCTGGATCAGTATTGTGGTGGAACATTTTGTCTAGCCTGTGTGGTACCCTTTGAACTTTTGCTAAGTTCACTTATTTTCTCCCCTAAATTATCAATAAAAATTCCTTTTGAAAAGAAGTCTGTAGCTTATCCTTCTGATGCTATCTTGAGATATTAAAGAACACTATATATATATGTATTTAAAGCAAAACTCCTGGCTGAGCCCGTGAGCTCACAGCTCCAGGGCCAGAGTGTTACAACTCCCTAGACACTGTCGGAGCTAAGATGTTTTAATTTGCTAATGCCCCACCAGAAGCAAGGATTGCTATTTTCTCATCTGCAGAAGATGTTCAGATGCTTGTCTTGCAGATGCTACTTTCAGTGTTTGTTAAATTGTCTCAACCTCTGCTAAAGGAAAAGAATAGGAACACCAAATGGTAAACAAACCTCAACCTCAGTTTCACCTCCAGAGTATTTGGATGAGTAACAACAACGAAGATGATTTTTCTTTCTCCCTACTATTGTTTAATTCCACAGATTACAGCTCATATTTTTTGGCAAGATATTCAGCTGCTATTGGGCATTTTGTAAATAAGAGACAGTGTTCTACAACAAGTCAGTATGTTTTTCTACTATCCCTAGACAGTGTACTGGGAAAAGAAATCAGTGTAACATATTTGGAGGGGTTTATTTTTACTTTTATGGACAATTTATCACAATGAGGTAGAGCGAGAAATAGAAACAATCTCAGCTTTCATAAGTAACACAGGGAATAACAGCCTGGTGACAGGATTAGCAGAGAAGCTTCAATGATTTTGCTTTGACATTTCAGGTTAATTTCTCTACAAGGGTGGAAGAAACAATTTAGTTTTCTGTCTTCAAAGCAATTTGAAACATTCACTAAATAATACAATAACCTCAGCATGTTGCCAATGTCTTTCAGGCACAAAAATGTTCCCCACTAAACACATCAATACCACAGTGACTGTGAAAGAGACTCTCCCTCCATTGCCCATGGTGGAAGGACTTCTCTGGCCAACCCTCAGAAGGTTGGTCCATTAATTAAGGCAACAGAGTGGAGGAAAAGCCAGTTTATCCCACAACTCTTGTGCCTTGGAGATGAGACCTACCTATGATCCTTCAGTGTGCTCTGACACTCCTGCCACCATTGACGTGGTGTGAAATGTTCACAAAATTCTTTGCCAAAATTGTCTACATTCCTAAGGAACAAAGACCCACAGGACATCTGTCAGAGATCTCACCTTCCTCTCATAAATAGCAGCCATTTGGCTTTTTCCCCCTCACTGAACAAAGCAAAACTGCAAACAAAGATTTTTGTGTCCAGATGAAGGCAGTAATTACAATAATAATAAATGGATATACTGTATTGAGCACACAGTGGAAAGTGTTTCTTGCTGATAAGACTAATGTACCAATCTACCAGTGACCTCCAGACACTGATTTCAGGGAAGGTCCCCATTGCACAGCATCCCGGACCTGGAAAGATGTGAACCCCTGGTGAGGAGAGCATACAATGCCAGCAGCCTTTATAGGGACATTTACAGGTGATTTCAAATATTCACTGCAGAGCATTTAAATAGCAGATTGGCACCTTCAGTTTAAAAGCTTTGCAGTTCTTCCCTGTCTCCCATAAGTGATAAATTCGTCTTGATAGAGATTAGTGTTTCACAAACAAAAGAGTTCCTTAGATCCAAAGTGAAATCATATTATCAGAAATACAGAAAAGAGTTCAGTAGGCAAAAAGCTAATTCTGCTAATATCCCATGAATGAAATTTTATCTCTCAGTTAAAGAAGAAATACTTCCTCTTCTTTTTAATGCCAGAGAGGAGAATTAATTCCACAGTCCAATTTCTATCATGTAATGTAATAACACAATTATGAAGCTGAGAAAATCCTAAAATTTATTTTGTTTGGCCTCCAGCTTGACAATTTTCAGAACTCTATGCAATGCACAGATATGTTTTCCATCATAAAATTATTTGTTAAGCTCCATTCATTTAAGATGCAGGAAGAGGCAATTCAATTTCTTATCAGTTTAATCTGAACATCACTTGACTTTTCTGTGTGGCCTGCACTCACATTACAGTTTTCCTAAATAGTTGCAACAGCCGATATTGAAATAGAGTCTTGTAAGAGAAGACAATAAATTACAAGCCTGTCAAATCTCTTGTGCCAAGCATGGGACTCCCACAGCCTCCCCTTCACATCTGGGCTGTTCCCTTGGGCTTTTTCTGTGCAGCATTATACCAAGCTGACCCAGTCTGTGCCCTGCTAATCCACCTCATCTAGCACAAATGAGGAGACAGCTCAAAACTGAAACACCTTAACAAAGACAAATGTCCCCATGTGGCTACATGGGCACGAGGGATCTGAGTTTCAATCAAGAGCTCAGTTTGGTGCCATCAGAAATGGCCTAGAAGATCCCATATGACCTTCAGGCATCACTTCAGAACAGCCTGAGTTCTTCTTGGACCATATTTTGCAGAACCATCCAAATATCCTGAGTATTAGAAAGTCTCTTTCCCGTTAGGAAACCAAACCTTGTCCTTCATCTTAATCCCCCTGAGAAGCATGAAGGATCAGAGCTTTTCAACTGGAGATGGAATCCAAACTGCACCTGGCAATGCCCATTTTCCTTGCAGCAAAGCGATAGATTTGTTAAACCCTATTGGACTGTGTTCATACACATACACAAACAAACAAACAAAACAAAAAAGAGAGAGAGGAAAAAAAGAAGGGGCTTATGCTGTAAGCTAGTCACATTCAGAGCTGGTTCAACATTTGGAACTCTTCAAGATTAGTGTCTGTATGGATCTGGAATACTGCCTCCCTCCCATGGAAAGATGGGGTCTTTCGGAAAACTAGAAATTAGGTGTCGATTCCTAATACTGCTAAAATTGTGGGAATTTTGGAGTATAAGGATTGGGTCAGGCCTCTTTCCCAGTATTATAAAAATATTTGAGATAGAATTAATAAACATAAAAGTCTGTTCAATTAAGTGCATAGAAAATGAGTAATAGTAAATTAGCTGCTGTATTTCAAATAGCTCAATTTTTTTCTGACGTTGCTCAGTTTATCTTCATTTTGGCTGCTCTGCTGCCCCACTGAATGTGATATGTGATTAAAGCTGCTTGCGATACTTGTCTTCAGGCCAATGTTTTTTGTGTGGCCATTTCATAGTATAGCTTATTTTCATTCTCACATGGACCCCAACATTGGCTTAAACCAACCAGACAGTGAGCATGGAAGAACTTGCTAGCAAAGACTTTAATTGGGAGGATAGGGTAAGTTGTGGGGAAAAGCTGGGATCAGGCAACAGGCACCTCCATGGGGCCAAGGCCATGTCAGGATATCAGGACACAGTCTGGGATCAGGACAAGGACCGGGACCAGTGAGGCAAATCAGGGTCAACACAGCTCTGGAATGCCTGGACAGGGTGAGAGGTATGGGAATGGACTCCATGGGGCCCATGGCTGAGCAGTGAAGGGCAAGGCAGTGGTGGAACTGAAGACCAGCACCCTCCTGCATTGATGTGAGATCAGCCACTACCTAGACTCATTTCAGCTGCCTACACATAGAGATCTTTTCATAAAGGAGTTGCTATGAAACACAAGAGATATCTGCAAACTGCTGGCAGATGTGATATAGGACTAACAGTGAAAAGGCAGATGAAGACCTGGACCTGAAGTATCAGGTGCCTCTTGGGAGCTGTGTATGAGCTACTGACGACAGCTCCTGACAACATACTTGGTTGAGTGATTTGGTTGACCAGACAGTGGGTGCCTAATTTCAAGTATACTGAATCATTGGCTCTTGGAGAAGGAATGTCTCCTGGAAGCCAGAATGTGGTGACACCTGAGCACAGCTGGACCAGCAGGATCACAGGAAAAGGTGTTAACAAAAGAAAACAATACGTCACTGTTCTGTTTAAGAAAGTCTGGTCTAACACAGAGGTTGGTGGAGGTCAGAAGAGTGACACCATGAAGATAAGGAAGAAGTAGGACTTGGTAAAACCAGTAGGTGCAGCACCCATGATACTGAGCTAAGATGGAAGAAATATCAGGAGATATTCAAAGAATTTTACCAGTGTCAGCCAGAAAACCCTGGAGCTGATACAAAGGCATAAGAGCTTCAGCAGCAGATTAAGTTAGTCTTTCTTTTTCCTCCTCCCTACCACTCCAGTGGATTTTCCTGAATAAATCAGAGTGGGGGCTTGCTGACTCCTCTAGTCACGAATGGTGTCTTGGTGTCTTCCACTAACTCTTAAGAGAGTAATGTTCTCCAAACATAATATTCAACCACACACTAGTAGAGGATCCTTACTACAGTTCTTTTTTTTGTTTCCCTTCTGGTTTGCATTTATTTGACCTAATTAATATTCAACCTGAGGAATTCACTTTTCACTTAGAAAAATGAAGCAGAAATCAGAACAAAGAGGGCTTTTTTTATGTATTCAGCAATGGATCTTCAAATGTGCAGGTCCTGCTATCTCAGGTGAAAGATGGCCCATCTATCAGTAGTTAATAGAGGGAGGGAAGTACCAGCATTTCTGGGTCCATTGCAAGGTGCTGCATGGGCACAGACCACAAAACACTTATTTGAAATGAAGGGTTCACTTTCCAAGGACAGGGAAAGGGGAGTCTGGGGATCTGACTTCAATTCTCAATTGTGTTGCACCATGGTGAAGATTGAGCTGCTGTTCCTAAGTTTTCCAGCAAGTCACCCCCTCTTTACCTGTGCATGTCCATAGGCTAAGGTGCCTAACAAAAATTAACATTAAAAATACATTAAAAGTAACATTATCCCAGTCTAAATGCTGCTTCAGATGTTTTAGTCCTTGTCTGATGCAGAGCCAGCAGCATGGATGCTCTCTGGATCCATGGCAGTGATCTGAGCAGGTTTACTGCACTGACACCTTGGATAACACCAGAAAGTGGCCCCTATGCTCCCTTCTTCCCTCCTGCATCCTGTCATCCTGGGGTCAGGAAAGCACAGTTTTCAGCTTTCTCAAGCAGCAGGAAGACCTGATCCCTGAGATCCCAGCTCCTGGTGAACAACCAGACATCTCCGACACCAGCAGCATGTCCACTTCGCTGCAGAAAGCTCGTTTCAATGTCACATCTGTGAGGATGTTAGGCAAGAATCCAGCTCTTCAGGGTGGCATTTGACGGCATCAAACATTAGGCCACACTTTCTCTCTCTGAAATCCCTTTACTTGCTCCCTCCACGCTTTCCAAATTTGCAGCTAATGGGGCTTGGACCCTACAAACAATAGCATCTAGTCCCACACAACCTCAGTTAATATTTTTCAACCTACACACTTCATATAGCAAGGATTCTGTGAAAGAAACAGTATACCGTAAGGTATAGTCTTTTTCCGCTAACTATCCCTATCCCAAGATGAATTAGTTCTCCTTTATTATGAGTCCTTTGTCGAACAGCCCTGAGAACTATGGCATTATTATTGTGAGTTTATATAATTATATATGTCCATCCTAATAAGAGAAAACATGGTTTGGATTTTGTAACAGATGATCTTGAAGACTTCAAGCCTGCTACGTCACTGCAGTTGGCCATCTTTTTCAAACTGACTAGTTTTATTATACATTTAAATTATTAAAATCTCATTCAGTTCTGAGATTTCACTGTGGCACATACGTCTTACAGATCTTATTTGCTTGTTAGTCACATTTTTATGGGGTTAATCATGAGAATATCCTCTTGACGAAAGTACATGTTATCATTCCAGGTAGCAAAGCATTGCAATGCCAGGAAAAACTTTATCAACCCAAACATACTTCCTAGATTGGAGGAAGCAGAATGACTCCTGCATCATCCAAAGACTGGCAACATTCGCACTGAGCTGGTACTTCCTCCAGGTTTAAGAGGTCAGCTCTCACAAGGAGTTGATTAGACTGATATTACTCTACTGAAATATGAAAAATACCTCTGGCAATGTCTAGGTTGGAAGATTAGTGCTGTTAAAGTGATTCAGTGTCTATAGTATAATTTCTGGACAAACAGGCAGTACATGTACAATGCTTAATTGATACACACACGTAGAATTAAACCAGCACATTTGGGTTGAGCCTACTGCATTTTGGCTAACTGTTGTCAGGGGAAAAGTAATAGATGTGTGGATGTGAAAACTGGAATACTTTCAGAACTTTGGAGGTACTTATGAGCTGAGTAAAATTCTGAACTGTTGTTGTTTAATCTCATTGCTCTTTGGTACCTTGTAATTGATGATTGAAAAGGTTTACAATAACCAACATATTGTAGCACAATACAAGACTATAAAATTGGTTTATTTTCCTGCCAATTATGTGGTGATTTATATATGGCTGACATGTCTTGCCACATAGGGGGAAAAATCATTTCCCAATTTTCTTTGTATATTTTTGGCTAAGAAGTTTTCTCATGAGTCACAGATCATTTTCTCATGGCATCAGTAACCTTATTTCATATGCAACTAATTTTATTCTGTAATCTAAAACAGCAACAAAATGAAATTTTCTGATATCTCTCCTGGCATTCAGTTATAAGAAGCTGCAATAAGTTTTCCTTGTCTACAAGTAACAGTAGGTAAAAAGGATCTCAAGAACAGGAATACCATTCTGCTTTCAGTTGGCAATAAGAAATAGAATGAACAGCATATACAATGATCCTGATCTCAGTGCATCAGTCAGCATTGACTATTTTCTGTCAGAGCTGCAAAACAATGCCAGCTCAAAAAACATTTTCATAGCACTTTTTTACATATTTATCAGATGGAATTAATATTGGCCCCACCCCATTCTCAGTGAGATCAAGAGAGAGTTATAAATTGGTTTCAACAATGGAGAAATTAAAGATTCCTTTTTCATTTCCTGACCCTTGAAAAAGAGTGAATACTAGCAACCACATTAAATAAAAGCCAGCATAACTACTTGGCAATCAACAACACCATAAATATAAACTCTTCCATTTTGATGAACACAGAAAATCTAAACACAGTGATTCCTGCTTGCTTGCTTCTTTTGAGTTTGTCTACCTCCCCCAAGAAGAGGTCTTGCTGTCCTCTGCGAGACATCATCCATTGTGAAAACAGTGAGGTTTGCCAGAGGATATACATTTTTAGAAAGAAAACCATTTGAAAATGAAGCTTGTGTTACTAATTGGCTATTTTAATATTGAAGTCCTTGTCATGACAGTGTGTTGAGTTGTTGCTCTTTCCACAGTCTGATTGTTTTGAATCTTTCCCGCCATAAAAAGATGTCTCGTGGAGCCTAAATATTTTTTTGAAAAGCAGCTGAACTCCTGACCATGACAAAAATGCTGACCATGTCAAACCAATCACAGGTATGTTGAAGTTGCTGTACTAAACCTCTAAAGATCTAGAGTTTTCATACAAAAGTAACTTATCCTACAAATCTTGGAAAACTTCTCACTGCAGCCCACAAATGAAAAAGCAGCATGACTACTTCACCATGCAAATTACTCCAAATATTTAACTCGTAACATTGACCTAAGTAGGAATAATTCACTTCAAGCCTTTCAAGTCTTCAAACATCTCAATACACTTTGTTTGCAGCAGAAACCTTTGAATGAATTAGTGATAAGTATTTTCAGCTCTGCTTCTGAGATGCTACAGAAGGCTAGAGATATAGTATCTCGGATACGTTCAGTGGGGAGGGCAGGCACCAGTAAAGTCAGGGAGAGCCCTACCTTGTCAAATTACACTACACTGCACAGGAGGCCACAACCTCAGGTTTCACCCTGTACACCTAGGGCCTCAATCAGCCTCTAACAACTGTTTCATGTGTAAGAACTGACTCATGGGACACACCAGGTGCATTCTTCATATTGTTTTTCTTGCATGTCAGTTAGCTGTTTCAGTAAGGACCTGTGATGCCTGATCCATTAAGTAGTGCAGACTCTTTCCAGAATCCCACTTGGGTTTATGCTGACCCAACAAGGCCACAGATGCACACAGATGTACATGAACACATGTTCATCTATGTGAAATCCAGGCTTCAGCACAGCCATAGCTCTTGGGAAGAAGAGATTTTTAACATTTTTTTCTTCTTTTAAATTAGAGATAGTTTTTGCCCCTCTTCCCTTTTGGAGACTGCTGTTCTTTGCACAACATCTAAGGAGACTCTACAGACAGAGACAGACATTTCCCAGCATCACCAGTACCTTCATTCTCTGTCCTGCCCAGCCTAGCTAAGCTGGTAGCAGGGACTTACCAGCAGAGGACAGGGGCTGAGACAGTCCAACTGGAAAGAGTGTGTTTTGCTGTAAGATCAGGAAAGATCAGTCCTAGCACACTAGCTAGGACTGTGCCAGTACAAAACTGTACCAGACTGACTCCAATACCAAGCAGCTCTGCAGATCTGGGAGGCGGCAGGTTGTTAGGATTATGACCCAGATCCCAAAACCACTAATGACTTAGTTCTTTTTGCTGGTGAGGAATCAGTCTGTCTGTACATCTGTGACTGCTGAGCTCAAATTCTTCTGCAAACAAGCACACTTTGAGAAATAAAACCACGAAAATAAAGCAAATGAAAATGAACAGAGGCAGGAACCATTTTTAAGGCAGGCATGCCTCAAAAGAAGAGTTCTCTACTGTTGCTCAAAGGTATTTCAGTTCTGTCAGTTTTTTTCCAAAGCCCTGGCTGCTCAGGATCCTCCAAGCCCACCTGGCTTCCAGGTATTGGTGAGTTTCAAATGGGAGTATAATGCAGATCAGGGGGTTTTCTTATCAAGCATCCACCCAAGTCCACATCATTGCACTTACAGTCACAGATGGCTCAGTCCCAAGCAGTGACAAAGTTGAGGGGCCTGTTTCATCTTAACCAGCTCACACTGACTAGCTTTAACTACTTCTTGGAGATTGACCTTACAGCTCTCCAACTGTACGTTTTCTGCCAAGATTGTTTGTTTCAATGTTTTTCTTTCAAGTGTCTCGAGAGCACAGTTCACATAACTCCATATAAATCTTCCAATTTACAGCATGTCTAAGTTATACACAAGATGGTCAGGAAATTATGCCTAATGGAAAACTGTCAGCAGCAGATTATGAGAGAAGTGTGTGGGACAGGTAGTGATAAGGCAGAATACCTGCAGGAAAACAAAAGAAACAGTGGGGTTGGGTACAGATCACCAGCTGGAATTTTTGCGATCTTAATCACATCAGCTGGTGATGACATTTGTGCAGCATTTTTCTCTTGGCAAAAGCAATCGTGCCAGCATCAAAAATATTATATATTTCTTTGCTCCAGGAATTTAGAAAAACCACACAAATCCCAAATACCTGTTTTGTTTGTTGAATGTGCCTCTAAATCCAAAGTTTACTAAATCAGCCACATCACTAGTCCTTCCCTGATGCAGGGATGGGGTGTGAGTGTCAGCAGAAACTGCATGAAGGCACTGCCCATTGTCCTTCCCTCAGAGAGCTCCAGCATTTTCAGTCTGGATTTGTCCAGGGGTGAGGACATGGCAGGTTCAAATGGGCATGGTAGATCCACGCCTGACCATAGGACAGATGTGCTTGAGCCTCCCTCCCTCTCTCCCTTTACAGATTCTGTACCACTGGTCAGAGTATCCTCCTTCTCTTCAGTTGTTGTTCCCAAGTTAATTTCTCTGACCTGCCAAGATGGACAGAAAGGAGGGCTGGTTTTAATAACGTGGCGGACAGGGAGAACATTGCCCAGAGGATCTATTTCTGGCAATCTTTGACACCTTGCCCTTTTAACCTTGATAAGGGGTGAGCAGAAGGTGAGTGAATGGCTGTGTAGAGAGGCTTCTGCTGGAGGAGGGCAGGAGGAAACTGCCAGTGACAGAAGAGTGAGCAAGGGACAGATATGAGACTGGCAATTCAGAAAAGTGCATCGAGACTGACACAACAAAACAGGAGTGCAAACAGTCGGTGCTTAAAAGTCCAGCCGCCTGCTCCCCTCCCATCCTGCTTGCTCAGGTGCCTGGTCATTAAAGGCAGAGTGTTTTGTTCGCAGCCTCCTCCCGTGAAACTTTGCCTGTTTCCAAGCAGGATCACATGCTAAGGGAAAACCCTGAGTAGTGCTGCTGGACCGGGACAAATGGTCGCAGCTTTCTGCAGCCAAACTTCTTTTGTAACCCAGACAGTGATAAAACTTTGTTTCTCTATTAAACACTTCTGTAGATAGAAGACATTCAAAGCTAGGTTTTCGTAGATCTAGTGGGTCCAAAAGATTAAGCCACACTAATGTGTTTAGAGATTTCTATTTCCAAGTGAGGGAGGGGAGGAGAAAGAAAAAAAGGAGAAAAGAAAAAAAAAAGGAAAGAAAAGAAAACTCAGCTTTTTAATACAGGCTTTGTCTCATCCTTCCCTAGTATGTAGTTCAGATTTGGTTCTCCAGGCAGGACATTTATTCAGCTGACTTGAAGCTAATCAGCAGTATTTTTGAACTTAAAGCAGCCTTTGTTAGTTAATCTTGTTGTGAATAAGTTTGGGCAGGGGGAGAAAGAGTTAATCCTATGTTTTTTCCACTACGAGACCAAAAAACATCAGCTACTGTTTTTTCCCTTCAGCTTTTTCTTTTATTTGCCTTTTCAAGGTCTGGATAAAAGATCCATATTCACATCCCTCCCAACTTTTGTTTCTAATAGGTTGCAAACAGTCTGCAAAGAGCAGTGATTTTCACCATCCCCCCCTCCCCCTCCCCTCAGTCAGCTGAGACAGAAACCATGTTCTGCCGTTCTCTGGCGGAAAAGAGAAGTGTCAGGGAGCCACAGCGGAGAGGGCACCAATAAAATGGACCTGGAAAACGAAATATGCACTGCCCAGAAAAGAACACACTCTAGGTAATGTCAAGGCTTTTCTTTGGCTTGCAGCTATTTTAGCTATTAATATTTGAAATATTCGAGCCTTGAAAACCGGTTCTGAAATAGGGATCCCAGGTCTCAGCTTGAATTCTCTGAGCATTTCCAGCTCGAACACAACGAATGGTGAATCAAGCCCTTAATACAAATGCCAAGGAGAAAATACTGCCTTTCATTCAATGGTGATATAGTTGACCCCACACACGCTTTTCCCCAGCTGGTAAACTAGAGCTTTTATTTGCATTTGGGTCCCTCTAGTGGAAAAAAGGAGAAGCCCGAGGACGGCTGCAAGGCTTGGGTGGGACCTGCTGCGTTACAGACCCGCACAATCTGCAACCGATGGAGTTTCTGAACCTTTGTTTCACAATTTAACACCGGGTCATACTGTGACTTGGTACAGATCAAGCTGCTGTGGCGGTAGAAGCCAAATAGGTGTCCCCCACGCTCTGAGGGACAATTCTCTCGGCCTCCTGGTCTCTTACATACCAGGATACTTATTTCACTTCTCTTGCATTATTTGGGTGTGCTGGGATGGAGCAGTCCCACACAGCTGCACAGACTGGGAGACAGCTGGCTTGGCAGCAGCTTTGCAGAAAAGGACACAGGACCCTGGTGAACACCAAGTGAAACCAAGTCAGCATTGCACCCTTCCCAATATCATTCTGAGCTGCTGCAGGACTGAAGCCTGCAGGTTAAGGGAGAGATCCTTCCTTTCTCTGCAGTGCTGCTGTAGTCACAGTTAGAAAACTGTGACCAGCTTTGGGCTTCTAAACAAAATGCAGATGTTGACAGACAAGATGAAGTCCCACAGAGGGCCACCAAGGTGGCTGGGGATTCTCCTCACAGGAGGAGAAAGTGAGTGAGATAGCCTCGCTCAGCCAGAGGAAACAGCTCAGGGAAGACCTTACTGCTGTCTACACTATTTAATGGGACAGAAGGTGAAGTCCATCTCTTGTCAGATGTGGACAGTGAAGAGACACAAGGCAACAGACACAAGCCAGAACAAGGGAAATTCTAAAGAGACACAAGGGAAAATATTTAACTGTGAGCATAGTTCAGTACTGGAGAAAGCATCCAGAGAGGGATCCAGAGAGGGTGATGAATCTCCAGCATTGAAGAAATTCAAGACTTGATCGGACAAGGCCCTGAGCAACATGGTCTGATTTCAAAGTCAAATCTGCTTGGAACAGGAGATTGGGCCAGGTGAAGTCTAGAGGTTTCTCCCAAGCCAAATTATTCTGGTTTGTATCTCTCATCCACTGAATAACTCATCTGGGCTCTGGCCTTGGTGAAGATGATTCAGAAAAGGAGAGGTGACTATATGAGAAAATAGCCAGATATAGTAATCCAACATATGAAATTTTGGAGCAGAACTGATGTCTGAAGGACTACTGTCAGTCTGCATTTGTCCCACCTAACCCCAGGCACCTGCATTAGGAGTATGGCCATCCAGCCTCCACCCATTCTGAATCCTTTTCTATGTCTCCATCACTGAAGAAAGAAACTAGAACACCAAAGAATTCAGTGACATATTCACATCAGCAGTTCAGCAACTCTAGAGAGCAATTCTTATGTGCTTCAAACCAAGGCACACCACTGTTCAGATATCATAGGATGGTTTGGGTTGGAAGAGACCCTAATGATCCTCTGGTTTGTGTTTTAAGCTAATTCTGCTTACTAAAAACTTGTCATGGGGCCCTGATCCCTTCAGCTCCATGGCAAGGCATGGAAGGCAGCATATGGACCTTGCTGATAACCACACATGTTACTGGTTTCAAACACTCTTATGAGTCTCAGTTAAAGAAAGAGGCACAATTGCATGATGCCTGCCTCCGATTTCTTGGCAGCTGTATGCCCTTGTGGGAATTCCCCACAACTGGGTCCCAGCACAGCTATTCACAGTGGCTATTGTCTTGCTTACCTCCTGCCCACAGCTAACATACATCAGATTCACACTGGTCAGGACAACTTTGCAATCTCACTGCAGAGTATCTTCCCCGGCAGGAATTCCCCAGCCCAAGCCTTTGCTGTCTGGTAGAAACTGGTCTATCCCTCAACATCTGCCACTGCCTGCCTCTGTGGGATCTCCATGGTGGCACTGCTTTTTCCCGTGATGGTGAGTGATGCAGAAAGGCACAGCAGCCTCTGCTCCTTTCAGGGATGACTTATCCACTCTTCCCTATGCACAAGAAAGCAGCCTGTCTTGCTGGGAGTGTCTCTGGCAAAAACCTTCTGCGCAAAGGAGACAACTGGCATGCTGGAGCTAGCCCTTATGGCCCAGGAGTGGAGTTTGATATAACGAAGTATAAAGGAAATTCATCTTTAACAGTACCAAATTCTGCCAAAGGAACTCTCAGCCCAGGAGTCTCATGAGAGCAGCACCCTGAGCTGCTCTTAGCTAACCCTTACCAACCAAAACACCACCTTCCAGCCAGAAAAAAACCAAATACCAGAGTGGGGAGCTGTAGAGATGCCTTAAATAGGCTGGGACATGGAGTTCAACTACATTAGCAAGAAGCTTTTCTCTTCCATGCAGAGCTATCTATTCCTCTGAAAGCAAGTTTTGGAAATAATTACCAATAATAGGGGTTTCAGTGCTATTTTACACCAGGTTCTACAAGGGGTGTCCACAAGGTTATGAAATATCATGTCCCTCTTTTCTCTAGATCTGCTATTAGTAAAAGCTAAAAGGTTGGGCTCCACAGAGCCATAACAAGCTCAGAGGGTTGGTAAAGCAGCAGATAATTGAATTCAGAAAAAATTATACATTTACCAAGTTTGACTATAATTCCTGAGAACAAATGAACACAAATCATGACCCTAAGATGACTTTAATGTGCAATTTTGAGTACTTGCTCCCAAGACTAGAAGTAGTCAGGTTTCTCAGCAAAACAATTTTACAGAAACTTTTACATGAACAATAGTCGTGCAATACTTCCCTCTCTCCCTCCCTCTAGCCTCCCTCCCCCCTCAAAAAAAAATTTAGACTGAAATTTCCTTCCAAAAATCACAGTCTAAGGGAACAGGAGAACTGATGAATTTCAGCCAAAGTATTTTAAGTTTCAAGGAGTTTCAAGTAGGAAAAGCAGACCTCAGAGTGGAACACTGTTTGACAATACAGGGATACAACTGCTACCATCTCCACCTATAACATGTTCAAATCAGTGTATACTGCAGAGTCCACTGTAAAATGTAGTGAGCCCAAGTGTTTCCACTATTATTTGCATTGATACTTGCCACGAGAATAGCAAGTTTTCATCTATGAATAAAAACATCAAGTCTAAGCCTTTCTGGCACTACATATAACACTTCCCTTTCCTTCCACGTCTTAACATGGAGATTGACAGGCAACATGCCAAGAAGACCAGAGAAGCTAAATTCACTGTATAAATAATTCAGGATCAAAACCACTGGTGGTAAATCTGGAAAGTCACCATCTGACCTACCATATGTGGTTACTATGGAAATTGCTTTCTCCTTTAACTTAATGTACTCAGTAGTGGGAACCATTTCCTCATGATTCACATGAATCTCTGGCATGTGCTCCACTGCTAAGTGCCAGTGAGAAGTTGTTTGTTACAGTGATATTATAATATGTTGACAGGACTACAGGACTGGACACTGCCCCAAAAAGTGTCTGAGCTAACCAGATTGAAGATGGAATACCTGTCATTGAAAGCAAATCAGAATAGGACCTGGCACACAGTATTGCTGTGTGATCATGTCCAATGCCAGTAATATCAGCCCAAAGTCAATAATAAGACTGTAACTCACAGTGAATAGGCACAGTTTGTTTCCAACACAGAGATAAGGTTCATGGCCACCTGCTTCTAAAATGTGGTCTTGTTTGGATTTAAAAAGGCCAGGTTTGTCACATGAAGGATTAAGCACAGTGTAAAAATTCAATAACTCAGGACTTCTTACCTGGTCCTGTTTTAGTGCTATATTGTAGCAGTAGAAGTAATGTCACTTGTCTATGCCAGAAAAATTGGAATACTTAATTTATTCCTGTGCATACATCAATGTATTTTAACAGATTGGATATCCTGGTGATTATGGTATCAGGAAGACAAGGAGTTCCCAGGCTCCTGCAGAAAGGCCTTCCTTGACACCCTGTGGGTGCACATTTCCAGTCCTTTCAGCAGCTGGTTGTAGAAATCTGTGTTTTGCACGTTGCAATGGGCTAGGAGGGTTCATCCTGATATGAGCTGTGAATCTCCAGATGAGCAGATGTTGAGGGGCTGTAACTCTCAAGTATCACACAGCCCTTGAATGACGGCAGCTGTGATTCTTATTACTTTTAATAACTGCTGCTCATTATTATTTTATTTTTTCAGATACCTCAGTTAAACTGGGGGCTAAAATGGGGAGCAATAGTGCCTTTTGCAGTTAGCAGGAGTTTTCAGCAAAGAAAGATTCAAGATTCTTAATGTCTAGATATGATGAAGTGTAACATACTTTTTTCTGGAATTCAAAATGCTTTCCCCCAATATCCAGCTAGTTATGATAGAGATTAAAAAGCTAGCAAATGAGTCATTTTGAGAGCCTGCCCCAGCTCTGTAATACAGAGACCACCATAGTCTAAGATTTATACCCCATTACCTCCAGCACCAATATGCATTTTTCAAACTCAGGCAAATGGAGTTTGATCACACATATTAAAACATTGTCAGCAGAACAATAACAAAAATTATTCTTTATATCTTTATATATTCTTATATCCATAATTAACTCTTCATTATGGATACCAGTGATGAGAAAACTTTGGATTTGGTGTCATCTTAGCATTGCCCTTTCCTGAAGAGCAACACACAGAACAATGTACTGTGTGCAGCCAGTGTGCAGATTCCCTGCACTTATCCACAAAACAACATTTATCAAGTGATAGCAAGGACACTGTGCACTACCAGTTTTATTGGGCATTAGGGACAATGCAGAGCCCACACTGTCGAGCAGTAGAGCTCAAATCAGCAGACCCTGGAAAAGCACTTTGCTCTCCCTCTCCACTCCTGCGGCAAACTGGCTGCTCTGCTCGCCTAGAGAATCACAGGATAGTCCCAAAGTGCTGGAAGTCTCCTAAGAGAAAAGGCGGCTCTTGCACCTCCACACATAGGATAGCTGCCCTAGGAACAAGGACAAGAGCTGCACCTCAGCACATCTCTGTCTGGCCAGATGCATTAAATGGCTCTTCTGCTTAATCAGTCAAGTGAGGGGCAAAAATCTGAAACAGAAGCTGCAACCTTGAAGCTATACATGTGCTGAGATATAATAGTCAGAGAAGTAAAATTTCTATGCTCCTAGGCCAGCTAAGTCACAGGTACTGCCTCAGATGTGTGGGGGTGATCTCAACCTTGGACCTAGCCCTCAGCCTGAGCAGAGAACTTACCTGGAACCTGATGTATTAGGTGCATCTCTGCATGCTGAGGTAGCCTGACTGTCCCTGCCTCAGCCCTCCAAGCTCTGCCTTCCTACATCATATGGTGCTGTTGTGCCTGTGTCTACTCCTGCCTCATCCTCTGGATGCACTGGAGTGCACACAGAGAGACTCACAGCAGCACTTCAGGGTTTATAAGCCCCCTCTCTTCATGGGGCACACCCAGCTAACCCACTTCCCAAACTGACTCAAACCTGTTAACCCCATCCCCATGACCACAAAGCCCTGCTCTTGGCATTAATAAGCTCCACCAGTCACGTGTCTCTGGTCCAGTTAATTGCTAGGCATCCGAGCTCCTCATGAATGATGGAGGGGGAATGGCACTGTGCTCCCAGCAGATTGCAGGGCTGGCTGTCTCAGCACTTTGAATGCTGAAGACCCCTCTTTTTCAGGCAGGCAGACAGACCTCTTGTACTTAAGTAATGAGCCCCAGCACCTTTCGTATCTTGCAATCACACGCTATTATGCTGACTCTCCTTACCTTCCATAACTTTCATGTGAGAGTTACTTGGATGCTTAATTCTGAAAATGATGGATGATCTCTAAATGGGCAAATCTCAATTTCCTCCCATACAATTAATATTGTCTGGTTTAAGCAGGCCTGAGATATCGGAGAGCCTCTGCACATAAAGCTCTCCTTTCCTACAGTCCACTGAAATTCAAAAGCCATCTCAACATGTTCAAAATAAAAAAGACACAGCTGAGAGCTTTCACACAATGTATTATGGTCTTTATGGCATCCAAAGCAAACTTTTCAATAAAGGAATTTTTATGATTAGCAATTAATTATTTATGTCAGTCAAACTCTGAACTCAGAGTTGTTGCTAAGTTATCTGTTTGCATGACCATGTCCCCCATTTCTGTAGGGAATGCATAAGAATTTGTATCACTAGGAAATCCAAATGGTTTTACTCTCAAAAATAATCCAGAGAAAGATTATTTTGTTTTTGAACAAAAGGATTTGGGTTTCATCCACTGAAACAAGGGAAATCTTTGGCCCTCAACCCAATTCACAGACAAAAATGTTTGAGCCTACAGTTATCATTAATCAAACAGAAATAATTATTTCGCCTTTACACTGTTTTGTTTGTTTGTTTGCTTGTTTGTTAGTTTCAATAAAACCAGGAATTTTCCTCATCAGTTTTTATTTTGACAATGAAGTGATTTCTTTTCAAGCAGTATTTCTAAAGGAATATTCCAGCTGGCTTGAGCTGCTCACATTTTTGTCCAATAAAGAATGGGAAAAATGTCAGTGCAAGACACCAAAGCTGCAGAGTCACACAAAGATGACCAATCATGAGGAGTGCCTTTTACTTAGCTTTTTCCCATTCCTCAGTAAGTAATTCTAAGTTCTTGTTCATCTAAAGAATTCAAATAACATTTTTAAGAGAAGCCTTTATTCTTAAAATAAAAAATTCATCTTTTCACATGCTTTTCAGAAAAGGGATGTACATACCCTTCACATGCAAAATTATTTCTAGCCACCCACACTAGCTTCAGTAACCACATATTCCAATTTCCATAACCCATTTTCTTCCCCACATTCTCTCCTCACCAAACTGTCAAATCCTTCATTGCACTGTAATCTCCTTTTCCATACAATTTCCTTTCAAGAACCTCATTTATTTTCAGGTGCTATAAAATAAATAATCGTTTTCTAAATTGATCACCAAAGCTAATATCTATGTTTGCTGCTGCTGTCATTCTACTTATAGTTTACCACACACGTGTGCACAAACATTAGGAAACTTATGTGAAACTCGTGGGATTTCAGGACCTACACTCCTGAATTTTACATACTCCTAAGGCTGTGTTCATACTTGAAGCAGCAGAAATTCACTCTATTTCACAAGAAGCAGTTACATTGCACGCTTCCATCTCACAACTTCAACCTACCCAAAACACCATATCTAACCGAGTCCTGTGTTCATCCAGCTGACTTAAATCCCCATTTTCCTGTCTCCGAGGCTTGTACTGCCTTCTGACATGTAGTTTGAGGTACCTGGTACTAAAATCCCTGCAAGAAGTTATACAGAGAGAACATCATATATCACATACAACACCACAATAATAGGCACAGCATACTCGATTAGAAACTGAATTATTCATTCTCTTACTTAAATTTTCTATCTTCACTCTTCAGTATAAATGAAGTTGCTATAGAATCTCTACCCCACTGCAGCCGTATAAGTTGGTTCAGGAAGTTACAAGAGGGAACCAAAGGATGACAATCCCAAAACCAAAAATTGAAATTAAGATTCAGCCTTCACAGCAGCTGGACACCCCTTTAAAACAGCAGGGTTTTTCCAAAGTATCCAGATCTGATGTAACTCTGGTACTGTTTTCTCGCTTTGACTTCAAGATTAGGCTCTCCAGGTGCAATTGGCAACTCATTCCAGAAGATCTGCCTGGATATGCTGCCCATGGGTAAACTTACAGTAGCAGCTGGTTGCTAATATCATATTAAAGTATTTTGGGAGTCAAAAAATATCTGGGTTTGTCTTAATTTATGCATTTTCAAAAATCTCTTTATTCTATTAGCATTTACCCTGGAAAGAAATTGTACAACAGATTGTGAAATTCCTGTATCCTATTTGGTCCTTTTGCAATGGCAGGGTTTTTTTTTTTCTTTCTCCTGAAATGGACTTTTGAAGCAAAATTCAGTTACAAAAGTTACAACAGATTTAAATTCAGACAAAACATTTTGTTTCATTTATCTGCTTTCCTGGAATTTCACTTGGAAAGGGTAGTTTTTTCTTTCCAGTTGAGAAAGGAAAATCAGAGTTTCCTTGAAACAAAAGACCAGTCTCCACCCATACTACTTGGTATCAAATGTGCTTATAAATGCTAGGAAAGGATTTTCAAGTAATCAAAATCATATCAAAATTACTGAGCTTCACTTGTGTAACACAGAGGAAATAGTGTTGTGGTCACTGAGATCAGGCTGAGCACCACACTGGAGCACGTGGATCCAAATGGCAGGTCTTTCCTGGTGCTTGCTGCATTAGAAGACTCCCAGACCAACCAGCATGTCAGAAAGTAACACCCGGCTTTCACAGAGTTAGGCATGAAAACACTGATCACATTCAACACCAGAAGAGGGGTAGCAGCTTTTGCAAATAGTATCAATGAGCTTTTATGTGATGAAACTTTCACCCATCTCAGAAGGACGCTGTTCTGAAAGTCACTTTTAACGTAATCCTGGAAGTATAACTATTAGTGATACCACTTCAAAAACCATAGAGCAGAGAAGGCTGAACTTGTTGCACAAATAAATCAATGAACTCACTGACACTGATAGACTTCAGATCACACAGTGCCAAAACTCTGCGGTCTCAATCTTCCCTCGTAGTTGTCCTACCAAATGACGTAACTGGAATTTTTTTTCCACCCCCAAACAATTAAAAAGAAGACAGAAATTCTCCACTGGGAGAAGATTAATGATTGTGTAGTACACTAAGAGGGATGTTACCACACACAAAACATATGAATCACAGGAGAACACTTTGGAGAATGTCACATTTTATGACATGAGATTGCCACATCACTCTGAGTTTTATAGGACAAGAAATTGTACCTGAATTGTACCTGTCACCAGGCCTTTTGGGCACTTCCAGTCTGGGCTTGTGCTGCCAAGTATTCCTGGGACAGTGATTTAATTTTGGCTGTGTCACTACTGCTATGTCAGCTGTACTGCTGCAAATGCAGCTCTCATGTCTTTCCAGCTAGGCTGTTGCTGTCCTTCAAAATCCTTGTCATGTGTGACTCTATGAATGGACATGTCAGCAAGGTAATTAGTCACAATAAGAAATTCTAATTGCATGTGTGGAAGACCAATAACGCATCACTGCAGATAGCAGTTGCTACAGAGCCAAGTCTGGATCTAACAATACTAAACAATAGCCTGAATGAAATGAGCTTTTCACAGACTCATGCTAAGCAGATATGTAAATGTTTGCCTGCTCCCAACCCTGGTAGAGTGGCTCAGTGAGGAAAGGCCATTGTGGGGTTCCTTGCCTGGGAAAGAGGGGCTTCTGTCCTGCTATGGATTCTCCTAATCCAGAGGAAAGATTATTTCTGTGCTCTCCACTCCAACAATTAAAAGAACAGACCAAACAAGACCTTTTGTGACAATGTACGTAGAAATACTAAAGTGTGCCAGGTTTTCATTGAAGCAGGAGCACAGTAGTTCTCCCTTGGTAGCTCTAGTGAGATGGAACAGCTTCTATTCCTGCATGGGCTTCCAGGGCCCTCTGCGGCAACTGTCTCTTTAGCTCTGGACTTTATCTCCTCCAGTGCTTCACAAGCACACTGTGACTCTCCCTCAGGCCTCCAACTGCATTTTGAAAGAAATATAACATACAGTGTTCGTTCTGAAAGGCCAATATATATTGAGTCAACTATAAAATTATAAATGGAGAAGTAGGACCAGTGGTGGAGAAAATGCAGTTTCCAACAAAACCAAAAAGAAGCAATGTGGATGGATGCAACGACATCCTGTGAAAAAAATCCCTTTACATCTATTCAATAGCTGTTTTGCTGCAGTGACATGTGACAACTTAATCACTGGCCATGCAGGAAACTGACACCCATTTTTTTACTCACGCAAATCATCTGACATCATTCAGCTCCCTGGTGGATGAAATGGAGCCAGGCTGTGAATCCCACAGAGACCCCATCCCTCAAGATCCCATCCCAACAGCCTCACATTGCAGCCTATCATTAATACAGGAGTCTAGACCATCCAGGCTAGCACTAAGCCAGGACTCCCTGTCCCACCTCCATGTCACCATACAACCTCCTGGGGTCCCCTGGGGACAGGTCTTCACCTTCCTGAGACTTCAAAATACAGGCCATTCAACAACAGATTGCATGTTGCCCTGCCCAGCTGAGCGGTTCTGTTTCCACAGGCACAGCCCACAGATAGTGCTGTACACAGTTCAAGTACTCTTTGCTTTCATTAGTCTTTTCCTGCAAAAGATGAACTGCCAAGAAACAGAAAACTGCCATATCAAACAGGTCTTTTCCAGTTTCTTACTGCACTGAGGAAAATGGTGTCCAGAAAGAAGGAACCAGAAGCAGCAGCCTCCAGCTCACACCTTTTTGGCAGTTCACAGAAACAGGAGGCAGCAAAAGACAGAAACCAGTGTGTGATAAGAGCAAGAAAATCAGTCATGCTATCCTGATAAGGAAAAGGTGGAAGATCTCACTAGGAACAGAAAAATTGAATGCATATCCACCAAAGCAACCCTCCACTTATACACTGACCTTACAAAAATAAAGTCAATGAAAATTTCTCCATTGACTAAAATAAATGTCAGTATAAACTCTTTCTGGCCTGAAGTGACCCACTGGCATTGCAACAGTAGAGATAAATCTAAAACTGTGAATTTATGTATTGACAAAAAGCAAGAACAGAAGAGCCATGTTCTAGCTGCCTACTGATGACTGCAGGGCACACGTGTCAGTAGGATGCATACTGGTCCATTTTGGGTGGCATTCAAATTTCTGGACAAGATCTGAACAGTACACAATTAAGAAGCTAAACCATTTAAAGAAGTTGATTTAGATCCACAATAAAATACAGGTAACCAACAAGGTGACAGTTAAAATGTAACCACACAATATACAAAAGGCAAACCAGAACGAGTGCCTGCTATATAGCATATTCTTTTGACAGGATGGCTTGTTACTCACTGTGTTTCCTAAATAAAGGAACTAGAAGGTCAAAGCTACTTTTGAACTGAGGCTGGGGTCAAAGATGACAAAGTGAGGCAGAATGTTCTGGTGGAAGGTGAAAATGACTGTCAAACAATCAATACTAACAGAGGAAGAACTAGTCCTGACACAGTCAAAATCACTGACTGTTGGATCCTTCTTCTGCAGTCAGAGATTTCTCTGATTAGACTGGAGGGACAGCGATTGTCTCTCTAGATAATTGCAAGAATAATTTCCCTGTCCCAGAATTTTAATAGATTAAAATTCATGTACTTGGGGAGACTTCCATAAGGTCTCTGGAGCTGCATGATGACAAACTGCCTCGCTACTGCAGTCTGCTTTTGAACTGATCCTGTATGGTGGGACTTTCCTCTTGCTATTTGCAAGGGCTCAAGGAAGCTTTTTCACAGGTGTAAATCAGGACAACGCAGTGATTTCAATTCCTGAGGAGAATTTGCTACATCACCACTTTTAATCTAAGATTTTAGGGCAAAGAAAATTGTTTTAAATGAGTCAGAGCAAAATCCATCATCCCTTCAGCACTATGCACATTTCTCTCTACTCTGTAATTTTAACTTCTGAAATTCCAACAATGTCAATCAGTGCAAACTGAGAGCCCCAAGGAATAATGAAATAAAACAAAATATTCAGTCATCCAGCACAACTTAAGAACAATCTAAAAAATTAAGTGGAACCTCTACAAAACCCAGAAAAAAATTTACATTTTGTAGTATCAGCAAAGCAGGAATAACCATCCTTTCCTCTACAGAAATTCACATAGAGCTATAAACACCTACAATAAATATTGGAGTTGTGACCACTTCTTAAACTGACTGAGTCGGAGAGGTTTTGTTGCAAATCCCAAGGTATTCTCAGTATTATTATATTTTATTATACTACTTAAATAAGCTTTAGAATTTATACATTGGAGTAGGTATATTAACTTCCATAGTAGCTGTAATCCATTCTTTTAACCTTGGTATTATGTGTTAGATTAAAAATCTGTGTAACATTTTCCTGATTTTCTAGGAGTTGTAAGAAAAAAAGATAGACTCTTCTATATGAAGGGGTAGCTGAAATAATAACCACTTGCAGCCAAAAAATGACACATGCCATCACCTAAAAGAAAAATAGGTACAAAAGGCAAAAGGGGATTACTTGCTATTCTTCTGTGAACATGCATGTTTAAGCAGTAAACACAGAGATCAAAGGAAACAGAAATGCAAAGAATACAACTTGGAAAACATCTCCAGCATGACGAGGTAAAAGAGAAAGCAGAAATGCCAGGCAAAGGGTACGTGGCTTGCAGAAGAAGCCGTTGCCTCTTGTCATCAAATCATAAAGTCATAGAATTAATCAGAATGAGTCATAGAATGGGTTGGAAGGGACCTTAAAGACCATCTAGTTGCACTCCCTTGCCATAAGCATCCAAGTCTTTGAAGTTCAGATAAAAATGAGTTTTGGGCGTTACTTAATAGTAAGCACCTCTGTCCGAGAAGAGGACTGCACTCCTTCCTCAGTTTCTCCTCCTTATAAGAGCCCACTGCTGCCACCCTTACAGTAATTGCCACACCCAGCCAGGTCCCCTGAAACCAGTGTGTCCCCTGAGGCCGAAGAATACACAGGCAAAGCTCAGACCGTGAGGTCAAAGTGTTTTCAAGCTCAGCATGACGTTCCTGCCAGCTTCCAAGATGCTTAATGTCAAACAGCCCTGCTGAAATCAGTGGCTCTTCTTACATTTGTACTCTTGCTCACAGCTCCCCTGCATGTTGTGTGCTGATGTCCTAATTTGAATAATCAAAAACAATATCATCAGTGTGGAATTCTGATTGCAAAAGTATAAGATGAAGGAGAAAGTGGAGTAAGAATGAAGGTATTGAGCAGTATACTGATGTATTTACACAAGCAACTATTGGGGAAAAAAATGAAGAAAAAATATGCTGCTGTAAATCTTCAAGTCCAATGACAGTAAAATGAAAGAAAATTTAATGTTTAATTCAATTATTATTCATTAAATATTAAGACTATGATAGGACTTAGAAACCAACTGTGTTGGCCTTTACAAGGTTGTCAGCCCTTTACAAGGGGCTCCACCACCACCAAATACCCAATTCAAAGAAATACTGCAGTTCAAAACTCTTTTGCAGACTGCAGAGTCTCCCAGTGAGGCTTTGGGAACCCAGGAGACACAAGTAGAAGCAATCCTGCATAGGAAGCCTCACATCTCATCTTTCTCTGACCTATTTGTGAAAATTCCCCAATGAAGGAGGCTCCCCAGGCAAGCTGGTTCACTGTTCTCACAGGGGTGTTTCATCCAAACCAATTGCTACTGCAGATTTGCAGCATCCCACATTAATTGCAATGCGTCTTGATTCAGTTAAATGTGGATTTTGGTTGGAGGCTTTGTTGTTAATGTTATAAAAGTAAGCATGAAAAAATTACCAGGTGAAACTGTGTAAATATTCCAATCACATCAGTTTTGTTTTCCTCTCCCTTTTATTTAAGAAGTTATTGTTTATTGGCATATGAATACAGGTATCTAGTAATGTAGATATTTGACTGGAGAGTCAGAGTTAATTTACTAACCTGTTTTATTACTTCAATCTCTGCTGTGTCTGTTTCACTGGAACCCCCATGATGTCTCTCCACTAATTCATACCTTTCTTCGAGGACTCCAGAGCAGTGCTAGACCACATGCAAACTGCTGTGAACCAAATGCAGATGACATTGGTCTTTTCTGCTTGCTGTGTGCCAACCAAAGTCACAAACACTGCAGAGCCACATACATATCACATTTTTATATTAAGCTATAATTGTGATATGCAAAGGAGTTCAGTGGTCTGGTCAAAAATTATCCTAGGGCTGCTCTCCTGTCTCAGAGCAGTGATCCATTGGCTCACTCTGATGTTCCCCCCTTAAGAGGAAGGGAACACCCAGCATTCATAGATGTTCATGGTCAAAAGGAATGACAAAAGGGCACAAAACCTCACAAAGTTTTATTAGCATATTACGCACTTGTCATGGAAATTGATATGTTAGGCCCTGACCTCCTACATAAACACATGACAGTGGGGTTTGGATAATGGGGTATATAAATGGGGTATATAATGATGAAAGGGAAGAGAGAGAGAGAGAGAGAGGGGGATTAATGAGGAGAGAGAGAGAATAAAAAAAGAAAGAGAGAAAAAGAGACCACCTGGTTCCAGAACCCATCCAGCTGGGGTATCCAAGGCCTCGGGGCACACATGCAGAGATGAAGTACACTGGGCATTCTGGGGGTACCTTTGTACAGATAAGTTTTCCCTGCCCCGGAGATAAGTTTTTCACTTTCTATGCAAAATAGTTATCATTACTGTCTGTTCTTTCAGACCTTTCTGGAAGTGGGTCAGAAGGCTCTGGGGTGTTTGGTAGTCTTGTTTCACCCCTACAGTCCATGCCTTCTTCTTGACTTCATTCTTGAGCTTTCACTCTTCTGTGTTGTGCTTATCTCCAGGAGACAGAACAAGAATGTTTGTCACAGAAAAGTGCTGCCCTACCTCCATATGGCCCCTTTTCCAGCCACATGCTGTTCTTTCTCACAGTGCGTTATTACCAACAATCCTTGGTCATTATTACCTACAATTCTTGACTGGCTCCACAGCCATCCAGCTATCGCTATTTGAGACATACACATTAGCACCCTTATCTTCTAGGCTTCTACACTCACTGTCCTGGCTTTTTTAACACAGCAAGTCCCATGTACTTCAGAAGAAACCTTTTAAAATATCACACAATAGTCTGATATAGATTGCACTAAGCTCTGTGCTAAATCTCAGTTTTAAACATAATTTTAATGACTGGATTATCCCAAAAGAGCAAGATTTAGTAATAAACCACTAAAATCTGAGAGAGAAAAAAATGTAAAAGCAGCTTTAATGTAGAAACTAATTTAGTGGTGATGGATAAAAACAGTATTAGCAAGAGATAGGTAGGCTCCAGCTGTCTTCCTTTCTGCTCTCAGATCCAGATCCAAAGACACATTACTAAATGCTCTGTAGATATGGAAATCTCAGTGAAATCTGCAGGATCTCAGAACCCAAGTGAAAGCCAGGCACAGCCTTGCTCCTTTTTCACTAGTTCATGGAAGCCTAATGTTCCAGTTGGGCTTTTATAAATCCTGATTCAGAAATGATTCATACAGGCACCCAATTTTAAACCTCAGCTGTACTGACCCCACTACAGTCTAGCAGAGTCCAGTTCTGTATAATGATTGGATCCCAGAACCACAGCACAGCTGAGGTCAGAAGCAACCTCTGGGTGTCATCTGTCCAAAGCTCCTGCTCAATGAGGGCTAAAAATAGTTCCTCTACCTTCACTGAGACCATTTCCCAGGTATGAAGCTAACTAGTCATGCATACCATTTTTTTCAGGAGCCTCCAGCAGATCCCAAGGAGGATTTCTGTTCTTCAGTGTAAGACGTTTAATTTAGAACAGACAAACAGTCTCTACCATGGTAATTCAGAGTTTTTCGATGAGCCACCACCCAAGAATAACTGCAGGCATCCTCTCCAGTGGAATGGATATGTCAGCAATGCTATGTTGCACTGAGCTCCACTAACAAACAGGCACTTTCTGAAGCAAGGTCACTATGAGGCTATAATTTGTACTTGGCCCTAAATAATAACAATCTGTGACAAAGATGGGGAATTAGAAGCACCTGACTTTTGGAGTGGAATTCAGGTCCAGATCCATAGGTACAAATTTAGCTGTCCACATGTGCACTAGTAGTGCAGTCAGCTCCAGGACTTGATTTTGTTGAACAAATGTTTGATGTGCTCCAGGATATCCAGGAGATCTACACAGGGCTGGATGACAAGACACTGCACCCATGAGATGTCTGGTTCCTCCCTGAGCAGTGTCAGAGGTCAAGCATGATCTCCTAAGCTGATATCCCAGATCATGTTAATGCAGGCTGTCCTGATTCACTCACCTGACACAGGCACCTAGTGCCACCTAAGGTGCCTGTCTCCAGCTACAATTCCAAATGGTTACAGGTGTCCTTTAGGTCCTATATCATGTCTGGCAGCCCCATGCAGGTGGTGACAAATGCACTACAGCATCTCAAATGACACCTGGTGCAAACATGTGGACAAATGATACCCCTTTACTGTCACTGGAGAGAAAATAGCAGTTCACACCAAATACTTTAGACCGATTCTTTGTGATTATGTGAATTGCATCATGGACGTGTCTATCACTATTTACTGAGTACAAAGAGGCTCCAGACGATGAGCTCAGATACAGATATATTTTCATCCAATCAGATGAGAAACACTCCAGGGAGCAAGATTCCTCATATAACAGGAGTTTCCCCAGAGATTTTATTCTCACTGTATAAACCAAAAATGATAATATTTCCATGTCTGGTTTAAACTTTGGTATTCTTAATCATTAAAAATTGTGAACAAGTTTCAATCTGCAGAATACTTTCTTAACAGTAAAGAATAGAGCAGATCATTTCAGGAGTGAAAATCTTCATTTTTTTTATAAAATATAGCATGAGAATTTACTAAATTAGGTTACGATCATGGGTGAAAGAGCGTTGGAATTATTAAATCCCTTAAATTGCAGGAATAGTTTAAGGGATGAACATAAATAGAATTACGTGCCTCCTCACAGCCTCTGCCAATGAATATTCTATCCAATCAAAGTGAATACAAGCTTGATAGGATCAAGTAAAAATGTTATGAGTGGGGTGGCTAATTACTGAATGGAAGTTTGGCAGTGGAACAACTAATGACATCTCATCACTAGCTCATTAAAATGGGCATCTCAATGTTGAACTGAAATCTGAAAAGAAAAAAATTTAAGGCACTCTAATAATTAAATTCCACATTGCAGGATGGGAATTCAACATAAGTACCTAACAGTTGTTGCAAGACCCACTTTTGATGTTTTTGCAACTGGGAGGTGCTTTAAGAAGGAAAGTATTTTGGTTATTAAGGGTATTAAAAAAGCAGTTCACAGTATGCTTCTCTTATTTGCCTCTGTCAGTTTGGCATGGGCCTTCGCATACTGCAGATGTGTGTGTTTATATACTTCTAAGGGACAAGAGCTAATTACCAAGGAGAGTGACAAGTTAACCATTGTTTAAGTGTAATGAATAACATTAATTTTACTGAGCACAACAGCAACAAAATATATCTAGAGGGATTCTTTTTAAAATTTTAAACCAGTAATATGCAGACTTATCACACCAGATTAAACCAAACACAATTCCCTAAAAACTAGGATTCAAATAATACTTTTGCTTCTAGTTTTCATATCATAGTTCACAAATTCGACTAATTAATGGGAGCAGCAAAAGGTTTCTCAACATGAAAAAACTTGCTGCCTTTAGCCATGTTCCTATAGAAAAAGGGTAATTTGTTTGGCACTTTTCAGAGGACTAAATTATCCAGCCCAACCTCCCTCCCATGGGCATCTCCCTTGTAGTCCCAGAAGCACATACAGAACTGGTTGCCACAATTTACCTAAAAGTGTCAATTTCCATGTCGTGACCAATTCCATCAGCAACTGGGCAGCAATGGGATGCTGTTGAAAAGAATTCAAATGTTATGGTGGACACTATCTGACTATGAGCCAACAGTATATTCTCACAGGGGAAATGGACAGGTCGCATTATTAGTTGTATTTGGAGCACCAAGGCTCCCAGTCAAGGGAAGTCATTATCCTCTTCTATTGGGTATTGGATTGTTGGGTCTGGGTCTTGGCCCCACCCAACTGAAGATGCATGGAGCTCAGGGAACAAGACCTAGGAGGAGACGCAGAGGGAGATAAGCTTGTTCAGTGTGATCAAAAGGAGTCTAAAGGACAATCTAACAGAGGTCAGCAGCTACCTGATGGGAGTTATGAGGGTGACAGGCCTGGAAGGATCAGGTTGGACTGTGCAGACAGCATGGGAGAATACTGCCCAGAAAGCTTGTGTACTTGGAGGTTTTCAATACTCACACGGGCAAAACCACAGCAGGCCTGGACTAAAGCTGTCCTGCTTTGGGAAGGATCTTGGACTACAGCCTTTCAGAACTTCATGCCAACAACTTGCCTGGGATCCCTTGCTTCAATGGCTGCACAGCCAGGCCATTCTTCCAACCTGATTCTCTGCTCAGCTTATTGGTTGACTGGGGCCCTGGGGATGAGAGCAGGGGTAGAAGGATATCTGAAAGAAAAAACTCCATGGATATATCCAGATTTCGCTCTTTACTGGGAAAAATGGTAACAAGTCTCTTCGCATCAACAGCCTCCCTAAAGTAGCATATACAGAGGTAAAAGCAGTACTACTCCTCTCAAATAATTTGTCTCAACAGTTGCAAGTAATATGAGCTTGTAATATTTGTGTTTGTGTTTCTCAGGAAGAAAAGGCAGGGAAGGACTTGCAATCAGAGAAACAGCTGCTGTGGCATCAGTGGCAAGGCATCACACAGCTTCGGTCTTTTCAGCAAATTGACCTTCCTAGGAAACTGTACCTAGTGACAGCATGAAATGATGTCTTTGAAAGAAAAAAGTAATTTTAAGTATGTGCCAAGAAGACAAGAACAATTAAATACTGTTCTTGACTCATTCCCACCTGTAAAGTGCTCACAGAAATACACTTCACTCTTTTCCCCTTCTCATGTGAGATGTCTGAAGATACACATTAAAACACAACAATCTCATGTGCCTGATGCAAGATTCGGAGCAGAGAGGAAAGACAGCTTCCAGTGTTCAGAAAACCTTACACTTTGGTATCTGACCCTTCTGAGTCAGTGCTTTCTTCATTGGTGCTCAAAAGTCAGTAGAAAAAGGGGCTCACAGCATATGCACCGTTCAAAACTATTCAGTCTGCCCCAGTTATTTTGTACATGCATAGATTTGAGACTTCAGATGATAAAAATGATCTCATCCAACTTGCAGCATTGCAGAAACCCAGGAATCTCCTTGCCATTCATGTAGCCCATCAGTTAATCCACACTGGATTAACGCCCCTCCTTTCTTTCTAGTATAGAAAGAGAAAGCATCAGCCACGCACAAATGCTGGAGAGCAGTAAGTGCTCTGTTCTTAATCTCCCCTATGTGTACAAGAAAGTAAACGAAAGCCAAGTAAAGAAAATGGGACTCAGAGGACCATATTTTCATAGCACAGCTCTTAAGCTGTCACCCATTACAAGCCCTGTGCACATTAGACCCACTTATGTCGCATTTGCACTTGTAGATTGAAGGCCTCAAGTGCAATAACTGTTCATTTTACGCCAGTAGAGCCTTGACACCTGAGGCCAATGTAGCCCTGCGAGGAGCTGAGACAGCTCTGTTAAAGCCACGTTCTCTTTCACAGGAACTAAAGCAGAGTCTTCTGTTCATCAGACAGGATCCCCTTGTTGTGTCTGTTTGTCCGTGCATCGAAAAAACAATTCCTGCAGTTCTGGTGGCTCAGGGCATTGCTGTGTCCTTAGGTTTTTCCCCACTCCACCTCACAGCTATGGCACGTGCCGGCATCTGCACTGGAGAGGTGGGCAAGAAGCAGCACCACCTCTCCTGGTGACAAACCACAGTCCAAACATGAAGCTCCAGCAGCTGCTTCACATGCTGTTGTGGATGAATCACAACCATTTGCAATACAGGGTACTCAAATAAAATGGCTTCAGCCTCAGGAATCTGTAGTGTATCCAGCTGTAATTAATGGCATGGATGCTGCTGCATGGATGACTGAGCCAGCCATCCCTGCAAGAAGTGGTGGGAATCATTCCAACTGTTGGAAAATGAGCTGGACACCAGAAGGGTCAGTGCTGCCCTATTCCAAAAAGCCAAGATGAAATATCTTCCTGCACAAATTCAAATTTCATACACAGAAGGTGATTGCAGAAAAAAATCAGAGGTTTATATTGGGAAATAAAGGAAAATAGCAACCATGATCAGAGTTACCAGATCCGTACGTGTCCCAGATGGCAGAAGGCAAAGCCTATCTGCGTTGAAGGAAAAAGTGTTCACGTTACAGACATTCTTGGTTGAAAACTTAAACTATGGAAAAAATAATCTTGGCTATATTTTGCCCATTAAACTCAGTGAAGTGCTCTGGATAAGGAAATGAGTGAGAGAATCCCTGGCCAGATTCCACCTTGGCTTCTATTTACTGCAACCAACTCCACAGCTAATTCTTGTGCACCCCTCGCTCCATCAGAGCATTTACTAAATAACTTTAAGTACATAACTATCCCACTCCCATTTAGGCATTAAACAAACACTCAAATTTTGCTGGCTGAGAGCCCATAGTGAGTAAGAATACTCATTGATATAGCAGTAGTCAACAAAATTAACACCCAATTCTTTGCAGCAGGGCCTGTAGCATGAAGAACTCTTCTTCAGACTGAGACCAGGAGTAGAGTTTGCTCAGACCTCACCAAGCTCTCAGACACAATAATGGGATTCAGTTCACCTAATGGCAGATAGTCCCAACAGAGATGCTGACATCTGTTCATCACTTTCAACTCCTTTTATAGGAAGAGGAGAGAAAAAATGTGGTTTTGAACTGTTCTTAGTCTGATTACTTTAGGAATCTGTCCAAGGGATCCACCATCAGTATGTATGTTCAGTAATATTCTGCTGACTATATAAGGGCCAGCTCCAGGTAGGCAGTTTCTCTTTAGGAAATTGATCCTTCCATCTATCTGCAAAAGGCAGGGACTATCCATCCCCCCAGGTCCTTCCAGAGGAGCTGAGACCCAGCCCAGCTGTGAGGGTCAATGTGGAACCCAGCAAGACTGGGGCTTCTATGCCACTTTCCAGGAAGCAACCTAAGCAAAAATCCTTGCCTCTCAAAAAAAGCCTCTCTGAAGCTCAAAAGCCAGTGAGCCTTGTCCCAAACAGGAGCTAATCCTGTCCCTGGATGAGCAAGGCAACTGATCCACAAGAGGGCCCCCAGGCAACAGCAGAGCCTGGGATGCACCTCTGCCCCTTGTACTGCGCATCCAGGGAAACCCCCTCCTGTCCCCTTCCCCCAGCCTTGAGTCCTGTGACAGTCCCAGAAACTGTCTCCCCCAGTACCACCTGACAGAGAAACGATAAATGATGTCACCATGTGTCACAGCACTGCATTTTAGGGCTCATATCCTGAGGAGGTGCTGGGCTGGCCTTGTATAACTAACTTCACACGGAGGAGACAGAGAAAAGACATCCCAAGAGCACTGGGTCAGGAACAGTGAAATTAGTGAGCTACTCCTAAAACTCCCACACCTCAAACTAGCCCCTGAGAGACGGTGATTAACCAGACCCACTCATTAGTAGGAATGCAGTGCCCAGTGCGATGACAATGCCCTGAGATGATGCAAAAACCAGTCAGGAAATGCTTTGTTTAGCCATGTTCTTCCTACAGCACAAGGATTGCTTCTGTTATTGCCAGGCTCCAAGACTGGGACAAGTGAGGCAGATATGCATGGTCACAGCTTGGGTGGCAAATTGATCAAAGGAAATGCCCCAACAGGAATTGCTTGACAGCCCTCAACAGATGTATCTTTAATGCTGGCAGTGGTGTGGGTTTAGTCCATCAACTCTCTCAGAGCTCCTGCATTCTATTCTAACTCTTGTGTTTGCCTTTATGTACTGAAGTTGTTTTTTTTCTAAGATGGCTTAACTTGCAGCTTTTATCCTCAGAACAAGGCTTGGATCTCCCTGGGTATATTAACATGCCAGTTGCAAAAGTCAAAATGCAAATGGCTAAGGCAGAGAGCACTATTCCTCTCTCCTCTTGTGACTGGAGAGCTGAGGTTCAAAGAGACCAGCTAGCCAATGTCACGTGATGTCTGTAGCAGCAGATGTAACACATTCCCGCTGACCTGTAACCTCACAGCATCCTAACTAGAGCAGGGATTGCTACCCACTTGGTTTTCACTCTGCTTGCAAGGTTTTGTGCTTCCTGGGGAAAGAGCTGAATCTCCTGGTTCAAGCTGTGTTGCCAGGTTGGGCTACATTGGAGTTGTTATGGTGCTTTAACCAAATGTGCCTATGCTGCATCCACTAGAAACTGGTTTATCGTGTGTCACAGCTCCTTATACATACTCAGTGCAGATTATTTAATACCTGCTGGATTTAGATGTAATCTAGCTCAAGGGCTGTGGAGATGTTGTTGAGAAGTTCATGAAGCTTCTGAAGGGAAGCAGATACTAGGTTTTACTCAGGTCAGTGTAGAATTCACTCATTCAAAGCAGCTGCAAGTAGAGATGGTGAAAGGCTTCTGGAGAGCAAGTGCTCCACTGACAACTTCCAGGTATCTCCCCAGTGAGCAGGGAGGCCCGTATCACACATCAATGGCACATGTGAACAGCTGTAATGGGAGGAAAACACTCAAGTTATGAGGTTTGTTTTCAATTCTTTCCTCAAACTCAGCTCCATATGCTGTTACATTTTTCCAGCCTCTGCAAAGTGATTCATGTGGCATGTTGCCTAACATTGCATGAAGTACGCCCGTATCAGGTCTCACAAGTACATGGGAAGAGCTCTGCATTAAGGCAGGTCCCACCTCACCAAGGGCAGGCACATCACTGCCCATAGTGCTCCTGCCTTTCTTCAGCTAAATATGGGATATGATCTGCATTTCCCAGTTTGCAGTGCCTGAGGGCAAACTGAAGTTCCCATCTCTCCTCAAGCTTTGGTTGTGCTGTTGCATCCAGTTGAGAGAAGACACTGTAACCGTCAGAAAACTCTGTCCTCTTGGCTCTAAAAGTCCTGCAAATAACTGGTCTCTGACACAGCCCCAAGCCTGCTGTTCCCACATAGATCTCTTTGTCCAAGGTTTACACAACAAGATGATGTAAACAGCATCTTCTTTCTGGAAACGTAATTGCAAACTCAGTTGATTTTGTGCCAAAAAGAGATACCATAAAACTCTAGTGAGCAATTGTGCTGGTTTAGAGTAAACCGGCAGGAGAAATGGACCCACCACAAGAGAGATTTTAAGTCAGAGTTACAATTTAATGAAAGATATTACCATAAATTCACTAACACAAAAAGAAAGACTGCTTCCACCTCACCAGAACCCAACAGTATAACCCAGTGTCCCAGGGCACAAGCCCAAAGGGGTTTGTTAGCCCTGGTGCTGAGACTCACGTGGTTCCCCCAAGTCCTAAGCAAAAAGAAGTGAAGAACCCGTTGGTGTAGATGATGGCTGTGGTCTGGTCGGAAGTGATGGTTGTAGTCTGTTCGAGAGTGGTGGTTTCCTCCTGTCGAGGTCCTGCTGCTCCTCTGGATCCCACAAAGAGATGTCCAAGTTCTTCTGAGCCCTGTTTATATACCCTCAGGGAGCACTCAGTCCCTCCCCCAGGGCGAGGACTCACACAATGGGTGATTAACTCTGTGAGTCATGGGATATTGTTGAACCGTTGATGGCCCATTAGCACCCACACCCCCTCAGGCTGGGTGTGGAGGTGCTAACGACTTCCTGGGTAATTGCTGCGAATGGTCCATTGTTCTTGGGGAATGACTAGAGGGTGTAGAATACACAGCCTTGATCACCCCCCACACAGTGATAACTGGTGTCTTCTGCTGAACTACGACAGCAATTAATGAGAAGGACATTAGCAATAAAAACCCATAGAAGTCTGCACGTAAACATGAGTGAGCATTATGAGAGTGGGAGACAGACATGGAAACCCTGCACACAAATTCTTGAGGTGATTTTGCAAACATTTGGAGGTCTGGTGTAACAACCTTTCACATAAATACTGCATGATTCCACTACATAATTTTTCCATCTTGAATGTCATAGTCTGTATTTCTCCCAGAATACAAGTGGTTTGGGTAATTGGAAGGAATATTTGGGAGTCAGTCGCTCAGTACCATGTTCAATTGCTTTTACAGCAGCATGAGCATATGTTGGAGGTATGTCAACTCCAGGGGAGGCAGGGAGATGGAAAGAGTTTGATCCCAACTAACATCACATCCTGGAGAGTCGAGGGAGGGCAATGCAAAGCTGACTGAACTTACACCTAAGCCAAACCATTCCTGAGTTAATAAAAATCTGCTTTATGTGATGAGGCAACTGGCACTCTGACAAGGAGAGGGCAATGGATGTTGCACCCTTAGCTTTTGATGCAGTCTCCTATTGTGTCTTCATTCTCAGACTTGTGGAATGTGGGCTGCATAAGAGTACAATAAGGTGGGTGGAAAATTGGTTGTGCCATTGGGCTGAGAGAGGTGCAACCAACAGTGCTAAGTCCAGCTGTCAGGTGGGAACTGGCAACATACCTCAGACCAGTGCTGGGACCAGTATTGTTTCTTGTCTCTCCTAATGGGTTGTGTGATGAGACAGGAAGCATTCTCTTCAAGAATGCAGTCACCAAACCAGGGATAGAGAACACTGGAGGGCAGGCTGCTGCTCAGAAGGACCAGAAAAAACGTGAAACTTGGGCTGAAATTTGGGATTTACAGCTTAGGCCCCATTCCCCAATGTTGCAGGTTTCCACATGATCTGCAAAGATCCTGCCCAAGTGTTTGAATGCCCCTCATCCAAAGTTTTAACTGTCTTGTCGGCCGAAGTCCTTCCTTCCCATGCACAGTCTCACTAGTAAGCCATCCTTCATCTCAGGCAATGACAGTCTAGATAACTTTGAGGTTCTCAAGCTGAGATGCTTGGCCAGAGGCCCCTTGATTTTAACAGGCATGGATGTTTGACCTGAGACAGCATTTCATAGGGTATCTGGAAGGATTCAGCCCTGAAGGAATAGCAACACACACAAAAAAAAAAAAAAAGGTGAAAACACAGATGGGGAATCAAGAGGCCTGTGCCTGCAAGAAACCCTAGGCCTGACTGGGTTTTCCCTCATCTCAGAAAGACATTTGAGGTATGGATTTGTAAGAAATGAGACATTCTAACCTACTTCTTCTAACAGCAGTGTCTAACACTCTGGTATTCCTGACACTCACTTGTCTTTTGCCTCAACTGCAACACTCAACCCCTAAATAGTCCCAAAATTGGGATGTAGGTCTATAGGGTACTTTCAAATCAGAAGTTTCCCCCACTTTTTGTATTTTCAAGGTGTGTTTTGGCAAAATACAAAATGCTGTGTGCAAGCAGATGGAGGGCATGGGGACATACAATTTCAGAGGGAAACAAAGGTGACCACTGAGGCTGCCCTGAAGACCCACTGATCGGTGCCTACCTTGGGGATGGGACTGAGGCAGAAGAAATTAGCTGTGAAGAACAAGGACCAGAGTCTTCGTGCATCCAAGGAGCACCCTGAGTGTGTCAGGAGAAGGGGCTGAGCCCTTTCCCACTCACAGTTAGGAATTACAAGAAGAAAGAGGCTTTGAGCAAGAGCATGACTTGACATCCTCCATCTGAGCAACGTCTGCAGATCCCAGCCTTCAGCTCCCATGCCCACTGTGAATTCCCAGATGGGAGGTCTGAGTTCACAAGACAGCAGGTCATCTAAACACAAGTTAAAAGATATGAAGTGATGCAGCATCTGAGTCATGGCAGTGCACCTGAAGATTTCTTTCTTGATGCATCCATCTGCAAAGGGAGACTAAGATATTCACAGCCCTCCATAAGGGTCCTGAGAGAACATGGAGCTTGAGGCCAGGGAAAGCTGCCCAAATCATCCCCTCATATAAGGCAGATAGTCCTGCCAAGGGAATCGGGTAGTTTTAGGTGCAGAATCAAGATTAGGAGGAAGGAAAGTAAAGTCTCTCCCAAAGGGAGCATTCCATTTTTCCCTTCTTTTTTTTTTGTGATGAACTCTTTAAAGAAACTATTTGTTTCAGGCAGCAAGATGAGGCATTTAATGACAGTGACGCTGTTCATAACATGACAGTTAAGCATCTGTTGGCTTTTATAGTATAATCTTTATTCTAGACCAAGAAAAAAAATGTCTGCACTAATCTGAGTGAAGGGCTCTGATCCCAGGCCCCAGGGACATCAATTCCATCTCTCCAGTAACTCATGTTTCTCCTCTCTGCAGCGCATACAGTTTGCATGATCATCCACAGCTTTGAGATGGGTAAGTCAAATGCCAAGGAAGTCTTCATTATATAGCACTTGGTTTTCCACACATATGGTGGTTTAGTCCATATTCTGGTGACAGCCTAGTCCAAAGTTTTTCAAACTTTCTGTACTATTGGACATTCAAGCAGGCTTCACTCAACCTCACCCATTACTTGTACTGCCATAGGCTTTCCCATCTCAGCTTTTCTCAGCCTTTCAATGGGAAAAGGCTAAAAGTGATGTGGTTCTGCAGATTAGCTGGATTCCTTACCATGGTCTTACAGAGAAATCCAGGCACAATTTAGGAACATTAAATGGGTGCCAAGACCAATTCATATTGACAACCGCAGCTCTCAAATGTTTCCACATTTCCAACATGCTCTTCTGCCCTTGTTGAATACTTTCAGAAAGAAGTTTGGAGATAATAAACATTGCAAGAGTCACCCAACAGATCCCACTGTGAAATTGCCCTGATATTGTTTCATTAATGAAGCATCAAAACCTGCTGAAATCAGCTACTCCACTGTGCAGGAAGGACAAGTTGCAAAGCAGGCAGACAGCTGGCAGAGACCGTGCCAGATAACCCACACAGCTCTGTTCAACAGCTAACGAGCTCTGCCTTAGTAACCCTCTGGCAGATGTTCACAACCACTCTCTCCTTCAGACAGGCAGCACCTATGTAACTCCTGGCCCCAGGGCAGGGTGGCACAGCAGTTTCAGAAGCAGCAGTGGCAGTCCAGGATGGCACACGCTCTTGTCTGCAAGTCCTCACTTTACAAACAAGATATTCACATACAGCAAGAGAGGATGAACAACTTACCAAAAACATGTGGAGTAGGGTTATTATTTTTGGACAACAGTTCTCCAAGGTCCTGTCCCAATACTATCTTAACTGGTAAGCTTCAAAGGAAGCTAAACACCACTAACCTTCTCCAGCTCCATCCCTACAACCCCACCACTGTGACATACCTGTAAAAAGAGTATTGTCCTTTAAAAGGCAATATTTCCTTATCAACTAAAAACACCTATGTGGGAGATGCATCTTCATTTATTTTAAATGGCTTCTGAAGAGATGTACTCAAGCTATAGTGTGATTTGATAGACTTTAGAGACGTAAACAAAAAAAATTTGCTCCTCAAAATCAAGCAGCAAAAGACAACTGAGTTGGCCACTTCTCCCTCAGACTGTGCACAGCTCACAGGGGCCACAATTTCACTCTCAGCAGCAGAACGGCTTAGTGAGCACATACTCTGGGAAACATGCACTGAAAAGACCAAGTCAAAGTTCAGCTATTTTGGAATTGCTAATGTGAAAAATAATATTTTATTATAGGAAATATCCTAGGAGACTTCCTCACACACATTCATCACTTGGAGCAGCTACAAGGAGGTTATTCAAACTTTCCATCCTCACGTTAATCGTAGGAGCACCTTGGAGTCCCCATAAGAAAAAGCCAGACTGCAGTAGGCACTTTGCATGCATACAATAAAGGAGACAGTCTGTTCTCTTGGAGTTTACAATGAAGCAGATAACAGAAATACATAAATGAGCTTTGAAAGAACAAGCAGCATAGAAAGCATCTAGCAAAGTTCTAACACTCTGAGTAAGCTGTGAATGCATGGAAATTGCTTTCTAATTGACATTATTTTTGAAACTCAGACTATACTGCTTGCCTTCAAATGGACAGAGCAGTATCACAAAAACCTTCAGTACATTCAGCACAAACTTGGCAGCTACCAATTAATCCATCCGTTAACTGAACAGCTGAGGGAAGAAAAAAGGGCCAGAGCACCATGATCCTCAGTGTTATTATGCTGATTAAAGTATCTGTAAATTATGGCTGCATCACCTGTAACAGTCCTCTTGACTACTGTTTAAAGTTTCCTTGCTGTTTTTCAGTTCTAAGAGGAAAATCTTCTGATGACATTACAATTCTAAAAAATAAACCTTCTTCAGTAGGCACAGGAGGCTCCTCAGCTCACATATCATCATGGCTAGGCTTCACGAACAAAGATTTGGGAAGGAGCTCACAGATAACAGCAAAACAGAGCAGGGTTTTGGGAAACAGACACTTGCTTTTATGCCATTTGCTCTACAAAGATAAGGCTGAGGCTTCTATTTGCCATCTGTGGTCAATGAGAGCTCTCTGGTGGGTCTCACTACACACAGCCTTATAAAGCAATGGTGTCTTCAGTCTTAGTTTTGAAAAATCTGTATTGTTGAGTCTTAGATTCACTTTATCTCACTGATTTCTAGATCCACATGCAAAGCCTTGAGTGCAAGTTCTCCAGCTCATGAAGATCAATTACAAAGAATGCACTTGCACTTTCAGAGGCAAAAAGTATTTTAAGAAAGATGGGAAAAAAGATGAGGGAAGAATTTATACTCCTCCATTTTATTTTGAACTACAGAAAATAAAGGAAGAGAAGAAACTTGAAAGGACAATGATCAATTTCAGAAGGAAAAGATATTTCTCAGAGAAGTAGTGGAAGTACTCAGAACATCACAAGGGAGTGAGAAGGAAGCATGCAGCACAGAGGATCAAAGTACATCTCCTTGAACAAATGGCCATCCCACAATAGGTCTGCAAGTTGCCCCACAGTGCACTCTAGAGCATGTGCCAGGTGTTTCCCATGGGTACCAGCTGGGGCTCCCAAAAATCAGATCCAAGAGCATTCCAGCAGTATGGAGTCCAGAATCAGTACACTTGTCATCAACATTCACTCTTTTCTACCTTGCAAGTATATCCAGACATACCAGAGAAGAGATCAGAGCCTCTTACCACTGCAAATTCCACAAGATGAATGTAACGTGCTCCAGGACTGCTCATCAAGGCGGTGAATGTAACCAGCTTGGTTCACTGGGAGAAGTCCATAAAACACAGGAGAGGAAAGTTATGTTAGGAGTTTATGGATTAACGTCCATGGCACTATGGTGCTACACACCACCAGTCCCAGATTTCAAACAGAGCTGACAGCTTTTAGTGTTTTCTAAAAAACACAGAAGTATAGGATTTTAATATACTTTTCCTGATTCAGAGCATGATGAGGATCTCTCATCATTACATGGATGGGGAAGAAATTGCAACTTTTTCAATGCTTTGGCAGAAAAACAGAATCCTAGATTAAAAGATATAAATCAAGATTTTATTTGACAATCTTCACTATGAAATCCCCCAAAACAGTATCATTTTAGAGAAGATGGTCACTAGGAAAGGGCATTGTTTTCTTTTTTTAAGCACATTAAAAATGGATGAAAATGAGCACACAGCCCTCCATCAGCTCCCAGCCTGCCCACCCTCAGGGGTTCAGCTGGAAAATTGTGCTTGGAAAACACCGACAAAAATGTTGGCAACTGTATATCAGTTTTCCCCAAAAGACCTAATGGGCCTTTATTATCCAAACAGATCAGATGGCTTGGAAAATCCACATCTGTACAGAGCTGCTGAATGGGAAATGAGATCAAAACATGCAACTAAGAACTTCCGATACTTTCTTCATAAGTGACATTAAAACCAGACAGAGAAGAAGAAGGTTTAGCTTCTCCACTCCCCCCTCATTCCCTCAGCCCCTGAAGCCACAGCAGAAGGAGGCTGTCAGTGATGCAACAAGCTCCCCATGGGGCCAGTGAGCCCCTTCCCAGCAGAATAAAGGGGAAAGAAATTAAGAGTTTTGGTGTCAAGGGGCCAGACCTTGTGATGGTCTCAGTATCAGCATTATACTCAGACAAATCAACCCTTGCAACCCAGAGAGAGATAAAAATATGAATAAAGAACTTTCTGCTGGCATTTTTTAAACCAGAGACAATACTTTTAATATAAGGCCTGGTTTTTATCAATTTATATCCACTTTTTAAATATGATTTCAGGGCTAATTAGAAGAAATGTTAATATTAAATTCTGCACACAAGTTTCTCTGCTCATAATTGCTCTGCTCTGTATCTGGATGATGCAAAAAGAAAATTGCACACTTCCTTTTTTTGTCTATCAGTGACTGCTGTTATTATTTTCCTCCCTCTCTGCTGATGCTGCCAGTTGAGTGTGGAAAGACACACGAATGGAGGAAATCGACAGGAGAAAAATCTTTTGGAGTGAAAGTCACCTTACATCAGTTAAAATTGCTAGGATTAACTCATTTGAACTCCCATGGATTTGGGAGGTGTGGTGTTTGGAGATAAACCCAGCTTTTCTTCAGTGACATAGTTCTTTCACTACAGTAAAGTTTCCACTAGGATGAATTTGAGTGCAGCTTTAGGCTTCCTAGTTCCTGCTATTGTATGCTAGCACAGAGTGCTCTGTGCAAACCTGTATATTTCCTCAGCGGTCAAGAAGGCAGGTCTTAATTCAAGTTGAATCCCCCAAAATATAACCAGAGAGACGATTTCTGGGACAGAGAAAAAATTAGACACATGCAGCCCAGGGCAATAAAAAATAATGTGAGATGGGAGGAGTTTTTCTGTGCAAACAACTATTGAGATGGAAAAGCCTCATTAAAGGAATATAAAACTTATAATTAATTGGATCCACATAATTATTCAGATCTGCAAAAGTGAAGACAGTCCTGAGATAAGCTTCCTATATAGTTCTCCTCTGATGTGAAGATGTGATAAAGCACTTGGAGTGAATCATCACCTTATTCCCACAGCCAGATAAGGGGCCATACACAAATATTTATCTTCAGGCAGTTATCAGCAGCAAGGTCAATAAACATTTGATTAATTCCTCATTCCCTTCTCCTGGAGTCTGAGTCTTTTAGGAAATAAGCAAGCTTGTAGTTCAGATATAGAAACAGCAAAAAATGTCACACTTGTACCTTACCCCAGTGTTGGGGGGGCTTTGGCAAAAAGGGAACATCTTGTAGGTACAAAACTCATCTACTAAAACCCAGGCAGATGCATGTGAACCATGTTGTGGAGGCAGTGGACAACATTTATTGGACTTGAACATCTATCTGGGCTAAGCTACCCAAGACTCCCAAGCCTTACTCATCCCCTTAGTGATCAAAAGATAAGCTATGTCAGCCTACAGACTGTACTCCCATGCTTTATACCAAAAATGACCTCGGTGTGGTCTTTATGTGACTTCTGGGAGTGTAGGTTCAGAGTATAGCCAGTGCATCATTCTATCTGCGAATTAGCTCCTGTCCCACTGCAGTGGTCCTCAGATAAAAGCATTGCTAGAGTTCCTGGCAGGACTCAGGGCAGCTGTAGTTGGAGTGGTAACAATCTTTAAACCCATCTGCATGTGTTTCCAGTACCCAACACACTCAGATCCACTTTTCCCAAATCTCCAATGTGAGAACCTACTACCAGTGAGCAAGTCAGCACCAGGCAAGAGGACTGCTAGGGGCCCTCCTCAAATCTCTCACACACATCCACACTCAGAAAACATTTCTTCTAACCAGGGTACATATCACTAGTTCAGTCAGTGGGGAATTCCCTCCTAAACATCCTGTTGTTTCTCACCTTCAGCAATTGCTCCATCATCTTCCCCAGTTAATGTCTCACAAAAATCCGCTTTGGCACCAGTTTCTGTGTTTTAGTTGTCCAAAGTTCAGATGAGATTCGGAAGTACCTTCTCAGCCTGCAAGATTCCCTGCTGTGCTCTTGGCGTTTTCCCTGTCCATGTGGTGTCTGATGAAGGAAACCAAGAGTCTCACCACTGCCTGTATTTCTTACCAGCTCATTTTTTTTTTCACTAGGGTGGGTTTTTCATCACGGTTTGCTGCCTCAAGCGCAGTCTCACATTCACACGATCACACAGTTTTTGAATGATGGTGAACCTGTGCACGGCCAGCTTGGTGCCCAGGCAGTGAGACCTTGTATCCATCCACAGCCTGCCAAGTCAGCATTGCTTCATCCCAGAGAAGCCCTTCACAGAAATCAACTCTGATTTCATCTGGGGCCTCTGAGCCTTCTCATAAGAGAAATATTTCTCTGTGAAAGACCTGCCAGGACCACAGATGAAGGTAGACTTGCTGTATTAGGCATGTTTTCCACTCCAACCAAGTTGTTTTGGAATCACTTACAGTTTTTGTGGGAGTGTAAGTTTTACCATCAGCTTCAAAGGGAATTTCTATGCCAGAGTAATAGATGAGGCAGTCCACCACACTGCCCCCCCCATACTTTTTTTTTTTAAATTTTACAGTACACACAAATATTAACATATCATTCTGATAAAGCTTTGTTTACTGGCGCAGCGCCAGCCCCTATGCAGTGCCTCCTGCTGGCAGCCTAATCTCCCAAAGTTCAAGGGATGCCGTCCAAATCTCTTAGTAACATTAAATCTCATTCAATTAACTTTGTTGGGGGACAAAATAATTTTGTTACTGCTGTTTGCCAGTCTGCCATATACAGTATGCCATCCAGCAGTTAGCAGCCTTTAAATATGGCAAGGAGGCACAGCATGATCCAGCACAGGAGCTCTGGCTAGACTGAGCATCCTGAACTGCAATGCAACCCATTAGCCAAAAACTCCACCAAGTCCTCAGAAAGGTCCACAGTGGCAACAAGTCCAAGCCACTGCTTGTGTTTTAATGGCTTCTATTGATCCCCCTGTGGTTTACACCTAGCAGAGAAAACTTCCCCAAGGCATCACTGCTCCCCCTTTGGATTCATATGCAGTCCACAGCTCAGGAGATGCTCGTGCAGCAGCCACGAAAGATGTACCAACACAGCATGGCCCTGGATTGGAGCTGGTCGAGTTCCCTGCCCACATTAAGTGTATGAATATATATCTCAATGCAGCACTGCTCTATGAATAAAAGACCATTATTGCCTCCAAGGGATGTTCTTTTGTACCTGTAAGAAGGCAGGAAAGTGTATGAGGATATCTTCCAGGTCCCCCAAAAAAGGAAACTACTACTCAACTCAGATAGAAGATGCTGGGTTCTGCACCCTCTGGGAAGTGATGGGTTAACATCATAGGCCTCTCCTACGTGTCATTTTACACAGTATTTATGCTTAATTGCAACACGTGAATCTTTAATTACAAGTATAAGACATTAAAGGGAAATTAGTTTAGTCTAAATTAATTTTCTTTCCAGAACTAGTCAAAAACAACCAAAGAAGCAGTAATTTGTTTCTACCACACAGCAGGTGGCATTATATTCTTCATTAAATCATACAGATATGACTAACATTAATCTTAATTTGTATCGCCATGCATCAAATTTGGTATCCATCACACCAGTCTTAGCATAGTAATTATTTTAAAATGTACTTCATTAATGTGTTAAGATATCAGTAAAAGCAGTGAATAGGACCTGGGCAGGAATTGACCCCTCACCCACCTTCCCTCCATACAGTATTTCCCTGAAAGGTCTGCACCAATATTAGAGACTAATGAAAACACATAGAAAATGTACACTTATTTTCCATCACACTTCTGACTACCAAAAAAGCATTGCAAATAAATGCAAAATATTGTGGAAGATGGTTCCTTTGTCTTCATATTTTTTAATATTGAAAAAAGTCATTCTGAAACCAGATGGTAATTTACAGTTCACGGGGAACAAAATGCACAGCTTTATCAGTTACCCTCTTAGTGTGTCCCCCCATTGCCCTTTTCAAGCTTCCCCTGTATTGCCACCCTTCTATTGCAAAACTAACTCCCATCCTGTCTGGTCAGTCCTAAATGAAACATAGTTGCTGGCAGCATGATGTTAGATTTAATTTGTGTCTTGTAATGTAAATGCACCCAGAGGTTGAAGAAACAGGCACATGCTTTTTTATAATTCAAGTTTTACATACAGTATCTTTTTTACCCCAGACACTCTTAAGGAAAAGCAGTATTTTACAGGGAGCACAGGAGTTGAGTTTAACCATCTCTGTTGAAAAATGTCACCATAAATTTGTAACTGAGCTAGGGTGACATTTAAGGTGGCTACTGTGACAAAATATTTTGCACTTAAAACACTGCCTTTCTGGGATTTTCAAGATCAGAAAAAAAAATCCCCTTTAGTTGTAGCAAATACGCATAGTCTAACCTGTAATTTACCATGTTATCCAGCAGCTAGCTTTGCAAATCCAGCTTTCCAAAACTTAGAGAAGCTATTACTAGCATGGCCTTGCAGCAAAACAAAATCCTGGAGCTACCCCAGCATGCAGGGAAAATTTGTGTGCTGAGGACCTAAGGGCACATATCTTACTAAGAGGATGATACGAACTCTTGGCTGAGCCTCGGTAGGATAAAGACTCCAATTTGTTTCTGTAAGCACTGTGATATTGCTTTTATATTTCTGATAGTGGTATGGATGTACTTTTGTGTGAAAGCAGGAAAATCCCTACTGCTACTGCTGAGATGCAGGCCAGTCTTATAAATATTTACCACAATATGTAGTAAGCCCAACTGAGCCTTCCTCCTGGTGTCAGCAATGGGGTTAACGATGTGCAGCACAGCCAAGCCAGTGGGTTTAGACTCCAGGGATCTGGCTGTGCCATGAGTCCCTTGGCAAAAGTCATGGGAGCCCCCATGCTGGTGTTGATTTTTATGATTGCTTGGCCACAGTCAAAGCTGCTGGAGACCTTGCCTCCAGTTTCCCCAAGCCCTGGGTAAACCATTAAATTGGGATAACCATAGGGGCTGATAATATGAGTGTGCTGTAAAGCTTATTAAGTTAATATTCTAAGCACCTTGAGACCCTGATATAGACAGAGCTACAGAAGGATTGTTATTTTTGAGCTTGCACAGCCAAAGACCAGTAATTCTGAACGCAATTCTGATTACATTCACCTTCAGAAAAGAGATTTTTACCTTCTCACATGAAACATGCCCAGGGTAAACATGCTTCTGTGCTCCTGCTGGTAATATATGTTGCCATAACTGTTTAGTGTAACATTTGACCTGTTTCTCTTGAATCTTCCTAGATTACGGTCAAGCCATTTGCACTTCAATAGTTCAGGGGCTGCACTGCATTTTCTGGGGCTGGAAAGTAGCTCAGCTGTAAAAACTTGCTGGAGGCTGTAAAATGGCATAAAGAGACTAAGCTGGGGAGTATTTTTAAAGATGGTTTTGGAGGAAAAAAATCATTATACTTGATTCCTTCCCACTCCGCTCTCCTTTTGGTTGTGAGCCTAAAAAATTATGAAGGTCTTTGAGGCTGTCTCTCTAAAAGGGCTTAGAGACAAAGCTACAGCAAACATTTGCCAAGTATTCTGACTCAACAGGTAAAGCAGAGAGTCATCAGTGCAAAATTAAATGGCCTGATCAGTAATACGCTGGTGCCATATTGATTCTGTATCAACCTGTATTGATCTGTATTGATTCCTCCCCTACAGAGGAACAGTAGACATGTGAGGACTGTAAGCTTTATGCACCAGTTCTGCCATAAAGGACAGGGAAACCTATAGCAACTTAGAGCTGTGTGCTCTTTTATCACCACAAAGACCTTGGCACAGCAGACCTACTGTGGTCCCCTAGACTTTACCATTCTATAGAACTGGTCACAAAGTCTTAATACTTGAAAGTCTAACACTTCTCTATGCAGTGTGCCACTTGGAACAGCATCATTTTTCCCAGGTTTCCTCCTTCCCTTCCCAAAACACCTCTCAGCTTTGTTAATACATATCATTTAGTAGCCATATATTATTTAAATCCTCAATAACAGCACCATAGTTATTCAGTAACAAATAAAATAGACAAACCAGGCTGCCTGGCAACTTTCCACATCCCCAAAGAGGTGGTAAGTTGTACCACCAGTACCTCTAGAATTGTCAAATATCCCTATCAATTCTGTTTGCACCACCAGTCTAAAGATGCTATATTTTACTCTAAGGCACAGATAAAGACACATTCTGAAACACATATTACAGTACAGATAAATATACAAGCTGTCTCAGTGATTTAGTTACATGTGCAAATAGCTTCAGTTTGACGGTTAAATTCTGATCCAAAATCAGCAGGAATCACATAAAAAAAATCCCCCCTACTTTGAACCAGGGGCTCTGAACCAGGTCTTTGGTTAATGGAATATTGGATAACACTGGATATGACACCTGCTGGGCAGTCTTTGGTCACTAATCCACTCCAATTGTCCACAAAGGTTTGCAACCTTGTCACCCTTCACGCCAGGCTCAGCAGGGAGGTGAGAGCTGAATGTCTCAGAAAGTCAAACCACTCACCCCAGCCCTGTTATCTTCTGGATGGGGTCGAGGCAAAGCCACAGGGGAGCATAGGTGAAATATGCATTGCCACCGGCCATGCAGCACCTGCCTCCAAACAGGAAAAAGAGAATTCGGTCTCCAGCTCTTTCAAACTATGGATACACAGGGAGAAAAATTCTTGAAAAAAAAGTCTCAAAAATTCCAAGGATTTTTATTGAAATAGTGCCATAAACTAGTGGAAAAGACTTCTCAAAGAAAGTAACTTTCTCTATGAAAAAAAAACAAACCACATGATTTCTCAAGTAGATGCTCCCTTCCCAGCCTTAGTACTGAAGTCCTGGAAAAAGCTCCAGAGAGGGATTTAGCCTGGCTTTTAGGACAGGACTAATCCCATCAGCTTGTAGTATAGATCCTACTTTTGTTAATACAGAACTTGCTTTTTATTCCTTCTGCCAAAGAAACCTGGCCTGCCCGGTCCCACAGTGAGGTCATAACTCAGGGCTGATCACATCACAGCACGTTGCCATGGCGATGCTCGAACTGTCACAAAGGATGTGCGCTGTGATTTCACAGCAGATGGGCTGTGAGGGAGGAAGCCCTCATTTAAATTTTAAAAATTGCTTTAGTAATTAGCAAGAGCAATAGAAAAAAAAATTGAAAAGAAAAATCCCCAAACTGCCACTCTCAGTAAAGGTTACAGGATTCATGTGGAATCTGCAGGCCATCCACAGGGAAAGCCAAGCTGCTGCTCCAAGTTCACTGAATTCATCAGCTCTTGGGGTCGCTGATGGGTCCAAAAAAGCCTGAAGCCTGCCCGGCTACAGGAGGCTCCGGGCCGCAGTGGGAGAGCAAAGCCCTCCTGAGTATCGATGCACTTCAAAGCGCTCCGGCGCTGAGCCAGCGCCCTTCGCAGGGACCTGGTGGGAATGGCAGAGGGCAGGCTTTATTAAAACACAAACTGCCTGACAGAAGGGAAGGCGTAGTGGCCTGACTTCACAAGTTTTTATCAAGGCGTTGGCTCAGTTACGTCTATGTCCCTTCTTCATACAGCACAAGGAGCACAGAGTCACACTGATGTGTTTGCATCCATTCAAGGACAAGGTAGAGTGTTACCCCTCAAAGGGAAGATTAAAACACCTTGGCCCCTAATTCTCACAGCCCAGCAACACTGACCCCACAGTAGTTTACACTGGCTACTTGTCCTGCATCCTCAGCATCTCTCTGGCAGACTGATAACACATCTCCACCTATCACACTTGTGAACTGAGACCAACAGTAAACAATGGAGGCAGAGCAGATGCTGTCAAGCTTCCCAGATAGCCACGGTGCAGCTCTGCTCCCTCCTCAGGCTTTTCCATCCCTGGCAGAGGTGACCTTGAGGAAGCAAAGCCTCAGGTCCCCATCCCCATGGCCACCACAGCTCATTGCAGAGATGCCAGTGTCCCCTGGCTCACCATAGCAGCTCTTTTTCACATCACAGCAGCTCAGCAACCTCAAGGCAGAATTAAATGTCTCTCCCTTCTGCCTGTAGCAAGCAATGCACGTGGTGTTTCAGGGACCATGGGCTGAGTTCTCATATTTAATGAGGAGAGCAGACTTCAATGCAGCTTGTTCCTTGTTCGTTCAGTGACTAACTGTTGATCTCTCTAAGAATAAGCCAGATGGTTCCCGTGATAAGTGATCAGCTCTCCTGGAGTTTTTGAAACAGAAAAAGACAGATGCCTGCGTGCCTCTTGCCAGGACCCATCTTAAACTCAGGCGATGAGTGCAAATGCTTAGGGGGGTTGTGTTCAGGGGATTCTCTCCATCCAGGCTTAGCAACTAATCTTCATCATCAGACCTGCATCCTGGAGGGGAGGCATCTTGCCTTCTGACAGCTTCCCCCAACTTAAGCGCACTACAAATCATAAGACCAGCCCTTATAACTGGATCAGACTTTGATATTGTTTTCCTTTTCTATGCATTTATATTAACATCTCATTTTGCAGACAGCACACCTGATCAGTGCTTATTACTTCAGCTTGTATTTGCACAACCCAGCAATTCAGAACACTGATAGAAGCAAGAAAGCATTTTAGCAAAGGAGAAAGCTTGCTTGGGAAACTGTTTTGCTGGGGTGAAAAAAACCCAAAAAACAGGTTGGGCAATGAGTGGCAAACACACAAGGCTAAAGAGCTTCATTTCTCAGTCACAGATGTGAACAGCATCAGTCAAGCACTGCTTCCTGCCATGAGCACGGAGATCAAGGTGTCCCCAGAAAAGGGAAAAAAGGCAGCAGTGTTTGTCTACTGTCTTCTTTTTAATTTGTTTTTAACTTAATTTCTACCTTTGATTGTATAGAAAGTCTGACTCCACTACTGAGTTGGCATTAAAAACACTAAATGAGAGCCAGTGAATCACTAAACCCAAGTAAGGTTAGAAGAACAGGGTGAAAGAGGAGTTAGGAGCAAGGTGTAAAAATAGCAATGGAAGTTGAGTTTGGTTCCTCCCAAAACCAGCTCTAAAGCTAGAGCAGTAGCGTGGCTTACCAGCCTAGGGCTGGTTCACCTCCCCTGAGAGAAGCAAACATATCCATCCCAAATCTCAGAGCCTCCCCATTTGCTACTATGTCTTGTAGCTAGAGCTCCACTTGATATCACAGGGTTAGGTCAGCATAAAAATGAGCAACATGTAGTCATGCACTCGACAGTACTTTTATTTGCGCACCTCTGTTGTGGTTTTTAAAGGATGTACCTTCCCTTTGAGGATATTTATGCAGTCTCTTCAGAGTGAAATTCAGAGCTGCACCTCCAAGACAGGGAATTAGACCTGTAATGCTGACTCAGCTTGCAATTTCACAGGATTAAACAGCCAGAAACAAACAATTAAGCTGAAGAAGACTGCTATGTATGTGACAATACATATTTCAGACATTCATTTAGTTGTAAAAAAAAATATATATACACCTGTCAGTACACAGTTTATTATCTCTGACCAAGGTATTATTTCACAGACAAGCTTGCAACTTCATCTGAGGGCTTTATGAGCAGATGTCACTTTAAATCCAGAGGCAGTGCACAGAGGGAACAGAGAGGGCACTAGATTTAAAGCAAGAAAATGTTCTGCCCTCAGTTTCCTGGGAAATTGTGCATGCATGTTCACTGTACTTTGCAATCAGTGTGGCTTCCATTCTGTTATTAATTAAAAAGAGAGGCTTATGCAGAAGAAATTTAAAATTGCAAATTTCCATTTGCATATTCTGTAAAAGCAATTGCAATTTTGTTATGTTACCCTGCATCATGTTAATGTTAGGGTTTTATAAATTAATTACATGCCAAAAATTAGCAAGAGTTTTCAGGTTGCATTCATCACTGATAAGTTTTTTTGCACAATTTCCCAAGGAATCAAGGCTTTTGTAATTATAAACTCTAATCTTAAATAGAGTTCCCCCATCTCTTAGTAAACTTTTGATTGTTTCACTTAACTTCAATTAAATTTGATGGAATCAGATCTAACCGACTAACTACAAGTTTCCGAAAAGACTGTGCCTGAGTGAGATGCCACACATCCTGTTTGTTCCACTGCTCAAAATAGAGAGGAGGAATTTGATGACCAAGTCGAAAAACACTCACAAAAGCAATCTCTGTGCACTGTATTTTGCACTTCGATGTGGGAAAATGTCAAGTCATACACAAGCAGGTATCCTTAGAGTTGGATTACACAGTGTGAGCAGCTTGTCTAGCAGTAATATTGAATACAGAGGCACTCAAAAAGTTGTCCTTTGTTCATTTAGGATGGTAATAACTGCTGCTCCAATTTTAAACCAACGGCTCCAATGTTAAACCCACATCCTCCTCATCTTAAATACCGTGAATTATGCCTCATTTTTAATGACCTTCCACTTCCTAATTTGTGTGACATCATCCACAGTTTTGAGGAAGGCAGCTGAGTCTCACTGCTGGCCTTACTTGGTGCAGGGATCTCTTTGGTCTCAGGTTTGTTACAATCCGAGCTTAAGGCCTGAAACCCCACACCCGGCTCCCATTGATGGCCCTTTTCTGCACTTGAAAGGCAGCATTAGCCACCATATCACCTAATCAGTCAAAGACCCTTCTGCACTTGGAAATGCAAAAAAAGCTTAACAGGCCTTAAACTAAGTGTCAGTCAGGACAAGAGCAAGCCGATGATTTTTCACCTGCTTTTCCATTGATCTGCTCTTTCAAGAATATTTTATACTCAAAAGTATAGTAGCCTTATTAACAATTAGGCTTTTCTTTTTTCCAAATCACGGAGAAGAAATTTGAGACAGCAGCAGAAAAAGCGTATCCTGTGGGAAAATATCTTTGTGTCCTAAAATAGTCCTTTTTTTTTCCCCCGAGCATTCAAAATTCGGAAACATTTCCAGGGCTGGGCAGCTACTGAAGAGTTAAACAATATGTATTCTGTAATATTTATTAAAAAAAGGAATTTCGGGGGGAAAAAACCAAACAAACAAAACCACCCCATAAAACAAACAAACGAACGAACAAAAACAACTAAACCCCACAATAACAACAAAAAAACCCACCCAGCTCTAGGGAGGAAAACCGGAGTGTGATGAGCACCAGCAAGCTCTAATGGGCATCTTCCGTGCCCGAACAAGTGCAGAGAGGATGCCCATGCTAATGCTTGTCCTTGCCTAACAGCTTCGACCTGGAAAGAACAGGAAAAGTTAGGAGGCATCTCGGCGCTGGTGGCAGCGAGGAAGGAATCCATCCTGTTATCAAATACTTACAGAGAGAGACTGTACTCTGTCAGGCAGTGAAAAACACGCCTACTCAGAGAAGGGTATCCCTGCAAAGAAGTCTCTTGACACTGCTTTGACATATTTACATTCTTCCGCGATTATTCAGTTACAGTAACTTAGTGCGCTTCTTCTGACACTCAAACACGAGCCAGTCCCCAGTCCTAAACGGGGAAGGGAAATAAAATGTTGCCCAGCGAAGTTTCTTAGATGGGTTAAGGGCTGCAGCCTGGCCACCCCGCTGATGACACGGGGTAGGGCGAGAGCGGAAGCAAGCAGAGATTTAAAGCCTGTGGAGCTTTAAGTACACAATTAAAAGATTAATCTAATGCGATCTAATCAAAGATACCGCACACCCCTGAAGTTACATGAGATTATGCTACTCTTAAGTCCTATTAGCCTGGACTTGTTGGAAGATCTCCTATCTAGTAGCAAGATACAATCGGTAAATTATTTCTTTTAACTAATTCATTGAAGTAAACAGAAAATAACCTGGGTCTTATCTGTCTACATCTCTTTGGAAGAAAGGCAAAGAGTTCAACGACAGTTTTAAACTGGGGAAAGGATTCCTACGACTCAGCAGAGGAGCGGAGATTGCAGGAGCATCCCTTGGAAATACACACCACCTTCTGCAAAGCAATAAACAACCACTGCCTGAAGCCCACCCCAAAGAGAGTGGCTTGGAAAACCTCTATCACAAGCCGAGGATGAAGAAGTGCCTCCCACCTCCCCAGGTAATCTGCCCCATTTCGAAGGGGCAGCCTCACGGCAACAGCCTCATCCAGCCCCTCAGGATCCCACCGCCGTCCTTATAGCAGGGGTCCAGTTCTCGCCGTCTCTATAGCAGGGATGCGATGCTGAGACGGTGGTCCCGTTCCTACGTCCTAGAACGAGGGTCCAGCCGCTGCCATCCCCACACAGGCAGGTCCAGCCCACGCCACACCAGACCGAGGGTCCTCACTCCCAGCCCCTCTACCAAGGGTCCATATCTCCCCGACACCGCTACCGCTCGCACCGCCCGTGGCCAGGGTGGGGAGGGGGGAGCGCCCCCGCTGCGAGCCCGAGCT